>VZRL01003139.1:2528632-2580399 GCA_013397895.1 Origma solitaria
GCCATAGCAACGCGCCGGCCATGGCGGCCCGGCCTGAGGGGAGCGGCGGTACCGTCAGGGGAGCGAGGGCTGTCTCGTGTCCCTGAGGGGAGCGGCGGTGCCCTGGGGACAACGACGGCTGTCCCGTGTCCCTGAGGGGACCGTCCCTGAGAGGAACGAGGGCTGTCCCATGTCGCTGAGGATAGCGGGGATTGTCCGTGTCCCTGAGGGGACCGTCCCGTGTCCTCTGAGGGGAGCGGGAACCCTCTCGTATCCCTGTGGAGAGCGAGGACTGTCCGTGTCCCTTGAGCGTTGCAAAAGACGGAATATGTAAAATTTTTTATTTAAAAAGAATGTTCTTTGATGTTTGATTGAATCCGTGAAGCAGAGCAGCCGACAAGCTCCTGAGTGATGCCCGGGTGTTGGAATAACACTCGTCACTCAGGTGGCCATGCACGGGAAGAGGTTCCCCAGAAAGGTGTGGAATTTTCCTCACTGGAGATACCCCAGAGCCATCGGGACACAGTCCTGGGCCATGAGCTCTGGGATGACCCTGCTGGACCAAGGAGGTTGCACTCCATGACCCACTGCGGTCTCTTCCAGTCTTACCCGTGCTGGGCTTCTGTGAAATCACTCGGTGGCCAAATTCATGTGGCAATTGGTATAGAAAGAGAAGTTTTAACTTCATGAAACTTCTCACTGAGTAGAGATGTGAAGCAGGGTGGCCTTTGGGTCGAGAGCTCTTTCATCCCAAAGTACCTCTCAGCAGGGAAGAGCTGTCTCTCATCAAACTGAAGCTCCGATAAAAGGCTGTGCGTAGGCAGTTTGATGGAAGCTCTGTCCTTTCCACAAATTCAGGCTGGATGAGCACTAGTAATGGATTTTAGCACCTTTTATAGCTCTAGCCCAGTATGCAAGTCTCCTTTCATTTCTAAATACAGGCTCAAGAATTTTCATTACATTAATGAGAAGCAGAAACCCAACAATATCCCCAGAGAAGGGTTTCAGAGGAGTTTAAAACTCAGATAATGAAAGACTAAGGTCTCTGCAAAAGAGAATTCTTGATTCTGTTACTCACAAACACATCTTTTAATCCTTGAAGAACAAGTAGGAAACAAAGGGGTTTAAATTCTTGCTTCAGGGCCTTCAAGGTGAATTTAGGGTTAGAGTCTAATTTATCATTTTTTGTGGCCAGCAACCCACAAACAGCACAAGAGTAAAATTCTGCCATTTTTGCCATTTCATAATCCTTTCTTCTATTTCACCATTAATATCTGAAGTGGTTCAGACACATCTTTTGATCCATATCCACAGGTACAACCTAAATGGTTTCTCATATCACATCCCAGCTTTGGAGTTTTCTGTCTCTATTTTTCCTGGGTACAGCAAGCAACAAAATAGATGGCTACAATAGGGGAGCCCAGCAGCTTCAAAGAATTGAAAAAATCTTGAAGCAGCTGCTAATTAGGATTTTAAAAATCTGCAGTACCTAAGATACTTTAGAGCACATTTTATTCAGAAGAATTGTTAAATGTATGAAGATGAAAGAGATGGATTACAGGAGAATTAAATGTGGGGTTTAACTGAGAAATAATCATTTTCTATGAAAGATAATGACTCCTCTTGAGGCTAGTATCAAGATTTATTGACCCAAGAGGTTAATATTGATCAAACCCAAGGCAAACAAAATATTAGACCTTGAAGGAGAGTAATCTTGATATTGAAGCCTTGCCACTGAGTGAACAGGTCAATATATCTGGGTGCCAGAATCTCAGGTTTTGAAGGCAGAATGGTGGAGGATATTAAACATGTCTGACATGTTCTGTGTACACACTTTTTATTCTCATCAGCAGGAGGTACTTTATAGCTGTGTCCTTCCCTGCAGAGCATCGCGGAGGGCTCACGCTTCACTCACAACCCTCAGTGCAAAGCTGATGGGTATCTGCCTCAGGTGTAACATAAGGCTGAAATCAAACAAGTCCTTCACTATTTATTCATATCTAAGTGATATTTTTAATAGTTTTCATTCCAAACACAAGGATACTGCTGCTGCAGCAAAACCAGGGTGAAAATAAAGTGAAGAACCGGAGTGTTGCCATACATAGGATTTGTCATTGTATCCAACAGTCTGTAAGTCCAGGAGAAAAAAAAATAGTTAAATTCTGCTATAAACTGACAAGAAGAAAACAAGTAACTTATGGGGATTAACTAATCAATGAGGATAAAAGTCAGAGACAAGGAAATGTACCACTAGAGACATGAAAATAGTTTATAGGATAAGACCGACAGTTAATGTGCTGGGGGCAGAAGTTGCCTTTTTATTTCTGTTCATATGGCAACAAGCAGGGAAGGTTTAATGTGGCCTGGAAAACACAAATGCACCCATTCATTGCTGAGAAGAGCAGTGGGTACAATATAATCTGCAATTCTAATCAATTTCAGTGAAAAGAAATACAATATGGTACACGTGGCTTATTTTGTTTATTCAGAAAACAAGTACAAAAGCAACTAAGCCAGCTCTATTTAAAAATACAAATACAAAATGTGTTTCTATTCCTCCCAACAAGATTGTAAGTATTGGATTTTAAAATATAAGTTTATCTATAATTTATGATTTTTTTATCCTGATTAATTTAATTGGAAACACACCCTGAATAGATAGGATTGGAAAAAAACCCTGATGTCTTTACAATCAATTATTCAATAATGAACAGTTTCTGAATTCCAGTAAGAAGTATTTGCACAGTATTATTTTAAAAAGAACTAACAAAAATTTTGTCTCGTCAATGCAAAATAGGTTGGACCACAACAATTTCCATAGTGAACAATTACCATCCTCAGGGAATGCTTCTATTTCCTTGTTAAAATCTTGATTTTTCCAGTTTTGCCAATACAAAAGGAGTATTGATTTCCTCTGTTTTGTCTATTAAAGTACAGTCTCAGCACCCCACATTTGGATGTTGTAAAAATTCAACAGGCTCCTGTGAATTGCGTGATAAATAACCCAATTACAGGCACATATCTAATTGTCAGAAATTGAAGTTGCTGATAGAAAAGTCTCCAATTTAAAGTGCATCACATCAGTATTTGTCTCATTTGCATAAAATTAAAGACATTTGACCTGAATGTCTGGCTCTAGGTCCTGCCATTCCATGTGCCCCTTCTCTGAAGCCATCTCCGGGGTCTTTTTAACCAGTCCCACAGTGTATTAAAAGAAAAAAGATGGTGCACAGCCACCTTTAAAAGAGCCTTTTCTCAGATAAATCTTATTAAGAACTCTGATTGTATCAAGGATCAAAGTATCAAATATGGCTTCAGTCATCCTCATCTTCACTGTTAATTCATCATTGCCATAGGAAGTCCATTGAGATTCTTCTTTGCGGAGTTCCTGAATCTAAAATATAACAAGGAAAGGAAATTTTACTTCAAGAAGAGGTTCACAAAAGTACTGAGACACTGCACCTAATCCAACAACTTTATGTATGCATCATTAATTTAATTTAAACCACTCACAGGAACTGGAAATACTGGATTATTAATTCAATAAAAGGATTTTTATTTTTTTAATTTCAAATTCTGAAGTTAATTTCAGTAAATGGGATTCTCACAAAAAGATGAGTATTTCTAGTTTAAACCTAGAAGAAATAAACAAATCCCCATTGGAAATTCTGCTTACCAGAATAAGGTCCACTCTGTCTCTCTTACAGTTTCCATACTTGGTCATATTTAGGAATTTTCGTTTCATTTCTAAGTCATTCTTTTCCAGGTTCATTGTTTTAATAATTTCACCCTGAACAAACATCTACAAAATAAAGAAGGCTGAAAAGAACTCTCCTCATAGGAGTTCTGGCGCTGTGAAGGTTCCAGATGAGTGACAGGTGCCACTGTGAGGATCCAGGTTTTAATCCAGAAACATCCCAAAGTTTAGGGGACTAATCTAGAGGTAGCTGATCAATATTGGTCAACGAACGCATTTTAATATATTTTTACTTTAGAGGTTACACACAAAATAGTCATAATTAGGAGCTTTCAAAGGCCCATTTGCATTCTTCTACAGAACTCCATACATATGGAATATTTTCACTAATCAGCTCAGTCTATATCTATTCAGGTATTTCAGAATAACACTTTTTTCTCCCATCACCTCAGCTATACTGCCATAATCCTCCCAAATGTCACATTTCTTTTTGCCATTGCAGTATCTGCTCTCTTCACTGATTCTTGTACTTTGCATTGCCAGAACATACCTTGACAGCACTGACATCCGTCCTTCTGCAGAGATGTCTGGAACAGTGAGATCCCCCATTTTTCTTCATCCAGGGAAACACATTTGGCTTTGCAGTCGCTTGATATTCTGCACACATCAACTCATGGCTCAAATCAAATATAACCTGTAACAAACTCAGCAGGACACTGAAGTCAGGAGAACTGGATTCCAGTCCCCAGCTTTCCATGGAACTTGGCTCCCTGAACAGACCCCAGCCAGACAAGTCAGGTGTCCAAGGCCTTATGATGGAGCTCTGGCAAAAGTCAGGATTCACTGCCAGGACAACTATTCTACCAGAATTATTCTGCAGCAGATTGCAAAATACTCCTGGTAGTATCTTTCAGTGTCCCTCTAGTTATATTTAATGTTAGCAGCTAGAATAACAGAAATATTAGCTAATATGAGACAGCCTACAGAACACTAGGAAAGTTAATTAACAGTTAGTGCTTTAAAAATACCTGATTATACATCCTCTTGCTTTCTGCTTCCAAATCATTCCCTGGGAGATCATTATATTCAAAGTACTTTGGCACATTGATGTTCCTGAAATTTGAATTTATGTTCTCTGGGGTCCATAATTCTTCCACAGCATATGCAGACAAATTTTTAACGTAAGAACTGTTATGTGGTATCACAAGAGGAACTTCCACAGTTTTCTTCCAAGGAGCTGAGTGCCACTGATCCAATTTGTACAAGTATTGCTTTTGTGTTTGTCTCACCAGCATGTTTTGGTCAGAATTAGACTGATCAAAATCTTCAGAGCTTCCAAAAATGCCAGCATCAAGGATTTTTATAAGGAACTTCAATAGAGAGAAAAAGAAAAGTCAGATGACATATTCCATATTTTCAGAGGTATTGAGATTATTAGGTACTGATTAAGGTTACACTTAAAACCATCTTATTCATGGATTCAAAGAAAGGCTTACTAGTGTGTCATTAAAAAAACCCAAATCTATTTTGACTGTATTTGGCAGAATTCAGAATTAGAAAGAACTACAATTCTGGAGTTCCATGAAAATTTTTGACATTTAGCAACATTTTTGTTCTAAATGTAGAACTGCTCTCCTCACCACCACCCACAAAGCAATTTTCTCACAGCCAGGGGCTGGAAAGGAGTCAGGCAGATGAGCTGACAAGTGTCCAGGTTTGCTCTGAAGTTAGAAAAATTAAAGTTTGTGCAGATTTATCAGTTTTGACAACTGATACATTCCAATAAAGAAGTCACATTTGCTTTGCTCAAATATATGCTATCCATTGGCTGCCGGATAATTCCTTAAATGTGGAATGGGTCACATTAAATGAGCCATCTGCTTTCCTAATGTTGCCATATCATTTTTATGGATGATGAAAAACTGGGCCACACAAATTCCTGCCTGTATAGACCCAGCTTCAGGTCCAACACTTGAAAAAAACTTTCTCACTGTACTTACAGGCAAAGTGGTTGGAGAAGTCTCTGGAGATAAATGAAGTATCTTGTCTGCTTTTGATCTGTGTTTTCTTTTAATCTTCTTATATTCTTTAACTGCATCGTCTATAAATTTAGTTACAATTCTGTCTGTTACTGTGTGACAACCATGAATGCAAAGCGTATCAAAATCACTCAGTAAAACATCAGAAACCTTTGCTGATTGTTCAGATAAGGCAGCAACTGAATTTTCTTTGAGGAGAGACAGTTTCTGATTGTCTTCTTGCCTTAGGCTTTTGCCATAATTCATCATGTCTTTTTCAAAGGCACTTTTACATTTGTGTTGAGCTGCTTCAGAAAATGCAATTAAAATGTCAAACAGAAGTTTTTTACTGAGTTCACTTGCAATATCATCAGCAAGTTTAATTCTTTTCTGATCCACTACCAAGCAACAAATATTTTTGCTTGTGTTTACCTCATCTGTCTTGCTTTTCTTTGGAGCTGCGTCTGCAAATATCTTTTGTTTTATTTGTGCCAGTTCTGTTTTTTCTTTATCTGATCCCAAGCACATTAAGTTATTTTGACAGAGGAATTCATTACAGTTACACTGGCTAGAATGGGGAAACTTCTGCCCTTTTCCAGACAGCAAGGCCGTATGGAACCTAGACGGGTTTTCTTTCACTTCTGAACCTCCTGCACTTTTTGTGTCTTCTGCTTTCTCCTCTGCCAACCCCACTCTCTGCTCATGATCTTCAGAATATTTGCAGTCTCCTTTGAGAGAGTCATCGTCATAGAAGGAGTCAGAGTCTTCATCCCCCAGGGAACTGGAACTATTTTTGTCAGCCTCTGAAAGACGCGAAATCTCATCAGGTCTGACAAAGACTCCACGGTGCTGAGCACACTCAAAATACTTCACCCCTTCATAAATTCCATTGTTGTCACCTTCAGCTTTGTCCAGTGCAACACCAGCCCAATGGCCACTGCCAAAATGAGTCTGGCCTTTGAACATCAGAGTTCCAGGCTGGGTGTGCTTCACCAGCACTCTGTCCCCAGTTTGAAATGATGATAATGGGTCATCACCGTTCGCCTGAGTGCTGGGCAGCTTTACACATGTTTTGCATTGTTTCATTGGGAATTCAGGACTTTGACTTCCACAAGAAGAAATGGTATTAAAAGCAGGCAGAAACTCCAAATGCTGCAAAGGCATCTCCTGCTCTCCTTGTTGGTGTTCTGATAAACCCTCCTTGGAGCTGGAAATGGCTGTAAGTGGGGATTGTTCTGAGAGACGACCATCCTGAGTTGAAAAAGCACCACTTGTCTCTGTACTGAGCTGGGGAAATTCTTCAGGCACGATGTTATCAGGTAATGGGGGTAATGCATCCATTTTCAGTGATATATCTTCATCCATACCCTGACTAGGCTGCAAGCCTGTCATTTGTTCTGGTGGAGATGGGAAATCATCCGTGCTGGAGGCAGGATCATCATTTTTCATTGCATCTGCACCTAAAGGGGGAGGAGGAAGATCTTCACAGGGAAATGACAAATCCTTTTTGTTAGAGGATGACAAGTCAGCACTTCCAGAGGACAATACTTCATCCACAGGACGCAGTATTTCCGACCACGTATCTTCATCAGTTGGAGGGAGACCCTTATCACTAACAGAGGTTGCATCAGTGCCCTGTGGTGGGATCTCCTGAGAACTGGGTTTGTTTCTGCTGCAGCTCTGTGAGGCACCCAGGTGTGGTTCATCCGTTTCCTCAAAAGGGTTTTCAGACTGGGAGGAATGCACTCTCTTGGTTCTGGTGGCATTCACTTTGTCTGCTGGAATGAAAGAAAGCAAATGATCAGTGCAGCCATAATCCAGTGCATCTCCAGGGTATTTCTGGGAGTGGGATGGAGTCTCAGCTCTGTCATCTTCATGCAGCTCACGTTCATCGTGTTTGTCACTAGGTGATGTTTCCTTTCCATTGCTTATTGCTATTGGCATCTCTTTTGAGAGATTAGGAGACACATCACCACTGTCACAGACAAACTCTTCTGGGATACTGACGTCTGTGTCCTCCCCATGTTTCAGCTCTAATTCCAGGTCTGAAATGGAACTTTCTGAGATGTCAATCAAAACTGCAGACACTTTCTGAAATTCTGAGGGTGAAGAGCCTGATTTGGCACTTTCACATTTCAAAAAGAAGTTGTTTGACTTGGATGATGATTGGGTGGAAATTAATCCCTCAGAAGATGCTTTCAAACTTAGTTCTTCATCAGAAGCTTCATGAGAAATATAGTCCAAACTGTTCAAACATTGACTGTCATCTACCTGATGGATCTCAGAAGGGACAGGCACTTGCTCTTCTTTAACTGGAACATTTAAAAGAATATTTAAAAAAAAAAAAAAAAAAAATCAGCATTTCCTAAAAAAATACTTTATAGAAGAGGTTGCTGATAGATCACAGTATCTTAGGATACACAGATGTACAGTGTTCTTCACTGTGATATCTAGGATTAAATTAGGAGTTGGACTTTATGATCCTTGTGGGTCCCTTCCAAATCAGGATATTCTATGATTTTATGAAATGCAGAAAGATGGTTCATTAGAAAAATGACAGAAATAGGAAATATTGCTACAATATGTAAATATTTATAATACTGAGATTATGCATACCCAGAACTATGTAAATGATGTAACTGACTCATATATAAACAGACAGTTGTATTTTTTACCTGTCCTACTTGTGAGTAAGAAATATGAACTGAGGATAAAACCTGGAAACAAAAATAACTCCAGCATGTCCTGTCCAAGTCTATCTTCAAGTGATCTATGTTCTTTTAAAAAGAACAGCCTTAAATTATTGAAAAACTGCCTCAAAAGAGAGGAAATTGTTAATGACACAATCAGAGTAAGTTATGATTTTGTTCTGGGGAAACAGTATAATCATATCTCTTAATAAACCTCTGAGAGATCCCCACCATCTTACCCAGCAGTGATTTATACATTGGCTATAGTGAGCAAGACACTTTGGTAATAAATGAGAAGATTGTCTCTCTTTCTGTCTGGATTAAAGTTTGATTGAAGTGGTTGAAACCAATTGTACATAATAGCATTAAACATGATTGACCTGTTCCTTCAGAAGTATTTTCTGTTTGAAGCAGGCATAAGTTACACCAAGGAGAAAGCATCCCCAAGCCTTTCACTGGGTACTTGCTGCCACATGGATTAATCTCGTCATTATCTTTAGGATCAATGTTTGGGTTTGAAAGAAGTGCCTTTTCCTCCAGCACAGATTCCTAGAATGTAAAGATTTAGGAGACAGAGTTAACGTCTTCAGGGAAAATAATGCACATTACCAAGACACAAGACTGATTTTGACTTCATGTTCATAACTGCCAAATGAGTGTTGTGATTGTCCTATCTTAAGACAAATATAATCTGGGACACCCTTTCTTTAGGCATTAATGTAATTCCAGAGGTGATCCTTACCAGAAATGCACACTTTTGGCCTTCTCTTGTAATGAGTGTGGATATAGGTTCCATTCCAGCTAAATTTGTAGGTTCCAGAGGTAAGAAAACATTATCCTGAGCATTAATGGACTGCTCCAAACCTTGGGACGACTCCACCTGTTTCTGGTGTTCCTTGTTCGCAGTAGAAAAGCTGTAAACACTTAGACAAGGAATTAATGATTGGGAGTTGTTTTTGTGTTTCCAAGTTAGTTAAGCACAACCAGAAGCATTTAATTTGCACCTTTATTGATTTCCTATGGATTTGCCATGGCTATGTTCACACACATGTTTTTAAACCAGCAAATGAGTAAAACCAGAAACACTCTGAATAGTGAATTTATTGCTTCATTCTCTTCTCTCTCACTTGATACCGTATTTTATATAATCAGTTTTCTAATCTTCATACACAAGGAGACTGAAAAAATCATCAGCACCTCAAAAGCAAAGCCCGAGTCAAACTCTGAACCTGTTTGCCTTCTCCATTTCCAGTTAATTTAGCACATTAGATTTCAACAATTCTCATTAAATTTTCTATTTTAAGTATAGCATCACAACTTTATGGACATTTGGGACAGCAAATACTGATTGTGATGGTGACTTTGAACTTTCTTCCTACTGCAGAAGCACGAGGCAAAATGATTCATACTCCCAGGCTTTTCCATTTGAGGTACAAGTTCTAAAATAGACAGCTGAGTAAGTTATTCTGTCCAGGGAAAAAAAGCATGTAGGTTTTTATGCTTTGGTTTTGTTGATTTTCTGACTTGTTTTTACTTTAATCCCTATTAACACTTTTTTCAGGTGAAAAAATGAGATTTATATAATATTGAGCACAGAAATGCTTAAGGATTTTGAAACACGTATCCCAATTCAGAATATATATCCCAAATTCTTAGTTAAAAGTTTATTTATAATAATTACAAGTTTCTGTATCCCTTGTTTCTAGTATCTAACATTGAACATATCTATCAGAACCCCAAACCAGCCACTTTTTCTGCAGGTTGGAAATTTATTATTTCAGCTTGCTTTCAGTTTCAAAAGTATTTCCCAATCCTTTCCACCCCCTTACAGCCCTGCTTCATTGCAGATCAGTATAAAATATGAACATACCCATGCTGGTGGATAAATAGCATAATTACCACTCTGCACTCCTACACAGGACAGAGGTCTATGGACAATCAGCCAGAATTTGGGTGCATTTGAGTTCCACCAGCCCCTGGCTGCTCCAGACTGACACCAATATTCACTGTTCTCCTATGAGCAGCCTTGTCAGTAATAAGAAGTGAAAGCACAGCCAAGAAACCTTTTAAAGATTTCTCTGACTTGTAATCAATAACACCATGAATTATAGATCAGTTCCATGCAGGGATTTATTTGAAAGCCTTTCCCTGTGGGGACTTAAGTAAATGCACAAACCTGACTCACCACTCTGCTAAAGCTCTGAATGAAAGGGAGTTTTAATTCATATAGATATATACTTGGCTTTGACCACTTTTTCTCTTCTTGAAGCAAACTAGGATTTGTTCTGAGCAGTGTGGATGCTGTTGTGTTCTCATCCACACTGCTCAGCTCCTCCAGCCCAGTGGGAAGCAGACAAGAGATACAGGGGATACAGCTCCTGGGGAGCAGGAGGATGATGATTTCTCAGTCTGACTGAGCTCCTGAATTAGATCTCACTGTAGGCATTTTACATGACCCCTCCATGCTTCAGTTTAAGCATAAAATTTGGCCCTATGTATTACAAAATCCTTCCGTGATTAAATCCTCAGTGAAACACAAACCTGCTATGAGAGGTTAAGTGATACAGAGGCTCAGAGCCAGAGGATGACAAAGGAGTGAATTTCACCAATTAAATCAATACATTTCTACTCATTCCATATGGGTATTGTGAAGTCTAATTAATATATAGTTGCAAAGTGGTTTGAGTTTATAGTTAAAAGCCACCTAAAAACATGAGCTATCATCAGCAGTTGTGTGGCATCATTAAGGTGCCCTGAGGAATTCACCATTTGGGACAGAATGATAAGCAGTGATCCTGATTTATCAACTGTTTGAACACAGAAGTTTTCAAAATTTATCATCATAAACTTTCTCTTTGGAGTATCTGAAGCTCACACAATTATTTAGGACATAGCTGTCCTCATCTTCTCCACTGGACTGGGTCTTATCTTCAGCAATCACTGAGAAAGGTTTTACTCACCCCTCATATTTCTTGCTCTGTTTATTCCTTAACTGGACACAACTGTCTTCACTCCCTGACTGTGACTTCATAACCTCCTGCTTCCCAGCCAAACTGTGCAGCTTTTCCTGGAGTTGTGCTGTTGAATGCTGCAACATTAAGATTTCTCTCTGCTGCTTTAATAAAAGCTTCCTTTCTTGATGGGCTGCCCTGTGGATGTTTTGCAGGTGCTGGATCTCTGCCTATGCAAAGCAGAGAAAAAAAGGAGCATAAAGGAGTGAAGATAACAAAGAGATCTGCTTAAAAATATGTGTGATGTTTCTTTACATAGGGCACTATTAGTCCCAAAACACCCTGAAAATACAATATGTAGGTTTTTTCCTTTTTTAATTTAAAAAAATTGCAATTTTATTTTTCACCAGGGATTTCACCTGTGCAAACTGATGACAGGTAAAGAGATATTTTGATGGTGTGCCAAGAGATGAGACCTTTAAAAATGAATTGTCTCCAGATCATTCAAAACTACAGGGTGCTTGTGGTTTGCACTAGGAATTCCTTTAAGCAAAGGAGAATCTTACATTACATAACGACAGGACAGAAATTTTCTGACTACCAATTGCAGTTATGAACCCTGCATAGTGGAGTAACTGAAACTATAAAATTAGCTGTCAGATTAATTTAATATATTTCAACATCACAAGCATAAATCAGTGAAAACCTACATTATATGACCTGTTTGTTATGGCATAAATAGAAAAATCCACAATAACAGTGAAGTAGCAGAAGAAAAAAAAAGATGTTTTCTTTTATTCAAGATTTACAGACTGCTGACTTTGGCACAAAACCCACCTCCGTGAATGCAGGAAACATGCAGAATAATGGATGCAAAGCATTTTTTCTGTTTGTTTGTTTTTAAAACACAAACCCCACTTGCTCCAGCAGCTCCAAACACCTCCCTGTGCTGCATCATCCCCGTGGATTTGAGATGAATCCCAGCTCCTCTCACTGCAGCATTACCTGCTCCCATTTCAGCTCCCTCAGGATTTTGTGCTGCTTTGCTGCCACAGCAGAGGCTCCATTGCTATCCTGCAGGTTTTCCAGAACACTGGAGATCAGAAGCATGAGAACCACAGTCAGAATGCCTTGAATTTACACCAGGAATGGGAGCAAAGCTCCTTTTAAAGCACCTGTATGTGTGGAAGGCTCTGCAGAAAGTTCTGATACACTCAGAAGATTCTCACCCCTCTGTGGTGCCTGGACCTTTCCTGAGGCACACAGAGTCACCTGAGCACCCAGTGCTCAACACTGGGAAGGGATGCCATGCACCAGGGGGTTCACACTGCTCCTGCCAGGGCCACAGCCTGGGCAGTGCTGAGGGACACCCTCACTGTCCATCCCTGAGGGCTTCTCAGCCCGGTCAGTGCTAAGGGACACCCTCACTCTCACCATCCATTCCTGAGGGCTCCTCAGCCCGGTCAACACTGAGGGACACCCTCACCATCCATCCCTGAGGGCTCCTCAGCGCAGTTGGCGCCTCACACAACCCCAGAGGAGGCTGCAGTAGAAGCTCAACTCTGCTCTGGAGAGTAAAACCATGCAGTCTCCTTTCTCCTCCTCATGCTTTACTTGCTTTCTAAGAAGATTTTGCATTTGTTGTCTTCCCTGAAAGGACGAAAACCATTTCCGGCCGAGCAGGCCTCCACGGGTCCTGTCCCCGGGCCCCTCACCGTCGGCGGTGGCCCAGCCAGGCCAGCTCGGCCCTGGCCCTTTCCCGCAGAGCCTTTCTCCGGAGCCTCAGGAGCACAGCCTGGTGCTGAGCCCGCAGCTCCTCTCCCCTCAGGCACTGCTCCACCACAGCCAGGCTGGAACCATGGACGGTGCTGGAGCCTCCGAGGTGTGGAACGGCTGCGGGAATCCGCTGGGGACAAAGCAGAGCACCGGCGTCATCAGGTGAACAGTTTGATAGACTAAAACCAAAGGGATAAACCAACCCAGGGAAATAAATGCCTTCAGACTGTTTTGGGAGCTGGTGTTACCTGGCTGTCGGAGCTGGCCTGGTCACTGCTCTCTCCAGAGTTGTCCCAGGTCTCACCATGGGGCAGGTTGACCCGAGGTGACAACAGATTCAGGGTGTGATGGCTGTGCAGTGACTGACCTTGATCTGCTGGCAGGGATCCCAAGGGAAAGAATTAACATCACCATAAATAAAATATCTAAAACGGAAGAAAGAAAAAGAGACCCCAAAACCCGACTCCCACAGTACAAGAATTCAGCATTCCACGTTCCTGAATTCGAGGTGCCTTTGACAAATCTTTGTCAGCCACGCCTGTGCACTGCTCTCAGCAAGAGCTGGAGGAGTCACCCCACAGCTGTTCACTTCCAGGAGCAAGGTATGGACATTAACCTCTCTTACAAGTGAAATCATGGTAAACAGGTAAAAATTAAAAAGGGGCCCATCAATAGGGTAAATAACTCTCAGCTCTCAGCACCCAACATGATTTTCTTAGAAGGGCCAGGAGTACAAAGGAAGATGGCCATGGTTTAAATATGCACAATGAACTTAAGTATTTAGGTAAAATTTTTCAAAATTAGTTAGAAAATTATGTTCCAGGCCACAGTGAATGGAGCGTTTTCCCAATACCACCAAATCCTTTAACTCCATGTTCACCTCCTCCTGCTCCTCTTAGCAGTTTTCTTTCTCCCACTATTTTGGGATCCACTGGACTGTGATCTCTTTCTATCTTCAATGCAGATTGTCTCAGTGAACCCATCTCTTGATTACTGAAAGTAAGGAAAAGGAAATATTTTCTTATTGCTGTCAGAGATATTATTTCAATTCCTAGCTTTCACAGCCAAGTCCTCTGTGGAGGCTGAATTTTTTCAAACCAGAATGCTGCTCATTTTTATGTGATACTGAAAGTTTTACCTGTGGAAAGGTGCCTTCCTGGTAATTGCATCAATAAGACCCTAGAAGCAATTCTCAAGTCTTTATGCCACTTTAAATGAGCATAAAAAGGTGCACATACAATTTTCTAATTCACAGTAAGGATATGATGGCAAAGCAAAATGAAGAAAATTGTATTTCTCACACAAGTTTCAGAGGAGTTACTTTTTAAAAAAATGCAGAATCTCCCACAACATTGGACAGGTGTTAATACTGTAGTTTGGGCATAAAACAGAGTAAAAAGACTACATTGCATTTACTTTAGTGCCCCAAAATATTCATATAGGCAAACCACAAGCCAAATCCTTGGAGTGCCTCGCTGTCTCCTGCCTCCTGTACCTGCCAGCAGCAAGGTCCCCTTCCAGCCAGTGTCCTCTCTGTGTCTGCTCTGCTTGGGACAGTCTTGTCACAGAAGGATCACTGCCTCTGGAATTCCTGCTCTCCTGCACACACAGAAATTATCACACACTTCAATGATCTATTTGAAAGGCACAACATTTAAGCCTTTTTTCCCCATCTACTTGGGAAAGCTCCTGATTGTAGATAATGCTTTTCTTATGCCAACAATTCCTAAAGAGTTGAATTAATTAATATGCTGGATACTACTCCAGGGAGAAAACAGTGTGAGCATATGAGGCCAAGGTGGTACAATAGCTCACAAATTTCTGTGTATTTAGAACTTCTCTCTTGAGAGTTGGGGCCCAGAGGAGTTAACAACTGTTTTCAGGATCTGAAATCATAACTTACCTCTGAACTGTGCTGCAGCAGGCCCCTCAAAAACCTTTGGCTTTGCTGAACCTCTTGCTTTGCTCTCTGCCTCAGCACCATAAGCTGCTGTTTCTGCTGGAGCTGCTGGAGCTGTGTTAGGAAATGACACGTTATAAACGATATCTTTAAGCAGGTGACACAACACCTGAGAGCTGGGGGGCAAAGGGCAGGACACGAGCTGCACAGTCAGCTCCTGTCACATCCTGCTGCCACGGCCAGGCAGCACAAATGCTGCTTTGGCTGCAGCACAGCAACATCTCCTTACCCACCAGAGCTACACTGGGGTCTCTACAGGAAAGCAGTGCTGGCACCTCTTCTTTATAATCCATGGGGTTTATGAACCTGACTCAGATCAGCTGATGCTAACGAATTATGGCCTAAGCACATCTGAATCTGGGGATAGAGTTTACCTGGGACAGCAGAACTGGAATTCCCTTTGCTCCTTACACAGGTTTCCCACTGACCTTCAGTTTATGAGCCAGTAGTAGGGAGGTTTGCCTCAAAATGTCCAGGTGGCTCCTGTGTTTCTCCTCCAGCTCTGTGCAGCTACGGTCTCCCTCACCTACAGAAGTTTAGAAAATAGATGGTAACAGTCACCATTTCTTAATTTAAAAAAATCTGTGTTTCACTTAATGGGTACCAGCTGGAGAAATATCAGAGTTAAGCAGAGGAAGGCAGTGGAAACAGATTCTTTCATATTCCAATTGCTGCCCTGAAAGTGTGTTTCTACACTGTCAAAGTCCTTTGGGATTTAAGAATTTACAAAGTGTTTTCCTAGCAGGGCTGACTTGCTGGGTCACCACAGAGCCCAGGATACCTTGCAAATAATCCGACAGTACCAAGGTCTTTCCAGCAGGGTTCCAGGGCATTAATTTCTCAGCCTTCTCTGCTGCATTGCAGGCCTGACTGTACTCCCAAAACATGACAGAGTCCTGCTACACAAAAAAGGATCATCACAAGAGCAATGTGTACATTGTTCCTAACTGCATTTTCCTTTTGAATCCTCCCTGGGCCTAATTTTGGAAGCCTCCCAAATCTGACATCTGCCTTTATTCCTGAAATAACTTCTCTGCATACATTTACTTCTACCATAACTGTAGAAGGAAAATGTCAGTACCTACATCCTGTCAAGAAATGCGTGAGCATAAAGTCCTGCAAGTATTTGGAAGAGGCAGCCTTGAGGGTCTATGCCAGGAAAGAGATGGATTGAGGAACAATTCCTGTTTTAAGCTGAATTTCAGAGTGTGGGTTATTGTAACTCTTGGTCCCATTGCTCCTGTGCTGCACCAACAGGATCAGAGCCACTCGGTACAAAAGAAGAGCGATTCTGGTCATTTTTCAGGGAACTCGAGCAGCATCCCTTGTGTCCCCTCCATCTGCACAGGCTGATTCCTCTCTCTTTTGTCACAGGGGGACACAAACCCTTGGGAAACCTTTCATTTTTAAGTGGGAATGTTTTTCTTCTTGTTCCAGTTGCACCTATTTCGCTGCTGCTTCCTTACTGCTCCTCCCCTGCCTGTGTGTGACAGCACAGCTGATATTATGTTTACCAGCGAAATGTTCTTGGCTGCTTGAGCTTCTCAGATGAATTGCTCAGCTTATGCAAACAGGTTGTGTGTTTATTCTGTGCTGTGCCACTGTCACAGCAACCAGAGTCATAAAAGAATTGAAGTGTGGATCATAAATAGAAATAGGTTTGACTTGGAAACTTGAGATAAAATCTCTATCCAGGTCACCTGAATCTAAATTACCCCATGGTGCAGGATAAGCCCATGACAAGCAGAGTTTGTTTTTGCTTTACAGACTGAAGGGGCTTTAACACAGAAGGGGCAGAGATGTGGGTTTGTTTGCATGCCAGGATGGGTTTTGTGTTTGTGTGGGTGTGAACGAAATTAAATATTGAATCTTTGAGCCTGGTGCAGATTTTCTATTAGAATGCTGCTCTGTTTTTATAAACAGCTTGATTGCAGATTTCACTTTCCTCCTACTGTGGTACTATAGGAGGCTTCTCTTAACCCCCTTCTTTTCAGAGTCAAGAGACTGGATGGAAATCTTATCTTTTATTTTGGTAATGGGCATTTCCTGGTTCTGGAGGGTGGTTTGAAAAGGCAACGACATACTTAATTATCTAGACGTGCCAAATTAGGAGTTCATCTTCTTAGAAATATTTTTGGTTTTAGTCAATCTTTCTAATTTTGAGGACTGATTCAGAATCTTTAGTGCTGATAGTTAACTCGAGATGATTTTGTGAAATGACCTATTTAGGAAAATGGAGTGGATGAAAGAACTGTTGTTTCTACAGGGAAGTTTTATTAGTGGTCTAAAGCAATGCAATAGAAAAAAAGACAATTCTTCAGTGGGTCTACAGACAGCACTTTCAAAAGCTCCTTCAATGCTAACAGATAAGGCCATTTTATTTTAAAAAATTATAAGATAAATTTACTGATATTTAGTTGTATGAGTATCTTTTAATATTAATGTCCGAAGGATCTGTTAGGATATAGTTTTAAACCTGACAAATCTTTTCAATTTGTGCCTCCAACTGAACAATGGTCTTGCTGCTCTGCCCAAAGCCCAAACAGTGGTATTGACCTCAAAGTGATTAAAAAGTTTGCCCTGATCTGTTTCCCCTCCTTTTGAACATAATTTTCCTAATTGTGGCTATTTCCAGATGCATTTCTTATGTTGCAACATCCTGCATTAAAGAAAATACCATCTGGCTAAACTTCATCGTCCTTTTAGGTGATGATGAATGGCATTTACTGCCTACCCAGATAGCTTCAATGTGCATACACTCAGCCTCGTGAAAAAAATGCTATTTATTAAATGACTTTCCGCTGCACCTGCAGAATCTCAGCAAAACCCTGTAGAATCTCCCTGACATATAATTAAAAAAGCCAGTCTAAAAGTCTCATTTTTCTAATCACTTGAAGCAAGGCAGAAGCATTTACTGCTGCTTTACTCAAGGACAGCTTTTTCTCTTTCTGCCCATGTCAGCAATCAGACCAACCCCGTTATTATAAAAATACGTACTTGCAACTTTAGCTGTAAGCACAACTTTGTCTGCATTATTGCCTGGAGGTGTATGAATATGTGGTGTAAAGTGTCCTGAAATGCTGCTGTGGAGTGGAGCAGCTGATCCAGAAGGAATTGCCCCATTCAGGCAGTCCTTCCCCTCTCCAGAATTACTGTGTTAGCTCAATTGCTTTATTATTTCAGGATGCTCTTCAGGTAAGGTGAAATACCACCCAGGATTTCAGCACTGTGTGCAGGAAGGGAGCTGCAGGATGACAGGTAAAAGTGGGGGAAGAAAAGGGGTTTGGTAACTCCTGATAACAGCTGAGAAACATAGCACAGGCTGTTTGGCCCTTCTTCAGCAAGACCTGTGAGCCAAGAGCAATCCCTAAGGAAGAAACGCTAAATGTGAAAGCTCTGCCTGTTCCCTCAGGAAATCAATGGGCTGATCTGCACTCTTGAATACCTTGGAGAATCTGTATTTCCACAGCTGCTGAATCAGGTCCTTCTCTCCTCTCTAACCACGTCTGGTATCCCATTTGCCACTGAAGAGTAGCTGCTCACCAAACAAGGGGATTAATGTGCTGCTCCTGTGCTCTGCACGCTCTGTGTTTATATCTAAATCCTCTAGTGTGGAGGGCTGGCCTGAGTTCAGCTTCCAGCCAGATGTTGCAGCACATGGCAGCACCTCACCCTGCTGCTGCCCCTTCTCACATGGAGCTGCAGGGCAGCTCTTGGCTCAGGGTAGCAACAGAGCTGGGCCTGAACCTGGACCTAAGCACAGTCCTGAATTTCCATGGAATGCTCCTTCTGTTCCTGATCAATTGTTCTAAACTCCCTCAATCAACAGCACCATCATTGCAGACAGCTCCAGAGGTGTTTGCAGGCAAGGCTGGAGCTCACTGGAGCTGTGTGAAATACAAAACACAGTGCAGGATTTCGGGGGGAGCATGAAGAGCTGCCTTAGCTCAGCACTCTCAATCAGAGCACAATTAGCTGAAGCCATGCTGATATACTTCTGTGCTGATTCCACTATTTTAATAATTTCTCTCTCTTCTAGAAGCAAGAAGGCAGCTCCCTCTAGTGATATGAGAAAATATGTCAATCAGCAGTTTAGGGGAAAGATGTGACATATAAATATATTTCGTTGTAGTTCAGGTTAAAATTCTGCATTTTAAGAACAGTGGGAAACATTAAATTCACTTTCCTAATGCAAATTACTTTAAAACAGTAGCCATGCTTAAGCGTCAATATTTAGAAAATACTTTTTTAACAATTAGATTCAGCTTAAATGTTGTTATCTCTCAAATACAAAAAAAAAAAAAAAGTAACAAAATTCTGGTCTGATGAAATGAGATTTCTGCCTCATTCAGTCCAGTCTGGCTCAAAGACTGTAGGAAGGGGCACAGGCAAAATGTTGGATTTTTAAAAAATCATGTAGCTATTTATTGAATAGAAATACAGAAATTTGGGTACTGTGGGCTGGATTCAGAGGACATGCTGAAGTATCAGGGAAATTATAGCTCGTCTCAGATCCCTGTGGGAGAGACCTGGTGGTTTGGCAGGAATGACAGAAAGATTTTACGTAGTGGTGTAATGTGCAAACCCCTTCCTTATCAGCTCGCTTGGTTATACCATGTTTTGTGCCTAAACTGATTAGAAATTCATGTAAGAGCTATGTGAAATACTTCCAGTGCTACCTGTGGAGACAATTTCTGTTCACCACAGCATGTGCTTATAGGATTTGCAATTCTGTATTTTATACTGGCTGTGTTTAAAAAGAAAATTCAACAATTAGGACAAGTTCCCTTTCTTACCCCAGGCAGTAAACAGATATTTTGTGAATATCTTCTCTCTCCTTTGAGATGTTTGAAATGAAATTCGTTATTTTGCCAAGGATGTTTACTACAGAAAATTTTTCTCTGGCACAGCAGTGGGTGGTCAGGTGACGTGTGTCCCTTGGAAAGGTAAATATGTCCATTTGGCAGCAGTTGTAGAATTACACCTCATTATGCTGCGTGCGCACGGTGACTTGTGTGTCCTGTGAAAGGACAGAACCAACTGCTGCGTGATGCCTCGGAGCAGACAATGCAGCCTCGAGCCTGAATGCCCTGTCCCTGCTCAGGGTGGTGACAGACCCACTTGTGACCCATATTTCAAACCCACATTGTGTTCGGCACGACAGTTCCGTGCCTCCTGTGCAGCAGCATGGCCACGGTGGGAGTGCTGCTGCCCAGCCCAGCCCTGGGCTGGCAGCTCCTGCAAATGCTCGGGGCAGGGAAGGTTTGTCCTGGCAGAGACACGAGGCAGCAGTTCCTATTGTTGCTGTGGTGAATAGTGGATGGCTGGGTGTTGCAGAATTGAGGCCCTTAGTTATTAATAGTAAATAAATAGGTTGTCTTTCGCTTAGGGTAAAACACTTCAGACAACAGCCTTGCTGCCCAATCGTCTAAGATGCCCTCCTGGTCCCTTGGGGGTGGGGAGAAGCACAGTAAACAATGCTAGCTTCTCCACCACCCCAAAATCCAATATTATGTATAAAATGTTGTGAGGAAAACAATGAAGAATCCTTAATAAGAGCAAAGGCTTTTTGTAAGTACCCTCTTTGAGGAAAGGTTATCTGATCTTGTTCTTTTGTCTCGGAAAAGCCCTTAAAACAATGCACCATCTGCTCCTGTTTGGTGGGAGCAGGCAGAGATCTCTTCAGACAGAGCAGTCTGCACGCCACTGGTCGGCTTTTAACCCTTTCGGCCACAAACTTTCCCTTGTTTCCGTGCAAACCTTTGCTCCAGGCAGAAGTGGTGATGCCCTGGCCAGCCCTGAGCACCCTGCAGCACATCCCTCCATTCCCCCTGCACCCTGCCCGTGTCCTGTGCCTTGGTGTCCCTTGCTGTCCAAGCAGGACAACATCCCCCGCTGCTCGGATGGGGTAATTGTGAAGAGTTAATTGTAAGGCTCCCAGAGACCTTCAGATGAGGCTGAGAGGTGCTGGAAATGTCTCTGAGCTAAATGGGGTTTGTTCCATCTGTAGCTGTCACTGTGAGCTGAATTCACACCTGTGAGAGCACAGCATGGAAAAGGCAAAGAGTTTCTCTTGCGTTTTATGCCATTTAATAATAATTTCATATTATCTCTGATTATACATGACTGTCGAGAGGACAGTTTTTCATATACCCATTTTTCACCTTCGAAATCTGGAACACGAACCATCTATTTGAAATTCCCCCTCACCCCAGAAGATTTTCAGCCGTAGCCAGAACCATTACTAAGAATTCTCTTGCAATGAGGGACTGTTCTTTCTATTGCAACAGCACGAGAAGTACCTTGGGAGGACACTGAGTGACCCTCTGGGAGATGTCACCTTACCCAAGTCCTGCTCAAAGCTGTCTGTGCTCAGAGTGGCAGAGGGCTGGAAACTCAGGCTGTCCCAGATCCTCAGGCTCTCTCCAGGAGACTGCTTGGCCATTTCCTCTTGGTTCTGAACTTTCAAAATAGTCTCACATCCATAGTGATCCCTCCGTGCTGTGAGTTCTTTCTGCAGGCTGTGTCAAGGTAACAACAACAATTAATAAGTTTCTGAGATGTGTAGAAGGCAATCTTTTGAACTAAAAAAAAAAAGGTTATTTCATTTTAACAGAACTATTACATTTTGCCAAATGGAAACAAAAGGCTCCCTGAGAAGTCATACCTACCAACGTACAAACTCCTGTCTTGTACCTTGGTGTTGTCAGGAAAGCTAACAACACTCATTTTTACCTGCTCTAATTACTGCTTTGAAAGAGCTGGGTATTTTTCAACCTGGTGGCAAATAGCAACAACAACCTTGCAGTGTGGAAGCTTAATTTTTGAGGGCGGCATTGTACAATCCGTGCCATTGTTGGGACTTGGTTGCGCAATCCAGCTCTGAACCTTGGCAAAGAAATCTGTTTAGAAACACAAAGTACGGAGCTCTGTTCCAGTGTTTCTGGGACTTGTGCTGAGCATGGCTCTGGCCCATCTAAGGTCTGGGAGTGATATATACACTTCAATATTTCAAAACAATGTCAGCACCAAGTCCTGCAGACGAAGACCTCAACTAACTGATTTTACTTTGTTTTGGTCTGTAACTATCTAAGCTTAACTAAAAAGATTAGGAAAGAAGGTGTGAAAATGGGCATTTATTGATCAAGCCTCAGCTGAACCACATGCAGGGACACTGAGACACTGAAATGGTGACAGATGTTTTCTTTTTTATACAGAAAAATGAATGTGGAAATTTTTTTTTTTTATGGGCAATCAGCTTAGGGAAATCTTATTTCATTTTTCTCGTTAATAAGCTTTTCTTTGTTTTTCATGACCCAGAAACTGCTAAAACGATTAGTACAGCTTCCACTAACGCGTCTTGGATGTAGTCTTCAGAAAGTGGGAGCAAAGGTGGATTGAGAGAGAAAGAACAGAAGAAACAGGGATTTCTTAAAAAGCAGTTCTAATATGCATTGGGCAAATCTGCTGAGTTTTGTCTCTGCAATTGTATTGTGATGGTTTTTTAGGCACTGTCTTCTTTGGCTCTTGGGAAATGCCTATTTGGGGAGACCAATGCCAAGGTCTGTGTCCTGGGAAGAGTATCAGTGGAAATTAATGCAGATTCTACAGAAAAAAATGGGTTTACACAGGACTGGCCAGCAACACCTGCCCTCCAGACACAGCCAGCTCTGCATAAACCACCACAATTCCCAGATGAGGCTCTTTGGGTTTGCACTAAAGAGAAAGCATTGCTGGTTCCACAGGAGGAGGAAGAGCTGTGGTCCAATAGGTAACTCTCCAACCATTGCTGTCCCATCCTCTGAAGCCACCCAGAGTGCTTTCAAATCTTAACTTACAGCAAAAATGGTATGTTTTTTTTGACTCTTGAGAATGTAGCCACTTACAGAGGTAACTGAAACAAAATAAGATGGAATTGCCCACACATTTTCTGGCGGTTTGGGGAATTCCCATCAGTGAGTCATTTGCATCAGCAACAAATCTCCACCAGCCGCCCCTGCGGACGGCGGAGCAGCCGGGCATGAAATGGGAACATTTCTTATGGAAACAGGCACCTGTGGGATTTTGTGCATGAACACGAGTCGCTGTTTTCAGAGCTATAATTAAACATGTAAACAGCAAACTGTGCTGTTGAAACTGGCTGTGGAGGAGGTCATGCTCAAGAGCACTGGACGTTTTGTGTTTGTGAACGAGGCCGGCACACAGTCAGTTTTAACAGGTGGCTTTGTTCAGACGAGCTCTCTGAGAATGAGGACTCTCGGTCTGTTATATCCTAATGTGGACTCCTAACTCCTTAACAGTGGAAGTCAGAGCACAGACCCAACTCAGCTGCTTTTACCATCTCATTTTTTAACCCAGCTCTAGCTACACCGAAGATGAGCTCTACAGGCACAGGCTTACAAGACAAAGAACAGAGCAATGACTCCTCCTGTCAGCACAGCCTGTGAAATTTTGTGTGCAAGTCAAGAGACCTGCTCCCTTCACTGCCTGCTAACACTCCCCACAGAGAGCTCACGCACTCACAAAGCAAATGGTCCTGGAGCAGGAGAAAATACGACCGTGGAAGGTTCCTCAGTCACTTCTGTAGCACACTGATGCTCCTTTATCAGGTGGCTTTCTGTCTGATCTGATCTGTAGTGAATCAGTTCATACCAGATCAACTTCAGGAATAACTTGGTCAAGGGAGCCTCAGTCTGTGTGCCAAAGGACTCACCCACTTTTGCTTCCTGTGAGTGTGCAGGATTCAGGAGAGGTGCAAAACTAGACTCTAGATTATATGCAAATCAAAGCTGAGGGCAAAAGACAGGCTTTTACTCTGAGCCTTTGTACTAATTATTTACTTTACCAGTAGCTAAGAAAGGGTTAGGTATGGGGTGGTCTTCCCTTTGTATTGTCCTCTCACCGTCACTGCTGCTGCATCACAGAGAGCCCTCAGCCCAGCAGGAGATGAGTCTGGAGTCATTCACAACACAGCCACACTTTCCACTTCTAATCTCTAAATACAGCGATATTTTATCTGCAAGTAGCTCTCCTTGTCTTTTGAAGCAGCACTTGCAAGAGGGCTGTGATTTATTGTTTAAGAGGTTTTATTGGTGTTTTTTTCGGTGATGCTCTGAGGACTTTTTCACTCTGGCTGCTTTGCTTTCTCAGTAATTGCATTGTTCAGCAGGTCAGTGCAATCTGTCTTATTTCTCCTTGGTTTGATGCTTGTCCCTTGCGGATGGGGGCTGTTCCCGTTGGGCCAGGGGGTCCTGCACCTACCACCATTACAGTGAATTTGGGTTGTGCCAGGACCAGAGTGATGGACCCCCCAGCTGCTGGGCTGTGCTCCCCAAGGTGCAGTGCAGACACAGCTCTGACTCTCTGCACTGCACACTCTGAGTGCCCAGCGCTCATGTTTTATACATTTGCCATCTTCTGTGACAGAATAGCTCCATAATCCTTGCAACTGATCTCTCAGAGCAGAAATCAGCCCAGCCTTTGTGAATGCACAAAGAACAGCGGTTTAACTCTTGGTAATTCCAGTAATTACTCCTCATAACTTTGGTAAGCTCATCTGTCTGGACTTATCCCTCCAATTTTCATTTTCCTCCTGTTTGCTTTGTGCTGTAAAGCTGTAAACAATCTTCTTTAAAAGAATGCTGTGCCTAATATCCCACCTTCAGTTAAAAAGAGGAAAACCACTGTTTTTCTCACTGGAGAAGTTTAGCCGAAGTTTAGCTGGGTTTGGCCCAGCCAGCTCATTCCCAGGCACCATCAGAGAGCCCATGGAGCAGAGCCAGACCATTCCTGCCTGGGCAGGATCCTGCAGCACCAACTCCTCGTCCTTTTCTCTGAATGGGACACTGGGGACACGGTGGCCAGTTTGCTGCACATATGTCCTCTCTTTGGTAATGCCTGTCCAGGTCATATTTAATCTTCTGGGGCTCAGGGGATTTATTCTCTCAGGGAAGACATCTCTGCAGAGACGTGTGGCCTCTGTGGGGACTCTGGCTTTGTCCCTCTCTGTGGCTGGGCAGGGACACACTCTCACCTGTGGTGAATGTTTGTCCCTTCATGGTCCCCTTGTCGCTAGAGAGGACCCACCGGGGCAGTTTGCTCTCTAAAGCAGGCCAAATTCAAAGGGGTTTCTCTCAACTGCTGTCTACATTAAACATTTAATTAACATAGGCTAAAAATAACCTGCATTAATGTAATCCTTTTTTCTACATTTCCTGCTTCCAAACCAATTTTCCACAGTAATCCCCACATTCTGACTCTGTTCTCTCCAATGAAAGGCGCTGTGTGTGAGCAGGTGTTGCTCCGCACGCACACAACCCTTAGAGCTGCAGTGATGGGAATCCCTCATCCACTTTTGTAGCAAAGCGAGTGAAAACAATAACTAGAAATTAATTTTTAATTAATCCCCGGGCGAAGGAGGCCGGGGGAGCTTCACCCGGGCGCTCGCTCCGTGCCCGCGGCTGCCGGCGCCCTCCGGTGGCGAGACCGCGTCATGGCAGGCGCGGCCGGGGCACCACCGGGCCCGGGATCCACCGAGCGCTCCCGGGAAAACCACTGCTCCCGGGAAAACCACTGCTCCTGGGGAAACCACTTTTCCTGGGGAAACCACTGTTCCCGGGATCCACCGAGCGTTCCCGGGAAACCTCTACTCCCCGGAATCCACCGGACCCACCACCCCCGGGGATTCACCGCGCTCACGTGTGGCACATTTAGGAGAGGATAATATATCCAACTTTGTTACCTCCATATTTTCAACCACATGGGGTTGGGTTTATAATTCCTTTCTTACTTCTGGGAAAGCCTAAGCAGCAGAAGGGGAAGTGATGTGCCCAAAATTAGTGGCAAAGCTACAGATAAAATTACAAGATGTACATTTCACAGATGCAATAAGAGGAAAGTGAAGCCTAGAAGACCCACTGCTCCTAGTCTGGCTCCATGCTGAATTGGTGCTCCTTATTTTAAATACATGTAAGGTGCATTTAGCAGAGAATAAAATATCCAGCTTTGTTTACCTTCTAGCGAGGAATCTGTGAGCTGGAGAGGCTGGGCTGGTTATTGGCTTTTCATGCAATAGACTTATGTCCACTTCAGAGCCCTTATTTACAGGGATACCTTTTAAAAAGACAAATGAAGACATTTAATAAATATGCTCTTCGTAGAAATGAAATGGCACAAGCTTTGGCATCTATTTGTTGCCTACTTATGTGTGAGCACTTCACTTCCATACAGCTCTTCTTATCCACAGATTTTTGAGTACATGGGGTTAGGCTTATAATTCTTTTACTTCTGGGAAAGCCTAGGCACCTGAGGGTGAAGTGATGTGTCCAAACTCAGTGCCAAAGCCACAGATAAAATTATGAGATGTAGTTTCACAGGTGCAAGGAGAGTGGAGGAAAGTAAAGCCTAAGCGACCCTCTACTCAGGGATTTTCCAAGACTTCCAATAAATAACCAAGGGGAGATGAGGCTTAGCCCCTGCTTTGTAGCTTGAAATGAGTTGGGCACCTGAGCCTCCCTTTTGTATCCCGTCAGAAGGATTTACCTTGCAATGTGTTCCTCAGGTCTCCTGCAGAGCTGAGGTGCCTCTGACCTGCTCTGGGATTGATCCAGGGTAATTCTTCCCTCTCAGCCTTCCCCCCAAGCAAAGGCAAAGGCATTTCCTTCTGTCTATCTACAGCTGCTGCTCCCTCATTGCTGCCCAGCAGGCTAATCCTGCCCAGGCCATGACATTCCCTATTGGATGGCACATGGAGCCCAGCAGGATCTGTGGTGTCCTGAACCACTTGTACAGTCATTGTCCTATCTAGCTCATCCCTAGTCTCAGGTTCCAGGGCAGGAGGAGGCTCACTGTAAAGCTCCAGAATTGTCTCTGAGGATGTTTTGGCAGCAGAAGCTTTAACCCAGTTTGCTGCACTGAGCCTCTTCCTTGCCATGTCAATCTTCTCTGCAAGTTCCTCGGACAGACTATGAATGGCTCTCACTCGGTCCTGTTTGCTTCTGTGTGGAGAAAGTTCAAAAGATGAGTCCTTGGGGGAAGGTTTTTCGTCTTTCTGAGGAACAGCAAAGCTCAGAGGAGGTGAATGCAGAGCTGGGGGAGAGCAGTCCCTCAAGTCTTCACATTTCAGAGGACTGGGAAACCAACATTCAGATTCCAGTGATTCTGGAGGAGCTAACGCCTCTCCTTTTTTAGGTGATCGAGCTGTTTTTAGAGGTTGATTCCTGTTAAAAAAAATGAAAGAGAGAAATATGTCTGCAATGTGAGCTGAGAAAGAGGCTTTCTAGGATGCCTTCTATGGCTGAGTACCTGCCTCTGTGATCTTTTGGTACTAGGGGACAGGATGTTTCATCCACCCAGGCCATCAAACTTCTTTCCAGGATTCCTCCACTGGTTTGCTCCTGAAAGAGAAGAGCCCATCAATGTAAGCACTCAACAGCTGGCAGCAGAAGGGAAATATTTGGCTTTTATTCCACAAGATAATTGGTGCAGGTAACTGGAAAACTGCTCATACCACACAGCAAACCTGTTCTTTTAGCTCAGGCAGTGGAGATTTCCAGGTTTTTGGCCTGAAGTTGAGGGTTCCAGCCCAACTAATGAGCCCTGCAGTTTATACCATAATTATAAGCTAATTGCTCTATTTTTCTAGATAAAACTTTTTCTCCCTGGCACTTCAAAGCATTTGCATGAAGTGTTTCATGTCCTACATGGTGCTGCACTGATCAAGATTGGAGGGGTTTCAATCTGCCACTCCTTAGGACTTACTTGCTCAAGTTCACACTGAGGATTTCCTTGGGCAGAACCTGTTTTCCCAATGGGTTTGGGTGTCTGATCAGGACACGATTTTTTCCCAATAGCTTCTTTTTGTTTCCTGTACACTTCTTGCAACCTCTTCTTCCTCATCTCTGCAGCCTGAGCCGAAGACTTTTTCTCTTCAAGGAGTTTCTTCTTTCTTTCTGCTTTTTTTCTATACATAAATTCCCGAACACTTTCAGGGCTGTAGGGGTGAGGTTTTTTAAGGTTTACCCTCCTCTTTGAAGGTTGCTTAAGGTTTTCTTTCTCAGAGCCTTTCTGTCTCTGAGGAGATGCACTTTTTCCTCTGCTGCAACTTCCTGAGGTGCTGGGCTTGGCTCCATCTTTCATTAATGGAGTTTGTATCCTTTCCCCGCCGAAGGCAGAGGGAGTTCTGCCCCAAAGTCCAGCTGAAGGAGAATGGATCCCTAGGGACTGCTGTTCCACAGCATCTCTGGGGAGCCTGGCTGCTCTGTGTCCATCACAGGGCTGGTTTTGCAGGAGAAGGTTCCTGAGTGCTCGGTTTGTGTCCTCCGCTGGTGCATTGCTGCCCCTTCCAACAGCCACAGAGCTTTGGGGTCCAGGGCTCTTCCTCACAGCTTCTTTTCCCTCTGCTCTGGAGCTGTTTTCCACCTCTGGCATCGCCCCAAGTCCTTGACATTTTCCCAAAGGTTCTGTGGGAAGCATTTGGAAACAAGAACAGTGTTATTACTTCAGAGAGTATCAATTCCTATATCTATAGTGTGTGTCTCAACCTCCTTCCCACTGCAGCTCTGAGGACTATTTGTACATGTGTCTTGTAAAATCTTTGATATTCAAGGGAGAAGATAAATCTGTAAAGGTGAAATTTGAAAAGAGAAAAGTGCTCAAAAGGGCCTGGCAAGCTTCAGTTTCAACAAGGCTTAATAAACCCCTTTTTGTTTGTGTGTCAGAACAATCAGTGCTGTAGAGGGGCAGCTGTACCAAAGGTCTTTGCTGCGCTCTGCTCTCCAGATCTGCTCCTCAAATGTGGACATGGAGGGGGTGGACCCAGCAACCTTCTAGCCAACTTCTGACCTTCTCTCCATGCAGAAATGCCAGGTAGATTCACACCTGAAACAGAGGGTTTGTATTTAATCATTAAACCCTCACATGCTCTTTGAACGAATATTGTAACTCACTTATTCAAGTCTATTTAATGGTGATTTCCAGGAATCACACTCAAGGTGTGGGGAGATCTAAAAATTTTCAGCCATAGCAGGTTTAAAATAAATATTTGGTGCTAATTTGATAACAAAAATTTTTAAAGCACTCAGACTTTGGAGGCTGCTAGGTCATGAATCAGATGAGTTCATGAGTGCTATATGTGAAGGTTCAGAGGTTTCCTAAGGCTTTGCCATCAGCATTTATGTCATTTAACACTTGTAGTATGTTTACACAATCCTTAGAAGTTTTACTCAGAAATCACTGACTCCCAAGGCCTCAAGAACACTGAGAAAAGGTCAGAACTTCCTGGGTACCAGCACATTTGGAAACTGAAGGGAAGGGGATAACAAAATTATTCTTTTCCTTATGATTACTTCAAACTCACCAGAGTAAACGAATTAATTTTTAAACTGGTGCAAATCAGCAGGATGTGGTGTGGAAGAATCAATGGAGAGTACAGGACGAGGGACAATGTATAATGCAGAAATAAACAGCGCAGAATGCAGCACACACAAATTACTCTTGCTTAATAGGTGGTGTCACATAATAGACAACATTTATCACTGTTTTACTTCATAATTTCAGATTGCATTCACAGCATGCCAATACTTGCACAATTACGTATTTATTGCAAACACTTCTCCAGCACAAGGTGGCTAAACAGGTGCTTAGTTGGGTTTTGCATGGAAATTCTCCCCCCCACCCCCAATTCTCCCCCAATTAAAATATTCGAGCTATTTTTCATGAGGAAGATTTTACTCTGAAATCAGTATCAGCCTCAGCTCATGTGATTCAATGCTCACTGAATGAGGCTTTTCCAGCTGCTGTCGGTACCTTGTCTGTGTGCTGAGCTGTGGGCAATGCCTCGGAGCCAGGGAAGCTCTTGGACACAGAGGACTTCCCAAAAACTGCTCAGTGGGATTGCCCTGAGATCCCCCTCTGCTTTAGGATTAGTATTAGGCAACATCTTCTCCTCTGTACCACAGTGGAGAAGGAGTCACAGCCACTTGTTTTTATTTTTCCTTTTGCAGCAGCAGTGAGTCGTGGGTTTAGGTCATGTCACAAGGGGAATGATGTTTTTCAGACAGGGAAGAGCTGCACTCCCTGTGGGACTGAAGTCACTTCCTATAATCCCACAGACTTCCTCTGGAAGCCTTCAGAGGAATTATCACCAGATCTGTGCGTGGTGTTCACAGCAGGAACACAGAGGGAATTGCCAGAATCTGTTGGGCTCAGGAAGGCTGAGATCCATCCATGTCTTTAGGAAACACCTTGCTGTACCATTTTATTTTGTGTTCAGCAGTAATAAAAATGCAGGGTGCATTTCTTTTGTAGCCTGTCTTAGTTTCTCTGAAAGCATCAGACAAATTAATATGTGGATCTAACAATCTTTGCCTCACCATGTTGTTTGATTCCAATTAAATGGGTTTTTTTATCTGCATCGTGTTCATTAACTACAGAAACTATGATGCTAAAGTTCAAGAGCAGTCTGCATTCCTGATGAGAACAGTTGATAGAAGAAAATCTTTTGATTTAAATATTCTCCTGGGTTTTTTCCTACCTACGAACAGATGAATATTTTATAGCCATGGTGACTTAATTTTTTGTTAACTACAGCAAATTTATAATTCATCAAATTCCTGAGTACTCTGGCTCTGACCCCTGCCCCTCATTCATCTCTTCGTAGCCCTGCCTTGGCTCTTTCAGTGACAGAAACTAATAGCCAATAAAGAGACCATGACACTGGCAGTTACAATGATGAATGCCTCACGTGGCATGGTCTTATTATGACCCACTCTCAGAGGAAGATCAAGCCATTTTTCAAACAATCCATTAAAACAAAAAAAAAAAAAAAAGGAGGGAGAAGGAAATTATTACATATTTCATGTATTTTAAATCATACTTAGGTAGAGCACAGGAGCTCATAATTCCATCTGCATGGGATTAGGGAGCTTGGATTTTTTTCTTTCTGCTTCACACAAACTTGGTAACTTGCCTGGTGTAAAGTACAACCTGCAGCACTTCCACCTGTTCCCCACAACATCTGAATGCAACCACTTCTGTGCAAAGAAATAGCATTAAATAATAAAATTACACCAGGGATTCAAATCTGCCCTTAGAAATACCTGTCAGATAAAACTGACAATGAGCAATTGATACTTGGATAATTTGTCCAACTTTTCACTGCCTTTATTTGGCTCCTGCTTGGCAGGCCAGGAAATCGCTGCCTGTAGTGGCACCCTTAATTCTTTAGGGAACACAGACCTGAATAGGTGACAGACAGCTCTTCCCACTGAGGATGTATGATTTAATTTTAATTTCTGATGATTTTTAATCCTGGCAGGTCTGGAATCAACTGCTGCAGGCATGTCTGTCCATCAGTCCTTGCAATTTCTCATGGTTTTCAGCCTTACCTTTCCCTGCCATTGCTTTCTCCAGAACAGAGGACTTGGGTGAAGGTTGCCTCTGGTGTTCTGTTTGAGTTCTCCATGCTGAGCTTCTCTGTCTTTGGTCTTTGATCAGGAGGGGAAAATAAAACACAGAAAAGAATTAATGTGCAGCTAAAATCACACTTCAGTCATGACTGCTGAGCCTGACAAACCAACCCCAGGCCCATTCCACTGGAATGCAAAAGGAAGAGTCTTTTTATTGAAACTGGTCACCAAACAAGCAGGACTCCTTCTCTTTCTAATTTTAGTGGTGTAGATGTTCCCGCAAAGGAAGCACTGGCCTGGATCCATCCCTGGGGCTGTGTCTGTGACCCTGTCTATCCACACAACTGTTTACTGAGCATACAGCTCTGACCTAACTGGTGGATCCAGTGGGACACATCCCCTGGTGTCTCTGGAGATCCAGACCAGCCTTTCCATGCAGAGCAAACACTGAATACTCAGGGAAGATTCCCCTAGCAAATTGTTGTGACACCTCATTGCTACCCAGGGATCATGGGGGCTCTTCTATAAACCCTTCCTTGGCCAGGGATGGTAAATCCTTCTCTGCCTGCTATTCTGTGCTCTTCATCAGGCAAGGAGAGGGCAGACCTTGGCTTCAGAGCACTAAACAAATGATGTGTGGGAGCCTTTAGGCTACGAGGAGCTGTGCACTGAGCTCCTGGGTGTGCACAGAGCAGCACTGGGCTCCCGAGGTTGGGCTGCACTGTCTGACAGAGGGAATATGTGGCAAAGCAGCTGTGACACACTTTTTGCAGTGGGAGAGTACCGGCAGGCAAAGTGAACGAGGTGTAGCTGAACAGAGTGTCTGGGGCTGTTAATCCCCAGGCTCAGAGTCCGTGTCCGTCCTGCGAGTGAGCACTTTGTCTGGCACTTTGTCTGGCACTTTGTCTGGCAGTTCCGTCACTCCGTTACGCAAAATGGTCTGGGTTAAAAACAAACCAAACAAGCCTTCCCTTGGGAATGTCCCAGAGAGGCTCAACCCGGATTGCGGCTTTGGCTTCTGGCTTTAGGAGGGACAACATCAGGTCCTGGTGACAGAAAGCGCTGCCTGATGCAGCAGGAAAGGGGAGATGGGACACGTGGCTCCCACAGAGCTGAGGGCAGCACCAGAACATCCCTGTTGAAGGTGACAGGGAGCAAACCCAAGGGGAACGCCCGTGGGAGCTGGCAGTGTGTGACAGGGATCCCAGTGCCCCATGAATTAACACTAATGCTATTACAGCAATGAGATTTATTATGTGCAGCTTTTCAGCTCGGCTCCTCTCGTCCCGTATTCCCTCAGTAATCCGCCATGGCTGAGGCTGCCAGGCTGGCCCCAGGCAGGCCCTGCTCCCGACTCCATGCCTCGCTCCCAGCGATCCCGGATCTTAAACCACACTAAACTGAAGTGACAGCTGTAGATGGATGTTTCTTCAGCCCCAAATTTAGCAGCAAAGCAGGATAAGGAGGTCTAATAATATTTGCTTTCAGATCCACACCAGTTCCACTGAATGAACTGTTAAATCCCCTGTAATGCCTCTGAACTACACAATTCCTGCTTTAAATACCTGTGGTGCCTTTCCTCATTACTGTACTGCTGGTTCCTATTCCAGGTTTTATATGTGGCAAAAGGAAGGGTGTGAGAAGAAAGGGGAGAAAAGAGTAGATTCACAGCAAATTGTATACTATTTTGTGGAAAGAAATTTATGAATTTGTGTGTGCTGGGGAGTAAATCTGGTGGGGAAGGGAACTCAGTGAGCAGAGCGGGATGTGCAGCACAGGCAAGTTTGTAGCTGCAGAAATAAATGGCTTTATCACAAGAACATGGATGATGCCCCACAGACACCACAGGGAGGGGTGGAATCTGTGGTAAATTATGCAGCGCTAGGGAATACCCATTTCCAGCCTTTCTCCATAGATTGCAGACCACCACTGACCTCTGTAAGGTGGAGCAGGAGGAGCAGAGGCCACTCTGCACACCTTTCTTTTCAGGACTCTCTTTGGCAGGGGCTCTTTAGCAGAAATCAGGCGCTCCTCCTCCCGAGGCGCTGCTAGCTGCTTCCTCCTCTGCTCCTGGATCCTCTTCTTGAGTTGCTCTAGCTTATTTTGGGGTGATTTCTCCCACAGTTCTTCCTGCTGCTGATCTCTGGCCTTGCTGGCTGATGAAGGGTGGGATGTGGGAAGCAGGAGAGCCATGGCCATAGGAGCGTTGCTGCCCCATGGGACAGAGGATGAGCTGCACCCCACATGGGAGTGACGTGGGTGATGCAGGGAGCAGGGACATTCCTCCTTCTGTGCTGTGGGACCTCTTGAGTCTCCCTGCTCCCTGGAATTGTCCCTTCCTGCTCTCTCCGGGCTCTTTGCAGGGGCCCATGTCCCAGCGGAGCCCTCGCCATCCACAACCCAATTCCTGGCAGGGCTGCGAGGTGCTGAGGCTGCCCTGGGGGACAGAGGGGACATTCTGGATGGGCCAGAGGTCACAGCAGGGCTCGCAGGCAAGCAGGGCTGGGAGCAAGCAGGGGGGAGAACAGCACAGCTTCCCTTCCTTAAGGAAAAGAGAAACAAGCGTCACATGTAGGAGGTGTTATTAAATTGGTCAATTCACTGACATCAGTGACTTGAGTTTGTGCATGTTCTGATGGTGACCTCACTGTCCCCACAGAATCAGCATTGTGCCAGTCACCAGCAGTCTGGCAAAGGATGATAATATTAGGAAAATGCAAGTTGTGATCTGATAAGAGTAATTATGAGCATGGGCAGAGAACTGATATCAGGCACTGCCTTCCGCTGCTGCCTTGTTTGTCACAACTGAGGGTGAGATTATTTGGTGACTCTTCTGTTCCTTTTTTTCCTAAAAAACAGTTCTAAAAAAGTTCTAAAAGGTCCTTTCAAAAAAGGTTCTAAACCTTTTTTGAAGTCCTGCATCCCAGAATTTTAAATCCTTTTCTGTGTGCCTTCACCAACTCACCCCCCAAGTGGTGTACACTCAGATTATTATTTACCTTTGGGCTGGAGCAATCTCATTGCTCTTTTTCTCACTCAGAGCTGTTTCATCTCTGTTCCTCTCACCATCTACAGCACATCAAAACCATGTCAATGTCAAAATGTCAAAAATATTCCTTAACAATTAAATTCAAACAGCAACTTTTACTGGGGACTATCTCCCAAACAAACCTGGCCCATGAATATTAAATAAATAATGAATATTAAATAAATATTAAAGGCTGGCTGTTGAAACTGTTCTCAGCCAATAAATCCCCTCAAAAACAAATACCCAACATTTGCAAAAATAATAATTGAAGTCTGTTCTCATCATTCGTTTTTAAGGCTGTTAAATTTCCTGTTTTTTTCTTCTCCCACTTTATCTTTTAGAAATGATTTTAAACACATGTATTTCCTGCCGAAGTCAGCAAACAAAATGCTGTATTTACATCACTTCAGTTATCTCTAGGGAAGAAACCCTCAGAGGAGAAGCACAGGGAGCTTTTACTGTGCTGCAGCTGGTGGGTGTTAATGCTGCAGCTTTCGCTTAAGCTCTCCCCAGCAAGGTGTGACTTCCTGTGCATTGAGATATTTTGCTGGGAACACTACAGAAAGCTGATGAAAATATACACTTGCCTCAATAAAGAGGGGCTTTCACTATCTCCTGTCACCTTCCCTTCCCTCCAGCACCAAAGCAATCCCATCTCAGCGGTTTCCCAGGAACTCAGAACTCACCAAAGCTCTTTTCATGCCAAAGCTTTCTTCTGGCTGCCTGTGATTTGGCACAACTCCACGTTTGATGATAAAATTTGTTTTCAATCCTTTGTAGCTGTGAAAAGGCAGATTTTTCTTTTGAAGGGAGACATATGTTTTGGTTTATTCTGGGGTAGCTTTTTGCTGGCATCCACTGCTTCTCTGATTAATTTTGCAGCTCCTAGTTACTGTGTAAATACTGGCCTGTCTGAGCATGTTCCATGTGGTATTTCCTACAGTTGGAAAGAATGCAGTTGACTGGGAAGACAAGAGGTGAAATCACCTCGCTCCTTTATTTACACATCAAATGGACGTGTGCCTCAGATTTTTACTGAGGTTTTTAGAAGCAGCTTAGGCTGGAACTGACCCCAGGCAAGAGCAGCTCCAGCAGTGGGACACTGCTGTCAGGCCTTTGCTGTGCAAGCAGCACCCCGTGGATTGGGATAATATTATGCATTTATCCAAGGAATGTCGGTTATGATGGCAGCTGCTGTGCCTGAGAGCAGCACCATCCTGCTCCCTACTGAGAGGATGATAAGAGGGAGAATCCAGAGGATGTCCCAGCCCAGTGAGTGTCAGCTGTTGTTCTGCTTCAAACACAAGCAAGGCCAAGCTTTGTCTGTTCGTGTCAATAAATTCGTGAGTGTTGTGGAATTGGGTAGAATTCCTTGCTTTTCCCCTTCTACTCTCTTCGTTATTTAGCAAATGAAGAGGCGATGTGTTCATCAGAAAAGAACAAATAAATGGCAGGTGTACATTGCTTTCAATGGCAATATTTCCATGGAATTAAGCCACGGAGGTGATACACAGGCAGCTGACAGAAAGAGATAAAGGTGTGTGACAGTGAGTGCTCCCTGAGCTGCACATACCACTGCTTTGGCTTCCTGGAGACTCTTCCACGCCAAGGCCACAGCTGTGGAATCAAGAGATGGAGGATGGGTTAGCATCTCTTCACATGTGTCTTCACTGCTCCAAGGGGTGACAGTTTCCCCTCATGCCCAAGGTGGAACAGATCACTGAGCTGGGGGCTGGAACACAGAACTGCTCCTGAAAAATTGTGTCTGGGCTGCTTTTGTGTCTCAGTGCTGAGTTCCATCAGAGCAAATGCTCTCTGGGCTATGTTAGTGCATATTCAGGAAAATCCTCACTGATATTAGCACATTTTTAGAAAAGACTGAGCTGAACTTCCCAATTCAGTCCTATTTGTAGTGGTTGCTTAAAAAAAAAAAATCCCATACAGGATTAATCATGAAAGAATGGCTCGTGTCTCTTTATGGAGAAAAAGTAAGCGACACATCAGATACAGAGAAGCTCCTGCTGTGAACTCATTGAATGCATTCAACAGAAACTGAGCTGTGATGCTTTCAGACTGAGGAAGGTTCAGAGAGCAGGCTTCCTTAGAAAGCAGCATGAACTGGGGGGTTGGTGTTGCTGTAAGAGCTGTGAACAGTTACAAAACTGCCCAGCACTCTCCAAACTTCAAAATATTTGCTCCGTTGTGCCTGAAGTCACACAATCCAGATTAAACTAAGCACTAAAGTCTTTCCACAAGCGATAAATCCTGGGTTTAAAATGAAGTTACCCAAGTCTCTGCTATGGCTGTGCAGAGGAAAGTGGAAGCTCATTACCCACATACCAGTTAGAGGATCCAATTCTCCAGAGGCAAAGCTGTTCTCCATCTTCCACCTCTGCTACAGCTCTGGTTACTTGGTCTCCACGTCTGAAACAACCGTGCAAAAGGACAGGTCATTTCTGCCCTCTGAGAATAGCCCAGGGCATTTATATGAGGATAGAAATATAAATTTTCTCATCTCTTATTGCTGAATGGCCATGAAGAGCCTCAGCATTTACATTTCTGTGGTGTTTGCAAATGTTACCTGATATTATAATTTTCTCAGCCTTGTGAAGGAGTCTTAGGAGAGACAGGGATATGACAGAGCTGAAATGTCCTGCTCTGGGTCAGTGCACTTTGCAGAGCTGCCTGGGAGCTCAGGAATGGTCAGAGAGTCAGGAAAATCAGCTCTTTTCCATCCACCCATCCATCCATCCATCCCTCCATCCATCCCTCCAATCCCTCCATCCATCCATCCCTCTCTCCCTCCCTCCATCCACCCCCTGTTCCTGCCAGTTCAACACTTACCTTTTGAAGCCTCAGCCATGCATGGAACAAAATCTCCACTTAGGAGCTGTGCAAAAGCCCTTTGGAGACGATTTGCAGTCTTTCAGGAGTGGCTAATCCCAAAGGCACTTCCAAAGGGAACTGAGAGAACGATCCCAGCACTGAACATCCCATGCTGCTCCTCCCTGGCTGAGCCACCCACAGGCACCAGCTCCTGCTGCAGCTTGGAACGTGCAGGAGACACGTCCCAGGTCAGTCCCTGCCCTGCCCAAGGGTCCTGGGAGGAGCAGGAGGACCACAGGAGTCCCAACAACCCATCCAGGGCTCAGCCATCGCCACACCTTTGTTTGTGCCCCTCCGTGCAGGGCGACAGCGGCCGCAGCACAGGGAGAGGCTGTTGGGAGCGGAGGAGAAAACAAACAGCAACAAGAGGAGCCTGAATGCTGATCTCAGCTTGCAAACACGTGGCAAGGTGCCAGCAGATTTCGTGACAAGCCCTTGTGTCCTTTCCAGCGCGTTTGGCATCCTGGCACTGACCGCTGGCAGGGCTGGGTGGCTGCGGAGGACAGGGCAGGGTGACCAGGCTGGAGCCCAGGTGGGAACAGCTCTGCACTTCTGAGAGAAACCAGAGCTTCCTGAGTCCTCATCCCAGGGCACTGATCCTCATTGCAGAGCAGCTCTTCCCATCCCGGGGCATCCCTTCCCCTGCAGGCTCCCCCAGCGACTGATCCTGCTCTCAGTCACACCTCAATGAATCCCTGATTTCAAGAGAGCAGGGGGCTCAATTTTTGGTTTCTATAAGCAAAAGCTTGATAATATAAAATAGATGTATACTAAGTCTCAGGTGAAGCTTTTCCCCCCTTGTGGGTGTCGCTTATTTTAAGTTTCACAATCTTCCGAGCTAAGTATTTCAAATCTGTGGGTAACCATTCAGGTTCTGCAGGTCCTGCTGTTCCTACTCTCCAATTTTGGGTTATCCAGAGGGAACAGTCTGATGAGCCAACAGCAGAGGGCAAACGCAGCCTGCACACTGGAGCTGCAGCACTCAGTGCTGGGAGGCTCCCAGCCCCAATATCTGTTGGGACAGCCCAGGAGAACCGCAGGTGCCACCTTGGACAAAGGCAGCATGAGCTGGGAAGCAGCAGCAAATCTCTCTCTAGAGCAGTGATTCACTTTCCTTTTCGTTTTCATGCTTTTCACAGAGCACCTGATGGAGTTCAGTGGGATGTGATGTCCTGGACTGAGGTCTGGCAGTGCATTTCTTACAATCCTCCAAAATTATGCCTGCAAATAGGTGTAAAACCCATTTCTTCTTTCCCCACTTACTGCTGTTGTGGGTTGAATTTCGGTGAGTACCCCAAGAAAAGTGTCTGTATCTCCTTCTCCCACCTCACTGCAGAGCAGAGCAAACTGTGTGCTGTTCCATCAGCATTTTGGTTTATATTGAATCTGACTCCTTTTTCTGGTTTATATCTTCAATTATTTGGTTCATTCTGTGTAATTCTACAGATTTGCTTTTAGCAGCAATGTCAGGACTGTAAGTGTTGGTTATTACTGGAAAGTGCTCCGAGGGTGAGGCGAGACACCGGCACCACATCCATTCATGCCCACGGATCCCTGTGGTCTCTGAGAAGTCCTCTTGAAGAAGCAGACTCAGCCTAATCTAATAAATGTCCCTGCCCAGAGCCTGTGCCCAGATATCCCCAGCATTTCAGCTTTTCAAGTCTAACCAAACAAGGAATTCCTGAGCTGCAGACTGGAGTCACAACGTTCCCATTTCAAGCTGTTCCAAGCCAACGTCCTGGCCTGATTAGAGGTTTCAGTGCTGGGAATGCAGAGCCTGTCCAAGAGGGGAGCCACAGCTATTCCGGGTGCACGAGTGATAAGAGCCCTAATTGCAGATTCGGGGCTCAGGGGCAGCCACTGTGCCAGGGGAACCTCAAAGAGGGGAGAGGAACACAATGTGCAACCTCAGCAGCGCCAGGACAATGCTCAGGGGAGATTTGGGGAGGTGGGAAGCTGTGACAGCGAGCAGGAAAAGCCAGGGCTGGTTCCAGGGATGGTGGGAGAGCCAAGTGGAGCAGGAATGCTTGTGCTGTGACAGGCAGAGCTCTCGGCAGGCGACGCTTCTCCGGTCCCTCAGGTCGGACTGGTGTCTATTTTGGCTCCGTATTTCCTCAGCAAGCTGTTGGAGCTGACGAGAGCCAGGAGAGTGACAGATTGCCACTGTGTTATGCTGCACATCTCGGAGTGTTAGACCACAAATCTGCTCAGAGATGAAGTGAAACCTATCGCTGGGCCAAATCCCACTTCTGCAGCGTGTGAAACTCCCGAGCCGGGGAGCCAAGTGTGAGCTGAGGCAAAGAGGAGCAAATCCATTAGGATTTGTATTTCAGATCTGTATGAGCAAAACGAGCCAGACATGTACAGTTCTGTCCTGCTGACTCCACAGCTCCTGTCACATGGAACTGAGGCAGGAATAGACCCTGTGTTTTCACTCCCATGGCATTTATGATGCATCAGCCCCCAAACACCGAATTTCCCCTACAAAGATACTCCAACTACCACCTACTCATTTCAGCAAATCAGACAACAGGCTATGGCTTATTCAGCGGAGGCTTTACCAAAGCCATTTTAGGCTTTTTCTGGAAAGGATATTGCAGTTTCTCATCTAAGAACCTGCCAAGGGAGGTGCAGCTGACCTCCCACATGGGTTATCCCATGAGGAACACATTGTCCGGGTGTGAGTCTTCCTTTCCCCAACCAGCACTTTCCACTGGCATACGTGATGGTGAAAGGGGCAAGAAGTGCCCAGCTCTGCCACACCGTAGCACTCAGAGCTCTGGGGTGGATTTCTGGTGTTTTTGCAAGGCAAAGGCAAATGGGTTTGGTATTTACTCAACCCTGTGCGAGGCTGTTTGGAGTCTGGCAGTTTGTTTGACATGGACTCACCTCCCAGAGGCTTCAGTTTCTGGTGCTGTGCACTGCCACTGTTTAGGAAATACTTCACCCAGTAGCCCACAAGGTCTAGCAAAATTCAGGAAGTGCAGATGCATGTGAACTAAAACCAGAAATTCCTCCAAGTCTCAGTGTTTTGAAATTTTTGCGCCCTCCAGACACACTCCAAGAATCTTACAAACAACCCACAGCTCTGGCAGACACACTCCTTTATTCTCTATTTGGTTTGCTCCCTGTGCCTGGCTTTGTGGGAGTGCTGTGAGTTCCCTCACTTCTGGGAAACATGTCCAGCTGAAAGGAAAGAAAATGGTATTTCTTTGTTGTTTTTTTTACAGTGCCTGACTAAGCAATTTTCTTTGTAAACCAACTTCACAGCAATTCTCAGTTAGCAAACAATCGAAGCCCAAATCTAGACTTCGATTACAAGCTGCATGTGACATGAATTTTGTAGTGAGCATATGGAAGGAAGAGACAGCTGATAAAAAAAAAGCAAGTGCACCACTCTCAAGTCTGACAGCCGAGGCCCCAATCCTGCACCCACTGGAATCTCTGACAAAACACCACCTGAAGTTAAAAGGGACAAAGATAAAGACACTTAATAAATTGGGATTTGATTTGAACCTGCAAAGAGCTTAGGGGACCACTACGCTTTGAAGTCATTCTTAACAGTACTTATCATCTTTCAAATCAGCAGCATAATACGACTGAGACAAATGGGCTGCCCCATTCATGGTGCCATGTCACAGCTCCTGAGATAAGATACAAATTTCTTCCTTCACAGGTAATGTTGTGAGATATCAGCCCTGGTGTAAAACACCCAGAGACGGGAGGAGTCCGACGCTGGCTGCAGGATTTTTGCTGCTACCACTGATAACATTTCCTCTTTTTGTTTTCAGTCTTAGCAGACGAAATTCCTAATTCCTTCTCACGCTGCTGGGAAGCAGCAGATCCTTTTCCCATGGGCTGTGCCATCCCCTGAGTTGCTGAGCTGCACTGAGTGCTGAGAACAGCTCGGATGCAGGTGGGAGGCTGCCACGAGGCTGCCCAAGCTCAGGGAAGGATTTGCTGCAACAGAGACGCTTCATTTGCTTGGCTGACAGCCAGAAACACAAGGGAATATCAAGCCTGTATTTTCCTACTGATGTCCTAAAATAACAGGAGTAATGTGTGTCAGGATAGAACTAGACCTTCAGCATATCTGGATGTTATGCTGCCTGCCAAGTGATGTCTGGCAAAGGGCAAGTGTTCTCTTGATGTGCTAAAATACAGATCCATCAGCCAGTTATTGGGGGAAAGTGTGTTAAGATAGCAAATAGCTATCCACGGCCCATTTGGGTTTTTTTCCTATCAATAGGAGACCGTGTGAATGGAATCTGAAGTGAAAAGGGGGGGCTGCGTGCACCGTGCAGCGGAATGTGGGAGAGCACAGCATTGCCATGGAAACTTGCTGTAGTAAACGGGGCTCTCCAGCTGCAGGAGAGGATTTATGGTGCCAGGCCGGGAGTGGGCAATTTAAATCACCAATCTACAGGTAAAATGGCACATTTTCTTCCACCTTGTCTCCCTGCACTGCAAAGTGAGAAAGGAAGGGTATGTGGGTGGTGAGAATTACAGTACAGAGAGATGAGGTGTGTTAAAGCCTGACCTAAAATCCTCAGAAGCTGCCGCAAAGATTCTTGTGGATTTTGGCGGGGGCAGGAGCAGCCCTGTGTTCCCTGTACCCCAAACCAGAGCAGCAGGCACAAAACCTATGCCAAACAACCTCAGAGGGATGAGAAGAGTCCATTCCCTCCTTGCATAACCCACAGACAGGAAACCCCACAGCTCAGGGGTGCTCCTGGTTTGTCCTTTAGGTTTGGAGCTGGGGAAGAGTCTATCTGGTAAAAGCCCCCAAACCAGCCTGTTACACCTAAAAGTGAGACAAAATGTGCTGTGAGACCAAAGCCCTGCTCTGTAACACAGGATCAGATAAGTGGGGAATGATTTACTGCGCTCAGATGCCCCATTTATTGACACTCAAGCACAGTGATCTATGGAGTGCTATGAGACAGCAACAACATTATTTTTGCAGGGCTGCCTTCATCACCATTTATTACCAGGTCCTGAGTGCCTGAGTCCATAATTTCCTGGATCAGACACCACACATCTGTGTGATCCTATTCCCAGCTAAAGGCAGTGGTTAAATCTGACTTATATGGAACCGCCATGGGGCCAGGGTGGGCTTTAGCTCCACTAAGTTTAACTAATTTGCATTGTTGTCATATCTTCTAAGCCTCAAAATCTCCTTACCGTGGCTTAGTGTGACTGGATTGAAAGATGCAGATTGCCACACACCTGGGTATATTTGTGTCATTAAACATAAAAAGGAAAATTCCTTTTGAGCTGAAAAATGCAGAGTCCTTGGCGGCAAAGCCTCAAAGCTCTGTACACTTTTTAAAGTGTTTTATTGTGCTCCACAGCTTTTTCTTCACATGTTACTTCGTTCTGCTTCAACCTTTCAACAAGGCATCAAACTGCTACCAAGAATGGCAAGATTTAGCCTCTTCTTTCAACAAGAATGATATGTTCAAAATCCAAACAGTCCAGTCAAAATCTGGGAATTGGGTCCTCCTGTCCTACCTCTGCTGCTGCCTGTTTCGAGCCCTGCCCACACAGCAGATGCTGCCAGCCAGAGTTCCACTTCCCCGCTGCATTTATTCTTCTCTGGAGTGCTCTCCTTGGGCCTTCAGCCTTCGAAATCCCTCCTTCCACCTTTCAGCTCTTGATATCTGCTCAGCAATTTGCAGGCCATTAATCTGAGCCCTGGCATCAGAGCCGCTCTGCCCAGTCCCAGCTGGGACACCAGCACGACCACGAGAGGTTATGAGAGCAGAAGAGCTTTATAAATCCCACTTGCTAAGAACAGCCCCTGGGGTCATTGACCCTCTGCTCATAAATTCACCCGATCCCCCTTGATTATATTTGTTTCACCACTGAATGCCCACCCAGGACAGTGCCAGAGGAGGAGCAGCAGGCTGAGCCAACACAACACGCCATCTTCTCCTTGTCATGCTCCGTCAAGTCACGTTGCCCTCAGATTTGCTGGAGTTTCATTCCTGCTCTCCCCTGGGATGCCAGGCAGCACAGTCACTTAACCCAAGATCATTTATGACTGACTGGAATTTGTTTGTCTGGCCTCCTTTGGTTGTTTTTTTCCCCCTCTGTCTCTTCAGATAATAACGTAAACCAACAAAAATACTGCCTTATTATTGACCAAATGAATCTATATGGAGCTAAGTGCAAAGGAAAATAGATACCAGTGCGTGCCCATCGCCAATGGAAAATAAACCCAGCGTGTGCTGAGGGCTCGATTCCTTGCTGATGTAAAGTGGTGCAGCCCTGTGCCAGCAGCCAGAGCTCTCCCAGTTTATGTAAGCAGGGAAGCTGACCCTGAGGAGTTTCTGTTTGCTAGGGGTGGGCGTAGGAGAGAAACAGCAGGTCCTGGACACCTGGAAATGATGGTTATTTAGGGGCTGAGCCGCCAGGAGCAAGGAGTGCCAGCACTGTGCAAGAATTTGGTAAGAAAATGTGGACTCGATTAATTTTTCTGGCAGAAAGGTGTTGAGTTTGTAGAGACCAAGATCCAGGCGATGGAAATGTGCTGTCCTGTCACATCCAGGACTGGAAGGGGTCCCTCATGCCCTTTTTTGGTTTCTATGACAACATCATTTAGCTCTGGAGCGAAAGTGAAAAGCAGGGACAGTGCTCCCAGGAGCCACTGCTTCTGCTTTTGCTTTTGTAAGGAAAAGGAGGGGATGGAGATTGTCGAGGTAGACTATCCCTGCTTTGCCAGTCCCAAACCTCTCCCTCGGAACCAGAGCCGTTCTTTTCCAAGGGTCCAGCGCAGCCTGGGGGCCACAAACTACAAAGGACACAAATGTTTGATCCCGGTGGCCACTTGGAGCAAACGTTGCCATTAATTTTTCCCCCTGGGCCGTGCAGGCTGTTAATCACCCATGGGATCGATAGCCACAACCGCGGCTGTCGTGTCAACCGCAGCGCTGAGATTTGCCAAGCCAGGGAAAATATCAAATATCAATAGATAACCCTGATCAATAGCTAAAAGGAGAAGAGTGTTTTCACAGCTAACGGGGCAAATTGTCTAATTAAAGATCTGGCATAACGCAAACACCGGGTGGATGCTGCATTAGCGCCACAACTTGGGTTTTTTCATTTTTCACCACTGTTCTTCCAGACATCACCTAATGCAGGGTGCACTCTGCTCCTAAAATCTAATTGTGCCACTGTTTAATTACCCGCATTTAAAAATCACCTCTTGTTTCCAGACTGAATTGGCCTTGCTGCAAGCTCTGGATGTGCCATTTTCTCCTAGACTAAACCACTTTCTATTCCCAGAAAATTTCTTGTCTGTAAAATTAACTCTCACCTAAGATTAAGTCAGAATTTAAAATTCACTTGAGCAAATGGTACCAATTCACCTGCCGATTTTGCACCACTCTTGTAGCTGATATTTACAGGCTTGGCTGCAGTGATGTTTTGGGGCCTTACGCTTGGTTTGGCAGCTCCCAGGACCCCCACGGCTTCTCACAGCCCTTCCAAACAAACCAATCCCACCTCTCATTAACTTTTACTGTCCTAAATTCCCTTTTTAAACACAAACTTTATCACTGATGTCTTCCTACTCATTCTCTAGATCATTGATAAAATGTGGATTGATAAAAGTGTTAAATAACAATGTGCCAAGAGTAAATCCTTTTGGACACACTAGAAATTCCTTCATCAGATAATTACTTTTTGATGCATGTTACTAATTTTTCCATCCATTTAAAATAAGCTACATTGATTTTTTTTTTGAGGACTATTTTTAACAGAATGTCATGCGAGATAAAGTCAACTGCTTTGCAGAAGTCTAAGTCTATTATGTCAGCAGAATTATCTTTATTAGCTGAAATTACACGAAGGATTGCTCGTTTGATGAACAGTTTTCTGGAGCAAGGGATTGACATTCCACAGCCCTTTTGACTGCATCCCATATTAGCATCGCACCAGCGCAGGATTAATGAGGCACTTGGGTAATCCCACTTACTTTTATTCTAAGATAGGTAATAGAATCCCAGAATCACAGATGGATTCAGGCTGGAAGGAACCCTAATGCTCATCTCATTCCAACACGAGACATCTTCCACTGTCCCAGGTTGCTCCAGCCTGGCCTTGGGCACTTCCAGGGATGCAGGGGCAGCCACAGCTTCTCTGGGCAATCTGTGCCAGGGCCTCCCCACCCTCATAGGGATGAATTTCTTTGGGCCTTTGAAACTTTCTTCATATTCTGTTATTTGCTCAAAAATCAGCATTAATGGTGTCTGCAGGTTAACAGTCCTAAAATGAGAATTATTCCTTTTAGAAAATGTTGCTTCATGTTGCTAAAATACCATCGTAAGATTCTATTAGAAGGCTAAGAACAGTCTTACTTTCAAGAGCAAGAGCTGTAGAAAAATGTGTATAAACTGAGCAGAGCCGAGCTGTAAATGGTGGTATTTTTGTGCTGCCTTTCATTGCTGATTAGGAACTCGATAGGTTCAGACCTGAGCCTGTGGTTTGATGCAGTTTTGGTGATAACCAGAATGTGCTTCCTGTCACCGCGTGCTGGTTTGGGGGCTGGAGGGGCTCTGCTGCAGGAGCTTTGGTGACCTTGTGGTTGGTGACAGAGTCACTTCTGGTTCACAGAATTGTTGAGAGTTAAACAGAAACAAGTTCCACCCTGAGTGTCTGGAAAGCACTTGCAGAGGCTTGACTAAATAACTCAATTGCGCTGCAAATATTGGCAATCTGTTTAAAAACAAACCCAAACATGCTCGTAATTAATGTCATTACCAACAGTTACAACTTCAGAAGGAAATAAAGCCCCCTTCAAAGCTGAAAATGCGTATTTCCCCCACGGGCTTTCAATTCTTAACACGAGATTACTCTTTGCTTCAGTCAATGCCAACAGGAGGTTTTCCCAGACTTCCAACAGAAGAAATTGGGGTTTTGTCTGTTGACTCTTGGAAATTGAAGTTGGTCAAACAAACCCACTGCCAACATTGTAAACAGAAGCTGATCATGACTCCGAGCTCTGGGATGTTTGCCTGAGCGACAGAGCTTTGATAAAGCTCCCTGGTAGTGCCACCAAGGCTTCCAAGGCCAGAATAATCCAACATATTTCTGGTGAGCCCCGAGGGAGCCTCCCACCACCCTGCTGGGGTCTTGGTTGGAGCTCTCTTGGACAGGCACTCCCAGGCTGTGGAATTCTCCTGGAGGAACAGCCAGAGCTGCTCCCAGGCACTGAGAAGGGATGGGAATTCACCAAGGGATGAGAAAAAAGCACAAATGTTCCTCGAGCACGTCCAGCTTGCTGCAGACATCACTGGGGTGCCAGGTCCAGTGTCCCTAAGGAAACTCCATCCATCTGCCAGGGCACAGAGGAGGCTGGGGCAAGGCAGAACTTGGCTACAACTCCACCAGCTCCTGTGCTTGCAGCTTGCTGAGCTCTAAAGCCTTCCCAGGTGCTTTGTACAATCATTCTGCTCCGAGGTAAAGAGCAGCATTTCAGCTGAAGAGGAGCAGCCAGGGTTTGGATACCAGGGATACATCACATAAGCACAAAGACATCAGCACAGTCCCCTCTGGCCCTGCCTAAAACATCCCTATCTCCCCGGCAGGCCAGTGCCAGGCCACGGGGCTCCATTTCATCAAACTCTCCACGAGGTTGGGGGCAAGGGCATTTTAAGGATCTCCTGCTATTTATTTAATGAAGCATTTTCAGTCAAGCCTGAAAGCCGAAGGAAGCGGATGAGCTCTGTCACTTTGTTTGCCTCCTCCGAGGCCCAGAGCAGCATCAATGAAAAGGAAATTCGGGGACATCAGAGACACAGGATGTATAAATATGCACAAAGCAAAGGCCAGATCCTCAGGTGCACCCGAACACGAGGGAATGTAACTTGGGAGAGCCACTAAGGTCTTGATGTGCGTTTTCAATGCTGTACCAGCAGAGAGGGATGGGCAGGAGGCTTCACCTGGAATGAAAGGTTCCTGCCCAGGGCTTTCGCTCAGCTGTAGTGCCCAGCTGGAACCTTACCCACGCCCAAACTGGGCAGCCAAGCTCTCTGAGCCCCAGAGGGTCTCTGTGCTCAGCAGTTGTGACTCTTTCAGGAGCGCCTGCACACGGCTGAATTATTCAGAGGAGCTTGTTACTCAGAGCTTTTCCTGAATGTCTGTGCTCCAAGAGATTTTAAAAGAGACAATCACAGTCGGCAAAACAACTCTTCACTCTCGGATGATCCGCTTTATTTCAGGTATGAATAATATTCCTGGCGGTGAGTCTCTATTACAGGTTATCTGCAGATTGTAATAACCTTTTGTGCTTCTACTTTGGAGATAAAATAATGGTTCCTCACTGAGTCCTTCCCCCTGATCAGAGGAGTTTTGTTGCCTTAGGATGAGACTCAGTGGAAAGAAGGATTGTAAAAGCCCTTGAAAACTGTAATTTCTTTCCAGGTCCCAAAAAAAATCAGCTGCATGGCGCAGCAGTTTTATTTAGACCTGTTCAATCTTTCAGAAGCATGGAGGGTTCTGTTCCCCAAACACAGACATTGAACCTTGTTCTTAATATGTTGTTTTAAGTAAAGGAATAGCTAAGCACTCCTGCTGAAACCCATCCCTGCTCCCTGCCCACTTTCCTGCGTGGCTCTGGGCTGTTCTGAGGAGAATGTTGCTGCAACTCATGTAATTATGCTTTATGAAAATCCCAAAGCCAAGGCAAATGTTCCTGGTTCAGACAGGCCGTGTGTGGCCCTGATTCGCACAGCAGCCCTCAGACCCTCCAGGGGCATTTTTATGATTCCCTTTGTCTTTCACAAAGCCAGCTCCTCTCTTACCCATCTTCACACTGCTGTCAGCTCATTCAAACCGCTGTGACACAGCTCAGTGACACACTAAAGATCTCCAGCCATTGTTCCTTCCCCAGGAGGGACAGGTAAAAGTTATTTTGCTATTTCCACTTTACAAACTGGCACGAGGCAGCACCAACAGTGATGGTCCACAGGAAAGCAACCCTGGCCAAGGCTGCGCATCATCCCCTCCCTTGCCTGGTGCCTGGGGAAGAACTGAACCCAGCTGGAAAATCTCATGTCCTGCACACAAAGGAAGGTTATATCCACTGGGGTGTTTTGTTTTTAAAAAGGTGAAAACCTCCTCCAAGGTAAGTTTATCTCCATCTCAATTCATGGCTGTGAAACTGATATAAGCCAAGACTAAGTTTCTTCGGTTTTGCCGTGTGGTTCTATAGGCTGGTTTGAACCAGAACTTCCTTGCAGGTTATGTTTAGAGAGATTTACAAAATGGAATGCAGGACAATAGCAAGGTGTTTTCAGAACCTGCCAGCTTGAAAAAAAAAACCAGTGCAGAGTTTGGTGATTAATCACAGCTGTTGTCAGAAAGAGAAGACAATTACAGTGCCAGCTCTGTAGTGATTTCAGCTGGGGTCTGTCAGCTTTGGAGTCTGAATCGCAGAGCTCTTTTTGCACACAAACCCCAGCAGAGGCCCCCAGCAATCCATTCCATGAGCTGCAGCAAAGCTGCCGTGCTAATTAAGATAAATCTTTGTGTTTTGGAGGGAGTGCCTGGCTCTGGTGTGCCTGGATGACGAAGACATGGAGGCAGCTGAGGGATGTTCCTGTGTCCTGGCAATTCTTAAATGATTGGCAAAATTTACTGTTGACTTCTGTCTCACTGTCTTCCCTTGAGCTTTCTGTGCCTTCCTTCTCTCAAGGCTGTCTCTTCCAAGTGGAAGGAAATATGGCAATAGTTGGAGCCCTTTCATCTTGTGTTGTCATAGCTTTGGGTATCCATTTATTATAGAAATATTAAAAACTGCTCAAGAAGTCTTAAAGATCCTGCAGTACTGTTGTTTAGAGCTGTGAGTCTGCCTGTGTCGGTAAGTGAAGGTGTAGAGACACTCAGGAACTGGGAGGAACAAGATTCTGAGCTCTGAGATTGCACAAACAAAAGATGTTGGAGGTGCAGAGATGCCCAAGGTCGAAGAAACATGAACCCTGCATTACCTTTGATGGATTCTAGCCTGGCTGCGTTGTACCCTCCCCTGCTCTTCAGGATCCATTCCTCCTTTTTTCCATTCTGCAGTAGCCCTTTTAACGTCTAAAGATTCCAGCTCCACTTCTTCATCTTATCTGCTTCGAACAAATCAATCCTCATACCTTTCTCTCGTAGGTCACACTTGTCACACATTCATCTGGAGTCTCTCCTTCCCAACACATGACACAGTGTGCACACAGTTCACCAGAGGAATTAGTGGCATTTCTGAAGCACTGGCGTCTCTTTCTCTCTGCACTCTTATAATTTTCCTGTTCCATTGCAGCTGAGCAATGGATCTGAGTTGTGGCTGAGGTCCAAGTCCTTGCAGGGAACTTCTTGGCATGAACGTGTAGGGTTAACCAAACTCAACCCACAGCCAAGTAATTGAATTATTTCATCTAATGAATTCAAATCTATTGTGACCTATTTGCCACTTGTACAAGAAGAAAGAGAAGCTGAGTTTGTCAGATGATAAATTATCCATTGCAAATTCATGAGTTTGAAGGCCAGAGGGGACCATTATGCTCATCTTAGTCTGACCTCCTGCACAACCCAGGCCCTGGAATTTGACCGAGCGATTCCTGTGTCATTAATGTGTGGGTGACTCGTTTGCCCAGAGCTCTGCGGAATACCATAGGCCTGGCTGGAGCCCAAACTGGAAGCTGGCCTCCTCCCTCCTTTCCCTTGCTCTCCTTTCCAGCATTGTTTCTCTGAAGGGCAATTCCTCTATCTTCCCACACTCACTGAATGCCAGCCCGGCACTGGGGCCCAGCTCAACTCAGCATCCTCAGTGCCTGGGGCTGAGCAAGGGCTGCAGCAGAAAGGTTTTCATCTTTTGCACTAATGTCCTTGTCTGGAAGAGAGGGGAGGCAGGGACAAACACGCCCTCTGGAAGTGCCAAAATCTCTTAGGGCTGAACAGTCCCATGTTTCCGTGGCTTGTGAAAAGCTGCTCTGCACCAGGATGTTTGCTGCTCTCTGTGGAACCACCTGGGTAAAATCTGTCTGGTGTGAGGCACAGAGTCCCAGCCTGGCCCCTTCCAGAGGGCTTCTGTGGCTGGTTACTCAGCAGTGGAGGTATTCCTCTTTTTTTGGGATAATAAGGCGCTCAGGACAGCACCACACCTCCCTAGGTGAGGAAACAGCTCTCAGCAGGATGGTTTCAGCTTTCTCTGCTGTGGTTTATCTACAGACTTGAGACTATCCCTAAGCTGAGACACAGACACAGGTTTGTTTATGGGTTTTTGTTTTGAATGTAAATGTCCAATCAATTAGCTCTTGGGAAAGAGGCTTTTGTGGTTTCCTAGTGGGGTGTTATTGATGACGTTTTTTCCCGAGCAGGATCTGGGTTTACTCTTGAGAGGGGTTTTGAGCAAGTCCCCAGGGTGAAACAGTCTGGTAAATAGGCACAGCTCTGGATTCCCTCCGACCACAGGGCTCTGTGTGTGCAGAGCAAGCTGCTGGCACCCAGCGACAGCCACAATTTAGAGCTGTGCTTCTTTGGGAGGGGTCTGTGATGGTAATGATGTTTAATTCGTCATTGCTGGGAAACTGGCCCTAACTTTCACATGGGTTTCTGCTGAGTGAACAACTCCAAAACTTTTCCAGGAGCATCTCAGGCCCTGGGGAACAGAGGGAGCTGGATGCAGTGTTTGAACATGACCTGCATCCTTCTCTAGCAGTGTGGGTGATGATAAATTATTAAAGGCCCCAAGGTTCAACAGGACACAGTTAACTGAAAGAAGCTTCTGTGGGCTGGAGGGAAAATCCCTTTTCCTGGTGGATTCCTCACTAGCAAAGAGAGCAGCCAGACTTTGCTCTGTGGCTCAATCTGCCTGAGGCACAGCCCTACTGACCCAGTACAGCAAATGCAGCCCTGCCTGCTCCTGCCTGGTCCCAGCTGCTCGTCCTGGCTGCCTCCAGGTGCAGACACTTTCGAAGACAAAAGGGCTTTGGCTAAGCCAAAACCGGCACTCCTCATCATGGCTTTGAACAGTTCCACCTGGTCAGAAATCAGCGCTGCTGCTCCGCTTTCCCTCAGCGATACCCTGCAGGTGTGGTGGCCGCACCTCGCTGCGTGTCTGGGGCTGCTCCCAGGTGAGCGGGGAGGGTAACCGGGGGTGTTCCCGGGGGGACGAGGGGCTCCGCCGCCCGGGGGATGCCGTGCCCCGGGGATGCCGTACCCCAGGGGATGCCACGCCCGCCGGATGCCGTGCCCGGGGAATGCCGTACCCGCGGGATGCCGTGCCCGGGGGGTGCCGTGCCCGGGGGGTGCCGTGCCCGGGGGATGCCGTACCCGCGGGATACTGTGCCCGCGGGATGCCGTGCCTACGGGATGCTGTACCCGCGGGAT
>VZRL01003139.1:2580428-2651992 GCA_013397895.1 Origma solitaria
CGCCCCGCCCCCGGGGGGCCCCCGCCGTGCGGGGCGGGAGGCAGGCCGGGTGACATCAGCCGGAGGAGGGGCCTGCCCGCGAGTTTCTTTGCTCGGTGCATCACTTCCCGGCGCTGCCATAGTCCGCTGCCCGCTCCCCGCCGCGGGGCCGGCGCCCATGGCGAGCCCGCCCGGCGGGGACAGCCCGGGCTCCGCCGCCCGACGCTTCTACTCCAGGTGAGCTGCGCCCATCGCGGGGACAGCCCGGCCCCGGGGACAGCCCGGCCCCGGGGACAGCCCGGCCCCGCAGCTGCGCCCATCCCCGCGGAGCCGCGGGGAGCGCGGCGGGGTCGCGGCGGAGGGAGGGAAGGAGGGAGGGAAGGAAAGGAGGGAGCGCTGAGCAGTGGGAAGCGAGGAGCTGTTGCTCGGGTGGGGATCCAGCCCGAGCAGAGTGAGAGGAGCCGGGAAGGACGCGCCGCTCCCGCCGCGGGGCAGCTCCGGGCGGTGCGAGCTGGCGATGCTCTCGGGGATCGCTGGCACTGGGCTGGAGCGAGCGGCTCCCCTGCTGGGGACGCTGATGCCGAAAGCTGCTCGGTGCTGGGCATTCGCATGGGAGGCTCCTGATGGCACTGCAGAGACTTCAAGTCTCAGCTTTAAAACTGGGCGCTACAGAAATTCACACAGGGCTAGGAAAAAATAGCTCCAGGCTGTTTGGCGTTCGTGGCAGTGCCGTATCTTGCCCGTTCTCTTGATTTAGATCAAAAATGGAAAACACTAAACCCAAAGAAGAGTAAATGAGTCACTTGGAGGCCTTACAGCTTTGTTCGTGCTGTTCACCATTGTTGTGTTTTATTTCTCCTCTAGCAGTCTGAAGTGGAGGTGATACAGTAGCTGGACTAGAGGGCTAAAAACTGCCAAGAATGCTTGAAGTGTATGGAATACAGTAGCTTTTAATCAATTCTCTTTGCGTGCTCTGCAGTAATTAGCAGAGCAGTGTGTGGGTTGTCTCCTTTAATGAGTGTTGGTTCATTAGGGCAGCAGGTGTTTCTTGGCTATGTTGTACTGTAGAGCAACTCCAGGGAAAAAGAAAGGAGGAAGCAGATTTAATATCATTACTCTGCCTGCTCTGGGGGAGCTAGAGCTGTGGAGAAACCTGCTGGAATTTAACCAGACTTGGGCTTCTTCTTTCTTTCTCTTTGTTCTTCTCGGAAACTTTTTGGGGACTAGATTTTGGTCACTTTTGCAAAGGGAATTTTAGTGGGAGGCTGCTTATCACAAATGTGTGCCTGCACATGAGCACTGCTCCCAGCTGCTGGTGAAGAGGGACTAGAAGAGAAATGAGAAGCATTTCTCCCATGGCTTTTCTGGGTGGCTCTGGCAGGGCATGTGGTTTTAAAAATCCCAGCTGTGCTTTTTAGGCCTTGAAAGTAGGTGTTGGTAGAGCCTCTCTGTTCATACTGCTCTGTGAGATCAGTGATGGCTGAGTTTCTTCTTTCACTTGTTTGAAATGTAGAAACTTCAAGTTGAATTTAGTGCCTTGGTCTGGTGTGATGGGTGGGACCCCAAGTGACTGTTTGGGTGGTAAAGCCTTTGTAACTGGTACCAAAATCTTATTATGTGGAGGGTTTTTTTTTGCCTGGGAGCATTGATTGAGGTGCAAGAACTGCAGAAGGTACCTGTGCAAGCAGGGAGTGCCAGACCTCTTATCTGGGGAGGTGTATTCCTTCTAGGAAACAGGGGTGGGTGGGGAGAAGTGTGCCGCAAAAACTGGAAGTGTTTATTCATTTTATTGCATCCCTTAGTGGTTCCCTGAGTTCAGCCCCTTCTAAACAAAGCACGTGCTCTGTTGTGCTGGCAGCAAACAGAGCGGGTGCTGACTGGGCCAAACTCCTCTAGTTACACAGACTGAAGTCAAAACTTTTTCTCCAGCAGTCACCCGCCACGAACCAGGCTGTTCCTGCCTCTGTGCAGCTCTGTTCATCTGTCCTTGCTTGCGTCGCTGATGCCATTTGCTACACAGAACTATTGAGTCTCGAGGAGGACTTGTTGGAAGTTCAGGGCTTTGGAAGTTGTGACTTTGGAGCACTGCTGTGCCCGTGGGGTCAGCTCCTGGTGTTGGGCGTGGGGTCACTGGTGGGGCTTGTTGGAATTGTCCAGTTCTGTGATTGTGCTCAAATTTGAGCTGACCGAGTTCTGTGCAAGCCTAAATTGCTGCTTCCACAAGGTTTTGGGCTGGTGCTAATTGAAGTGCATTAATTCAGCTCTGTGTAACCTCTGAGGGACTGGCTGGGCAGAGCACAGGTTGTAGGAGCTGTGAAATACCTGCTGGCAGCAGGTGTCCTGCTCTTCTCCACTGCTGCAGGTGCTCCAGCTTGCCTTTCTGGGCCGACTGGCTGATTTTCAATGTGTAGGAAGCACCAGATCCATCAAAAGGTTTCCCTGGACTGTGGAGAGTGACAAGCTCATGCTGGGGACAAGTCCCCCAGCATCCAGAGAGCTCCCCTGGATTTGGGCCATTGCTTTAAAAGGCAATCTGGAGATTTCTGGGCCTGGGAGGGAGACATGGACATGTCCTGGGGAAACCATCACTGGTCTGCACTGACAGCATGGAGATGTTATTGATCCCACACAGAAAGAACATTAGATAATGCTGCAGTCAGTTCAGAAACGCATTAATCTGCCTGAGAACTCTGAGAAAAGCACACCTTTGTTCCTCCCTTTGCCTTCCCTTGCTCTCGATTCTCCTGCAGTCTCTGTTTTCCCCAGCACCGTTGGCTTTTGTGATGTTTGCAAACTTTTCCTGATTGTGTCATCAACAGTCCCCATCTCACTCATTAGTGCCACCATGGCGAGGACCTGACCTGAATGTGCATCGGGCAATTAGAGAGTGCTCTGAGCACCACAGAGCTCTGAGAGGAGGCAGTTTCCTCCTGATGGCAAAACTGGCATGGAAAAACTACTGCCCTTCTGCCTTGGAAGGCAGCGAGAGAGGGCACAGCTCAGCGTGGTGGTGGAGGCAGAGTAAACTGATGTTTGCAAAGCAAATTGGGGAGGAAATCCACTATTGGGGTGAGCCTCGCTCTGGAATGGTTCCTGGTTGTTTTGTGTGCATCCAAAGGATCACAACACCATGAAATATTCCAATATTTTCCCACTGCCAATCCTTATAAAGAAAACTTTCACAACTCTTAAATCTGGACTTTATACAGGGTTAACAGCTATTTTCTTTCCGAGAGGTGGTATTTAATAGTATCTGCCTGAGGTGAAAATTAACACCAGCAGCAGTGCTGGGTTTGGAAAAGTGCAATTATCTTCCTCTGTTGGATTGGGAAAGGGCTCAGGTGCACTAGCAGAAAGCTGGGAATGACCATTTGGTCTCTGTTTACTCCATAGATGAAACTTGAAATTGCTTGATTATTTCTTCTGTGAGTGCTGGTTCAGACATTTCTACAAGATTCCAATTTTTCTTCTGTTGGCTCCTGCACTCAGCCTCCACCAGGCAGAAGGATGTGTAAAACAGGACAAACATTTCTAAAATAGCTGTACTGCATTATAGGTGGCCAGAGCAAAAATTAAACAGTAGCTTAGCAGGCAGGGTTGGCAGGGCTGGCTTTGTTGACATCTGTCTGGGATGTTTTGAGCAACTCACTTGTACTTTCAGCACTGGTGACTCATGTGGTCATCCCAGATGCAAGCAGAGCACGGAGTGTCCACCTCGGCAAGGAGAAGGACCCTTCTGGGCAGACCTGGCATTGGGGCTTGGTGCTTGGCTGCTTCACAGCTTTCCCCAGGACTTTGGGCATCTTTTTGGTTCTGCTGTGCTTCACCTCGTGGGATGTGGGGAGAAGCTGTGTCCCTGCTGCCTCTGGTGTCCCCTGGGATGGGGATGTGCCCTGTGATCACTGTGTGCTCCTGCTTTGCCTCTGCCCTGCAGAGCTGCAGTGCAAATAGTTTTTGTCCTTGGGGCATTAATTGGACTCCGCACACGCAAATGGAGCTGAGGTGATGCCCTGCCTTTCTCCTGTGCTGACTTGCACTTCTCTGATTCAAGTTCTGCCAGACCTGCTTGTTGTGCCCCTCCTGGGGTGATGGCAATCCCTCTGGATGCTTTATCCCAAAATCCTGTGCCTTGTACGAGGTGTTTGTGCCAAGCAGACAAGAAAGAGAACATCGTGCGTTGGCCACGTGTTTGTGGTGATTCAGAGTTTGCATCTGAGTTAACTGAAGTCAAATCAGTTTGTGACTCGTGTGTGGCCTGAGGACAGCCCTCAACACCAGTTCCCTGCGGTATAAATGTCAATAATGGCACCAGAGCTGGGTCTGGAAGCAGAGCAGCTGTGACCCTTCCCACCTGCAATGCTGGCTGTGAGGCAGGAGCAAGCTGTGAGCTCCTGGCCCAGCTCCTGGGCTGCCTTTTGCTGCCTGGTGCATCAGTCACTGAGTGCTTCCCTCCTGGGAAAGTGTCTGCAAGAGCTCCGGGCCAGCAGCAGAGGAGGGACACTGGGAAGAGTTCCTGTAGCCAGGACATTTGTGTTTGGATCACGGTGATGAGGTGCAGCAGTTTTGTTCACACAGGTCCTGTTCTGGCTCCAGGTCCTGTCAGAGCTTTGGCTGATGTCTGCAGCACGAGCTGCTTATGCCACAGGAAAATCTCGTGTGTGATTAATTCCTGTTTTCCTGGAGGATGTAGCCAATTAGGTATCTGCTGCCCCTTATTTTCAAAGTTGGGGGAGCAGTGCTTGTTACACCAAAGGATGAAAACGTGTTATGAAAGCTGAGAAATGGATTTGTTATAGAAGAGTGATTTTTAAAGTCCTTTTTGGCTCTTCCTCTCTTGAGCCAAATGCAGCTGGACCATGACCACACAGGAGGCAGGAACAGGCTGCACAGCTCCATTGGCATTCCCCTCCTCCAGCTCAGTGATGAGTATCCCAGACATTGGATATTTTCCTGATATATTACATAAACCACAGGGGAAAGCCTTGCCTTGGTGGTGCCTTGAGGATGAGCAAAGTCACAGCCAGGAGCAGAAAGGCTTAAAATTGGATATGGTGGTAAAATTCTGGGGAATCAGTTTCTCTCCTCACTCATCCCGGCCTCGGGCTTGGAGGAGCATCTGCAGGAGGTGGACAGGGAGGGATTGAAGCTGGAGCAAGGGGTGGCAGTGCTGGGGTAGGGCACGGGGTCCCTGCAGGACCACCTGCCCTGAGCTGGCTCTGGGGTGGCCCTGGCTTGTCCTGGATCACCTGCACACCCAGGCACTTCCGGGATGTGGCTCCCTTCATCTGTGCTGTTCTGACACATCCCCAGGACACAACTTTGTCACTGCTCTCTGCAGTTTGAGCTCTCCACGGAGCAGATCCTGCTCTGTCTCAGGCCTCATCTCCCCAGCTCTCACGTTCCTGCTCTCCCCTCTGTGCTCTCTGGCCTCCTCTCCAGCAGATCAGGCTTTGTGTTAGGAGAACCCAAACTGTATTTTTGTTGTGGTGTGTTGATTTCTTGCTGTCTCATATTTTTGCACTCGAGGTGATGTCCAAACTTGCATTCAGACTTGCTTGAAGAACAGGTTTGAACTCTGTCATGTCTTACACTGCAAGAAGACACAGGCAGCGAGTTTCTGGAAGTGGAAACACGGATTTTACTGAACTCTTGATGCTGTTCTGCTTTGAGAGCAATTTTATCTCCAAATTGCTCTCAGGTGTACCTCGTGCTGTGTGCCATCCCTCCCATCCCAGTCCTGCTCTCTGTGTCCTTTTGATTATCCAGCCCAGCCTCCAGAATTCCACTTCCCTGTCATAAAATCCTTTGCCAAGCCAAGCCATGAAACCCAAATTCCTCCTGGTCTGGGCACACAGGCTGAGTATCCCAACCACAAAGTGGGGCTGTTGAATTCTGGGCCTGGGCTATTTATATTGTCAGTGGGAAAGCTTTTCATTGACTGAGCTGTTCCCTCCCTAAAGATACTTTTAATTAAATGTTATTTGACAGATCTGACTTTCTAATTGGCTTAGATTTAGCTGGTATAAGTGGGATTTATTTTATTTTCCACTGAAAGCTGAAGGAAGTAGGAATAATTTGGTTGGAAGGCTATTTGCATTCAGAGTCACGTCCATCTGTTGTTTAATGTAATAAGCTGATAGAGTGAAAAAAAAACCAGCCAAAAAAACCCCCACAACCAGAAAGTCAACATCCCTGCCAGTGCTTGGTGAGGAGAAGGGGAAAGGGACACGGCTGCCTCAGCTTTGGAGCTCTCTAAACAATGCCCAGCAATGTTATGCAACTGCCTAGGGAAGGAAGTGAAAAATTATCATTACAGTGCAGTTTCAAGGGCAATATTAAATGAGCAATTTGCAGCACAGCCCTGTACTTAAGTGACTTAACTCACTTCTCCTGAGATAAAATGAGCAGGGCTGGCTAAGGACAATAGCCATGACCTCTGTTCCCACCAGGAGTGGGGCAAAGATAGGCTGTTTTTAGAGCTGAATCTGAGACATTGGACTGAGAGCCTTCGAAGTGGGCAGCCAAACCCAAACCAGTGTGATTGCCTGATCCTGGAAGTGCCTGGTGGATCCCTGTCCCACTGAAGCCTGGAAAAGGAGGAACAAGCATATGCTGAAGCCCCTCATTTACACTGCTCTTTCTTATTTCAGTGGAAGGGATAAAAGACCTTCTGCAAGGCCCTGGACACTGGAGCAGCAACAAAAACCCTGAAATAATAACTTGGAAAGCAGTGCTGCTGTCTGTTCAGTGCCTTCAGGGTAGGAGTAAATAGCTTAAAAGTCTTCTATTCCCAATTTACTTCCAGCAAGAGGATTTTGCCCAAGGATGGCAGGCCCTGGAACCACAGGTGTTTCCTTTCTGGCTCTGAGATTAGACAGAATCCATCTAAAGAAGCTTCACCTTCTGCTGCGAATCAGTAACTCTGTGCAGCTGCTACCCCTGGAGGGATTTTTGAAAGAGGAATATTGGATTGTCTTGGCTCCCCTCATGCTTTTCTGTTATCCTTTGCACTTACACCCTCTGGAGCAGCCAGAGGGGCTCTTCTCTGAGAGTTTGGGGCTAATGAAGGAGGAAGATCAAGAAGAAGGATTTAAATGGGGAAAACACCCGCGTTACATTAATAACATAGCTCAGTGTAAAAGCTATTTCATGTTCCACCTGGGAGCAGATGTTTTGTCGTGGAAGCTGCTTTTAAAAATGCATGGGCAGGGCTGGGAGCTGTCAGTGGCTGTGTGCAGCTACTCTGAGCTGGTGAGGTGAGTGCTGCAGGCAGCTCTGAGCACACAGGGCTCCTTTCCTGCCCTGGGGATCCAGCTCTGCTTCCCTCACACTCTCTGGTTGTACCTCTCTGGGCACTTTGGTGTGAATTGCTGCGTTTTTCTGTGCTCTGGAGCTGCTTCAGCCCAATTTAGCTGTGGGACAAGTTTCTCCTGTGGTCCATGCTGCAGAGCTGAGGTGGATCTTCGTGCACTCCATCTTTGGAATATCCATTCGTGCCTGAGGAGAGCTGGGAGTGCTGATTAATATTCATCTCTCTGGGGCTATTTGTTAATTACTGTTATTCATGGTTTCTGGGATGGTGCTGAGTGGATCCTGGCAGGGTTGCATCCGTTCCAGGGTTTCAGAGCGCACGGTAAACACCAGTATTTTATTGCAGCCTTTCTGGGAAATATTGTTCCTGTTTTCAAGGGTGGGAAATCGTATAGTCTTCAGGGTGAAAGAGAACAGAGATGGCAAAACTGGGAGCTGAATGTCCTGACTCCCACTCCTTTCCTTCAGCATTTCCTTACCCACGTCAGAGTGAGGGTAATTGTGCTAATTGCGAATTGGAGACCTTGGCTTTGTCCTTTACTGAGCCCTGCTGGGCAGTGCAGCGCTGGTGTCACATGAAATTACAGTGGCTCTGCTGCTCTCCTTAACATGGGAGGGAGCAAAAAGTTTTTTAGAAGGAGGTTACCAGCTGGTGAATTAAATCCCAGGCTCTGCCTGTTTTACGAGGTGGGAGCACTGCAAACCACAGGAGAAGGAGCAGCCTGGGTGGCCCTGGGGTCCGGTCACTGTGAAGAGCCTAGTGCCAGGTACTGCCTTGGAGAAAGCAGGAGAACAGCCCTGCATGCTCAGGCACCTGTGACTCTACAAGTTCCCTGTCTCTAGGGCTTTGAGAAGACAGCAGGTAATTTTAAAAATGTTATTTTTTAGCAGAGAAATGTTCCCTGTCAGAAAATCCTGCAAGTTAAATCACCAAAGCAAGTGGAGCTGCTGGGTGCTCTGCCTTGGGGGTGGCTGTCTTTTGGGGTATGGTAAAAGATGGAGAGAAAAGCACGCATCTCTGGAGTTACAGTCGGGCAGGAAGGATTTGGGATGGGCAGGAGCTGCCAGTGCTTTGAGGACGGTGCTGTCCTTCCTGGCCTTGTACGCTCACCACATCCCAGCTGGTGCTGCAGCAGGAGCAGCCCCTTTTTTTAGCAGCTGTCTGCAGAGATTTGTATGGAGGAAATGCTCTGGGGATTGGATCTTGCTGCAAAACACAGAGGCCATCAGATTCAGCTTGTTTAGCAGCCAAGCCTTCTGCAGCATGAAGGCAGGAATACAAACCACCAGCAACTAACAGATGAAAATATCGAGCTTCCTGAGCCGCGTGTGTTTCTCTTTCCCTCCTGACAAACAAGCCCTTGTGATTTCCAGCTTGGGAAACCCACAGGCCAACATCTCATGGTGAGTGAGCGGAGACTTGCGTCCATGAAAGCAGCTGAATGTCCTGGAATTGTGATCCTCCACGTGTACCTCCAGGCATTTCCTGGCCTCCGAGTTCAGCTGAGTGCCTGAGCTCCTGCGTGGGTCTAAATAATAAAACATATGAGTTCACTGCCATGTGCCCAGAATTTTAAGGCTGCAGCCCTTGGCCAGCTCTTGTATGAATTGCTTCCATCAGGGCAGGAATCCAGGAAACTACGAGCACGGACCGGTTGGAAGTCTGTGGTTTGGTGCCTTCCTGGGCAAAGCCACGGGAGAAAGGAAAGCTGCTGTTTTCTCTGTGTTCATCCCTTCATGTGGCCTGCTTGGAGGGCAGGCAGGGAGGGTTCCAGCAGGTACCACAGGCTCTGAGGAGATCCTGGTCCAGGGGGTCCTCCACAGCATGTTCAGGTGTCTGAGGAGTTAATAATGAAATGGCTGAAAATACCCACGTTCTTCTCCGCTGTTCTAAGGAAAAGAAAAACTCACTCTGCAAGGTGCTCTCTTCAATGAAACCATCCTTTGGCCATCGGTGTTTTTGGCAGAAAGTTGTCATCAGTGAGTGACCACTTTGCGGAGGGGCCCAGCAGCAGATCTGTCACATCAGGATGAGGAGTGAGCAGAGAGAAAACTGTTGTGTTCCCTGCACTGAACAAAGGGATTCTCCTCCGCTGGAAATCCCTTCCTGAAGGGCCCTGGCTGAGGTTTCCCCAGTGCGGCTCAGGGATTCCCCCCAGGTTTGCTGGAGCAGGGTCGGGCTCCAGCTCTGCTCAGGGAGCTCCGAGGGCAGAGCTCACCTGCCCAGGGCAGCTGTGTGAGCAGCAGCTTGGCAGGGGAAGGGAAGGCAAGGCAGGAGATGCTTTGCAGACCTGGCTCCAGACAGAACTGAGTCATTTGTCAAGGCTGACGCTGTCGGAGCTGCTTGCCTGAGGCTGGCGTGGCTCAGACAGGAGAGTGAGAATGCAGCCGTCCAGATACACACAGAGGAGAGAAAAGTAGCAGCTCCAAACATGTGACTGCAATGGAAGGGGAAAAAAAGCATCCCCAATTAAAGCCATGTGTGTTGGTGGATGGAACTGCTCCTGAAAGGTTGGTGGAGGCTGTTTGTGCAGCACAAATGCAGCCATTCTGTAATGCCCTGGATTAGAGCAGGCAGGCTCCTCCAGCACGTGAAATCCGTGTGGAAACAGAGTTGTTCTGCACGGCAGCAGCTCCCCACCCTTACAGGTTAAGGTAAGAGCTGTCTTGTCACCTGTCTCCTCCTCCCCATCCCCGCTCCTGAAGCACATTTTCCATGCAGCCTGGTACTGTGCCATGTCTTTTTTTCCCTGCTGGATGATGATGATGTCTCTGTGCAGGAGCAGAGATTTTTATTTTTTTCCTGCAGACATGCATTATTCAGTTATCAGGATAAACAGGCTCCCTGGATTTGGGCATGTGTGTAAGTCTGATGCTGGATCCTCCCTTCTCTCCCCAGTGTGAGGCAGGAAGGGAGCAGGGAATTCTCCCAGGGCTCCAGAGCAGCAGCCTGTGGTCTGTAAACTCACAACCTGTGAGGTTGCAAGAAGGATCTAAACCTTAAATAGGCCTGTGCAGAGGAGCATTCTTGCTGTATTTGGGAAGACTTTTCAAGAAACAGGATGTTCATACAAACTGCTCCTGTGGAAGAGCAGGACCAGAGCCTGCTTTACACATAAAGGATGTGATCTACATGACAAACTCATATCAAAATACGTGTTTGCTGCTGTTTACACCTGTGATTGAAGTGCACTAATGCCACAGCGTCAGAGCCAAACTGATGTGCAGGACTTGCCTCCCTGCACTTGGCTCGCACAGACGTGCGAAGCGTTTCCAGGGTAGATGTTTTCCGTGGAGCCATACTGGGACAGAAGTGCTTAAATTTGGGAAGATGCGGTGGAGGGCTCAGTCCCACAGAGCTGTGGAAGCAGTGGAAGCAGCTTGCAGGGTGCTGGAGCTCCAGGGTTCCCTGCAGAGGCAGCAGACACCCAGCACAGTGCCAGACAGTGGGGCTGTCTGTTCTCTTGGGATGAGCGAAGCCGAGCGTAATTCTCACCTTGCATGGCGTTCTGGGAATCCTGCCACACTCGGATTTGTGGGCTTGCAGATTAATCTCTTGGGATGCATGGATTTTTTTCACGGTGCTGTGGAGCACCCAAAAGTACTTTTGGTGCTGCTCTGCTGAGCCTGGTTTGCACAGAGGGGCTGGAGGAACAGTTTTAGAGATGCTGGCAAAGGTTGCACTGGACACCTGGCTGATATCTGAGCTCCTGGGGAGCCTCTTTCCTTGTTTTTCAGGCAGATGTGGAATATTATCTTTGCAAAATGCAGAGGGATGCGCTGTGGCTGTGTAACAGCCAGGGAGAAGGGCAGAGTCCTATGTGAGCTCCTGCTCTGCTGGCCAGGACAGCCTTTTAAACCCAGGAGTGTCTCTGGGCTGGTGCCTTATTTTTGGCACCCCTGGAATTTTGAGGGAGGGCACAACAATGCTGTTAACAGCCCTTGGAGCAGGAGACAGCTGCAGAAAAACAATGTGAAATTGGTGCAATCTGCTGTGCTGCAGCTTTGCCAACAGCAATCTGTCCTGGTGGCTGGCAGTGCTTCAGCCCTGACAGAAGCTCTGCCCACGTCCCCTGTGTGACCCGGGGGAGCCACCTTTGTGAATCCCTGTGGTCAGGGCACTCAGGGCTGTAATCACCGAGGGAGGAACTGTCACAGGCTCTCACTGGTGTGCTCTGGCTTGATTTCACCCTCCTCAGAGGCTTTACCAGATGGTCATTTGGAAAAGAAGCTGGTGGTTGGTTGGATTCGCTGGATTTGCCTGGTCCCTATTTGCTCCTCAGTGAGTTCTGCAGGAAGTACAAGGGCCAGGTTCGTGCTGGCTCTGTCAGTAAGGTCACATCCAAACCCCTTTCAGGTGCAACTGCTGGTGCTGCAAAGCATCCTTAGCATTCTCTTGGTGAGCTGGGGTCGCTCAGCACCTCCCTGGCTCAAAGCCTGGATGGCCCAGGATCAGGGTGTGAGTTTTCTGATGGATCCCAAAGGATCCATCCCATTTCGGTCCAAGAGTTTTCGCTCTCTTGGACCGAAACCCTTGGCTTGGGGCTGACGGAAGCAGATGAGACAGGAAGGGAACAGAACCAAATTGGCTGCAGGTTGCTGGGGAGTCAGTGGAAAAAGCTGTGGTGTGAACTTTGTCATGGTTTCCTTTTCTGCTGCATCACGATGACGATCCCTCTGCCGTGCCCTGAGCGTGGTCTTCGGTTTGCAGGGGGCTGTGGGCAGGAAAGAGGCGACACGTGGGCAGTGTGTGCAGCCTCCAGCTCCTGCAGGAGGTTTGAGATGAGGTGGGACAAGAATTTGGGACAGACAGAGGCAGCTCCTTTGGCTGCCTGGGCTTCACTGTAATGCAGTCCCTGGTGTTCCTGGGGCTTGGCTGCACCTCTTCCACACGCAGTTATTTTCCTGCTGCAAGCCCATGCTCCGAGGCAGGAGCAACTGGCAGGCTGAGAGAGGAAGGAGAAGCAGGGGCTGCAGCTGGAGGGCTTTCCAGGCAGCTCGAGCAGTGAGTAGACTGGGCCTGTGGGGAAACAAGCCGTGCTTTCACTTGAGAAGGTTGTGCAGGAAAGGGAACCTCGCACAGCCCCTCAGCCTGTGCAGCTGCCCAGAACAACTGGGACGATTGTGCTGGTCGCACTTGTGGAGCTGAGCTTGACCCTGCCAGCAGCTGGGGGTGGCAGGGCCCTGGGGCAGCAGCTGGGGGAGGCTGTGATGTTTACAGTCAAAGCTGTCCCAGCTCTGCTCTGGAGCTGCTCCCAGCCCTGGTGTAGCCTCACCAGGATCCGTGAGGACTCATCCCTGGCTCAGGCAGCCCCTTCTCCCATCCCAGGAGAGCATCCAGGCTGCTCCCATGGGAACTGTGTGTCTGGGGGGCACTTTTAGAGAAAAGATGTCTGTACATCTCTCCTCTCATCTGTGGTTCTTCTGAATAGGGAAAGAATCCCCCAAACCAGGACTTGCCCATTTTCAGTATTGTCTGACCTGCATGAGCCTCTCTATACTGGTGGGTAATAGAAGCTGAATGGTATAAATAAAGTGGGTAACAAATAAATTGGCTGTTTCCACTGTGCAGCTGTTGATAAAGCAATTACTTGTTTTTCTAATGTATATGGTAATTGTAACCTGCTGTATTCTGCAGCAGGAGCAGTGTGTTTGTTTAAATCACGGCATATATTTTAGTGAGAGATGTGTTGACCCACTTGCCAAAGTAAGTTTGTAATGAAAAGCCACTCAGCCTGTGTGTCCTCTCCTGCTCTCCAGCTTCGGGAAGTGACTGAGGGAAATAGCACTTCACTGCTGGTGAAATCATCCCCGGAGTGCTGTTTAATGGCAGTGTGATGGATTAACCTCATTAAAGGTGCTAGTGTGGTACAAGAAAGCAAAATACTCTTGGAAAACTCAGGAAGCTTCCTTCATTGTGCTGAGGTCACTCCAAGTCTCCTCTGTGACAGAATGTGATTGTCTAAAGCCCTATCCTGTGCAGGGGCAGGTTTGCCTGGTGCTCTGCAGGGCACATTTCGGGTGTCAGGTGCTGCAGGAATGACACAAACTGCTGCGTTTTGTGCTTCCTGGGAAAGCAGGAGCATCCTCGGGCATCAGCATCATGACTCCACTTGTATTTGGCAAGCTGGTGCTCCTGGCCTCTGCATTTATTTCTCTTTTTCTCAGATGGCTGCTGGTGGTTGGGTTTATGCCCTGCTGGTGAGCTTTCCAAAGAGATGCTGTTTCAGGCTCGTTCTGCTCTCACTCTTCTTGAAAGTGAGTTCTCCTGCACAGAGAATTTGATCAGTTCATACACTTGGTGAATTTTTTAATTTTTTTTTCATTTGGGAGTCAGAACATGTCTTAATGAATTAATTTTCAAATTGATATCTCCTTAATCATCACTTCCTCAGACCCTGCAAAGTATTTGCATCTTATAATTTAAGTGCTTTGAAACTGGGTATCAAGTGAAACTGTTAACTAGGATGAGATGAAATTCACATTTGCACCTTAATCTTGTCTGAGCATTTTCAAGTGCGGGAAGTTAATTACATCCATCATGGTCCTTTGATACTTAACTAATTTTAGAGCACAATGACTTAAATTTGTGCTCATTGCCTGTTAGAAATTTCACTCCTCAGCTGACACAGAAAAATGTCATTGTGCTCTCTGTTCATCCTGTGGGTCCAGCTGTATTTGGCACTCTCTTGGTTTGAAATGCAGGTGTCTGCTAAGGAAGGTAGGAACCTTGCTTGTACTAGGGAATATGACTCCTTTTCCTTTGGAATTATTATAACTTTGAAATCAAAGGCTTTCAGGCAAGGATATGGGAGGGAGTGTAGCAAACAATTAACAACAACAGCAGCAATAACAAACAAAACCAGAAATGCAGTGGCAGATGTCCCTGGGCTGCCAGGCACTGTCCCTTTGATGCAGTCCCGGTCACAGCCAGCAGGGGCGCTGTTGGGCTCCTGGGCAGGCAGGGCAGGTGCGATGACTCCCATGGAGCTGCAGGGGGCGCTGTGGAGCGAGGTCAGGTGTGTGTCACATGGGTAATGGGGGAGGGGCGGGGCAGGGATGGCACAGCAGGACAGGACAGACTGGGCAGGGATGGTGTGAGCAGGACAGGCTGGGCAGGGATGGCGTGGGCAGGATGGGGCTGAGCAGGGATGGCGTGAGCAGGTCAGGCTCGGCAGGGATGGCACCACTGGACCGGCTGGGCAGGGATGGAGTGGGCAGGAGAGGCAGGGCAGGGATGGCGTGAGCAGGACAGGCTGGTAAGGGAGCTCAGAGCAGGGAGATGGAGCAGCAGGATGGGTTCACCCGGGCTAGCCTGCAAAGGGTGGCAGGTCACTTTCATGTCGCACATGTATCACTCACATGTCGCACACGTGTCACTCATGTGTCGCATGCGTTTGACTCACGTGTCACTCACGTTTCACCCGTCACACTTTGTTTGAAAGACAGGTGTCTGCTAAGGAAGGTGGGGACTTCCCTTAGACTGGAGAATGTGACTCCTCTTTCCCTCCAAATTATTATAACTTTGAAATCAAGGGGCTCTCAGGCAAAAGATGTGGGAAAAAGGAATAACAGTTCTTTACTATTATTTAGAACAAGGCCATATTACAGAAACAATGGTTTAGATAGAGTCAGAATACAACCTGCCACCCTGTTAGGGTGGTGCTAGCAGTGCCGTTAAATGGTGACTGCAGTCCCGTTGGAGTGATGGATGTGCTCTTTTTGGAGTGGTGATCTTGTGGAAAGGTCTCGTTGGTCTCTGGAGGTCCGGTGGTGTCTCTTGAGCTCCTCTCCTCTGGGAATCAGTGAAAAAGGTAGTCCAGTGTTCCATGGTCTCAGTTTATATGCAGGTAGGAATGTTCAGTTCCTCCCCTCTGGGCGAGGCATCTCACAATGGCTGATGGAATCTGTGAGTCACTCCCGGAGCCCTCGATGGCCATGAGCAGAGATAGCCCCGATGGTGTTAGCAGGGCTGGGTCACTCCCGGAGCCCTCGATGGCCATGAGCAGAGATAGCCCCGATGGTGTTAGCAGGGCTGGGTTATGCTGAGCACAAAGAGCACTGCCCCACCTGTTTTCAACAGCTTATGGAGATGATAATAGAATACAGACTTCTGGTTACGCCTTCCCTGTCACCTAAGGCAGGCACTTGTGAGGGAGGGCCTGGAAGAGGCTCTGATATTCAGGGCTCCTGGGTTTCTTTCCTTTCCCTGCAACTGACTCACAGCAGTGCAGAATTTCCCCACAGAGCCTCAGCTGCCTTTTTGAAAAACAGAGTAATTGCTGCCCTCGCACCTCTGCAAGATATTTTGGGGTCCTTAGGTTGAAGTTTCTGCACCTACCGACTCAGCACCATAAGCTGCTTCACAAAATGCTCTGAAAACAGCAAATAACTCCCATCTGCCCTCTGTTCTCCCATCCCCATGGAGCAAAGCCACATAGGTGTAAGCAGGGGAATGCTGGGTGACTTTTGCTTTCCAGCAGGCAGTGGGGAGTTTGAATTTGGATTTCTGACAATGACGCAGCTTGTTGGAGCCATTCTGCATTGAAATGGGGTCTTATTCAGCACTGCTAATAAGAGGGTAAAGGCAGCTAAATACAGCTGTCTTCCTCAGTGTCATTTGGGATTTATTAGCAAATATGCAGTGGAATTGAATCCCTTGTAAGTACTCTGCAGCTAATGGTAGATAGCAATTAGCTGAAATGAGTACTGTGGAGCACTGATGCTGCATCAGTGAGGGGACAGGAAATCTGGAGCCAGCACACAGACCCCGCAGCTTCCAGAACTCCCTGGAGTTTTTCCCTCTGGATTTTCTGTTTCATGCCCTTAGCAAAAGACTGCGGTGAAAATCGCTCCGTCTGGGTAATCCCTGGAGCTCCAGCTTGAGCAAACACTTCCCCAGCAGCAGCAAGTGTGTGTGGATATTATTATTTTCAGCTCAGGGGTCATTGAAAGGACTCACTGCAATGTTCCTACCAGTGGAAGTGTGTGGGGTGGGAACCTCCTCCCCTCCAGATGTGCTGGCGGCACACAGATGTGAAGGGATCTGGCCCAGAAGCTTGGAACCAGTTCAGAAGCTGGGGAGCACTGTGTGAAGCATTAATGGTTTCATCCTTGACCTTTTCCTCTCCCAGCTCAACAAGAGGTTTTGTTTCCTTCCCCTCACTAATGAGGTGAGGTGTAGGTCAGGGTGTCCCAGGGGTTCTGCCCTTTGGCTGGAGGGGAACCAGCTCCTGTGTGCTTCTAAAAGCGCTTTGAATCAGGCTAATCTCATGTCTATCTTGATTTGTTTGTCACCCTCCCTGCCAGCCTGTGTTTGATACAGAAAACTGCCTGTCAGGAGGGGATTAGTGCTGGGGATGTGCCGTGGGTGGGGAGTGAGGGGCTGTGCTGGCCACATTCCACCAGAACTGGATTTGAGAGCGAGATAATTGGCTATTTTCATTACCCTCCTGGCAGGTTTCTGCTGGGTGTGTGGATGAGATGGAACAGTTTGGATAAGAGGAACTGAGCAATGGATAGTTACAGTGCTGTGGCAAGGGGATGGCGTTTAAGGGTAGGGAGTGGAAATCGTGTGTTCTGAGGAGAGAGTAATGGGATTTTCTTCCCAAAGATTGGAGCTCATTTGGGAATGAGCAAGAGAGATGTAGGGTGGATGTGCTGGACCCTGCCTGGGGCAGCATAACCAGGAAAAACTGCCCAAAACCCCTTGGGAGAGTGCCCCAGGCAGGGAAGAGCAGTGCAGGGCTGGCCTGGGGCTAAATGGGTATAAATTCACCATGAATAAACCTGAGCTGTGCCTCAGGAGGATCTGAACAGCTTTCCTCAGGTGGGGAGGCACATGAAAATACTTGGACACTTCACTGGGGCTTCAGCACAGGGGAAATGGGAGCTGGTTCTGTGGGGTGTGACCTCCCCCAGTGTGTCCCCATCAGTGCAGGGGACACATCCCCGAGGCTTTGGAGCCACCTGGACCTGGTGCTTCAGAGTCATCAGCTGCCTCTGAGGTGCAGGAGCTGTGCAGGGCAGGGAAAGGAAATTGCTAAAGGGGAATAATTCCCAGCTTGATTGACTGGCAGCACGTCCTTAAAGAAAGTAATTATTTAAATGCATGTTTAGTTCATTACGCATGTGAATATGCATTTGCACTGAGCACCTGGTAAATTTGATCCTTTTTTGATTTGGAAAAAATATTTAATTGCCTGTCACCAGCGCTCGGGAATTACATTTATTTTTGTATAAAACTTAATCAGATTTGCAAGTAAGATGCTAAAATCTGTTGCTTCACTAACTCATATCAATAGATATTCTAAAGGGGATTTTTTACTACCCTTGCTGGTTTTGATGGGTTTTTTTCTGCCTTACCTTCTGTCTAAAAGCTTGGTGTTTAGAACTACACAAGGTCTGATTGGGAATGAGTTTTGCAATCGCCCCCACTAACATGAATCAAAAAATCTATAAATACCTTTCCTTTTCCCTTTTCTCCTCTTTAAAGGCAGTTTCACCTTGCAGGCAGGAAGAGGTTTTCTTGCCCTGTGATAGTCACAGTATTTAAGGCAGCAGACGGCTGACCCCAGGCTCTGTGTGGTGAGATGATGATTTTCTGTGTGAGCTGATGGATTTGTTGCCAGTAGGGCAGCCTTGAGCAGGGTTGGGATCTGAGTGGGCTCCACAGTGGTGTTCCCACTCTGGGGACCTATATCATCACCCAATTATAACATCCTAATTATAGTGTTTTGACAGCAGTCACGGTGATCATTGACAGTGACACTGGTGACACCGTGTGCTGTTCCCTTTATTTCTCACTTGACAGTGTCCTTGGCTTCCCCAGCACTCCTGGGACTGTCTCTACCTTCTCCAAATTGCTGTGTGGCTGAAAGCATTTAATGTGTAAGAATCTTTGTATTTTACCTTTTCTGAAGGCACATTTTTGCTGTGGAATTCTTTGAACAAGCTTGCAGCAGGCAAAAGGCAATCTCTGCTCCAGCTCCTCATTAGCTGCTGCCTGACAGTGATAGGTGACCCTGGGAATTCTCGTTCTATGCTGCTCCTCCTGTTCTTCTCAGCTCTTTCTGCCTTCACATCAGTCATCATTTAAAGGAAAACTTAAGGAGGAGGGAGGGAGGCCCTGGCCGTGTAGGATTGGGAGGAGATTTCCTCCTGGCTGTCACTGCACAGTGGAAGTCACCCTTTTCTGCTTCATGAGTGTGAGAAGCATCATCCATTCCTGACTGGAAACTGGCGGGTGTCACACTGATGGGACCAAGTCATCTGCCAGCGCTGTGCCACCCACTCATTCCCCTGGCAGAATTCTGGGCAGATTGCTGAGTGCATCTGTGGCCAAACACTGCATTTATATGTGGCCTTTTACTGCTTTTTCAAAAAATGTTCTCTTTGTTGTTGTTCTCTGGGAGCTTCCTCCTTCACTGCTGTTTTTTTGGCTGCGTAACCCAAGGTGTGGAGGAGCTGCAGGACTTGCCCAGCTCCAGCTGGGAAGCGATGCTGGGATTTGTTGCTGGACACACCAGCCTGTTCTAATTTCTAGATTTCAGCTCCTGTCTTGAAAACTTTGTTCTTGTCTGGCCACAGCTTCTCATGTCCCTGCTGTACGTGTTGTTTTGTTTTCATCTGGGACGGGATCTGGGAAGGTCATTGGGCCTTTCTGGCTGCTTGTGGGGGGCCTGGAGTCTGGGATGATTTGGCTGTATGATCTTCAAACTCCATTTAAACCCAAACCTTTCTACGATTCTGTGAATATTTGGAAATCCCACCTGTCTGGAGGAGCACACAAATCTGAGTGTTTGGCACTGATTTAGGGCAAAGCTTATGAACAGGGGCCACTTGAAGTGACCTTCCCCCCCTCCCCTGGTCAGACCCCTGACCTGAGCAGGTTCAGCGTGGTGGGGGAGTTGTGTTGAGCAGCCCCAATACCTCAGCTGGGGAAAAGCAGCTCGTGTTGTGCAGAGTCTCTTCTGAGCTGCACCAGATGGCCCAGCCCAGCTCCTCCAGCCTGTCCCAGTAACCTGCTGACTCAGGACGATGGGAATCTTCTTTCCTGGTATTAAGGCCTGAGCAGCAGGTGCCTGGTGAGGTGGCACAGGCTCGGACATGTTCCCTGTGTGTCAGCAGAGCAGAAACTTCACCCCCGAGGGCTGGGAAGGCACAGGTTGTGCCTCTCAGACAGGGCTGGTTTGGAGCCCATTGGAATGTGGGATCTGCTTTCTGCTTCTCCCCAGCCCGAGAACTGCTGGGATCATTTCTGGAACTCGCAAATCTTCCTGGGTGGCCTCTTCAGAGCCTGCCAGATGAAGGCGTGCTCTGCCCAAAGGTGACCTTCTGGAGGAGCCCCGAGCTCCTCACCTGACAAGGGCAGGTTTGAAGCCCTTCTGCTCTTGGAGCAAACAGGAATAGCTGATGGACCACAGGGCAAAGTGCTTTGGGAAAAGACCAGTCCAGAAGGGAGGGAGCTGCTTGCCTTTGACCATTTCACCAACTCTTCTAGGGCCATTTTTCTTGTGCACGCTGAAAATATGTGAGTGAGCCAAGACATTCCTGTTCCTGGAATTCAGCTGTGAACTCACCTCTTTGCTACCTGAAATGACAGTGGATGGAGGATATTGCATTTTCTAGAGGAAAGAAGACGTTACTCCCTGTAGGCCTCTGGAAACAGAAGCAACGCTTCTTAATTAACAGTAATGCTGCCTGTGTAGACAAAGTGGAAACTAGAGACCAGCTGAGAACTGGAGAGCGGAGTGTGATGTGCAGGTGGGGAGATGCCATCAGCATCTGCAAAAGCCTGGATCCTGCCTGCCTGCGAGATTGTTCCGAGCTGACCTCAGCCCCACTGCTTCCTTCTGCCAGGGGCCTTGGAGCTCTGAGTGCAAGTTCAGAAAATGCACAGTCAGCAGAAGAAGAGGTACGAGAGGTCTTGGACTTTGTTGTCACGGACTCTTTTCCCTTTGCTGGTCTGTCAGGGTGGTTCAGGTTTGTCCTTTTAGGTTTTTATTTAATGGACAGTTGAGCTGTAGCATTTGGAAGCTTTTTGAAGTGGAGTTTTAGTGTGCTCCAGTTTGTTCCTTGACCTTTAGTTGATTCCTCTGCCCTTGGCATTGTGTTCTGAGTGCTTTTGAGCCCGAAGTGACTGAACTGCATGCAGAGGTGCTTCCCAAAGCTGCTCTGAAGGGCAGGTGGGTTTTACAAGTGGGCTGTGTTTCCATTAATAATTGCAAGCCTTGTTTGTTGTCCGAGGCAGCGAAGGCTTGGCAGAGCAGGGTGCAGGAAAAAAGCCTCCTGTCCCTTCCCTTGTTTGCTCAGGTCCCAGTCCGAGCAGTGATGTTAATTAGATAAGTCAGATACTCTGCAGAGCAGCCTGTTCAAGGACAAACAGATTTTAATTAAGGGCTGTGTGCACTGGAAGGTCATGTCACTGCCTTGTGCCTGGCCAGTTACTATGGGAACACCCAGAAAGAGCCCAGAGAGCCTGAGTGTGTCACCGTGTGGGCTTGGGGCACAAAATTCACACTGGGGTGTGGCAGATACGGCCCCACCCTTGCAGAGTGGAACTGGGTTTTGTTGCTGTGGGAATGGGAGCCTTCACTTCCAGATATTAAAATCATCTAAGAAGTTCCAGCAATGCCATGAATTAGGGAAATCGGTCTCCAGCTCAGTTTTTAGATTTTTTACAGTTGGTGAACTCAATTTCTCAAAGAGAACGTAGATATTGGGAAGAGTTTTGCTGGGGCTGAAACTTGAGCCCAGGCTGGGGGTGAAATTTGCTTCTGTCTCTGCCACCTTCTGACTGGAATCCAACATTAACTCCAATGGTAGTGGCTCATTCCTGCATTTCAGGTCCCCTCAGGATTCATCCCTGCTAAGCTGCCTGAAGTTAATCCTGCTGATTTGAGCACAAGGTGTTTCTTATCTTCCCTCAGTCCTAAATCTCCTTTCAGCTGTTGGGGATGCATCAGCAGAGACTTGTCAATACCTGATGATGATGATGCAGGGTAATAACTCCAGTGATCTACAAACCATGGATGTACCTTGGGACTGGATGGAAGTTTGGTGGGACCTCCAGGCAGAAGCTCATTCTTATTAGTTTTCACGTGGTCTAGCAAGAGGATCAGCAGAGAGAAGTTTTTAGTCTGAATATTTTTATTCCTGCTATCAAACAGAAGCTGAGGCAGGGACGAGTGCTGTGCTGGCACCACAAGCAGCATTATAAAATAGGCACATAAATAAAATAGCCACTCAAACGTGGGCTTTGGTTTGGAATCAAATGTTTCTGTGGGAGTTTGAGGTGGGAGCTCACAGGAGCTGCGTCCCAATCCCCTTTTCCCTCTTGTCACTTGGTGGCTTTGGGGACAAATGAACCATGAGGCAGAAGGAGTCACAGGTGTGTTTGGAGGGAGTTTAAAAGCAGGTCTTTCGCTGTTTTTCTTTTGTTTGGTCAGTCCTGTGGCTGTCCTGCTTTGGAGGATGCCGTGGGGCTGCTGAGTGTTTGGAACTCAGCAGGGAGACTGCCAGGGAAGTGGGCTTGGGCTTCAGACCGTTTATGAACTGCTCATGGAGGAACTGGCTTTGTTCCTGGCAGGTGAGAAAGCACCATCCTGCTTGTTCGCAGGAAAAACGTGTCGGGGTTGGCATTTCCTTCGTGCATCTCCCTGTGCCCCTGGCGTGGGCCTGGCAGGAGATGGGAGCGCAGGTCTGGGGCAGCAGGAGCTGTGTCCCGGAGCTGCTGTGTGCAGGGCAGGCTGTCCTTGGTCTGCAGAGCCCCTGACTGCAGGGCTGGGGCTCCGGGGTGGCTTTGGGGAAGCATTCCCAGGACTCAACAGGACACTGCTCAGGCAGGTTGTTCCCTTGGTGGGTACCCCAAACATCCTCCAAGCACTCTTTGCCTGAGAACAGACTCGAAACCACCTGTGGGCATTTATTATCTTTTGGCAGACCCTCGCTGTTCTGCCTCTGGATGAGGGAGCTGTGCTTTTTCTCAGCAGATGTCCACTTTTGACCTAGATAGTTTTGACTTTTAAAAATATATTGAGCAGAAAAAGAGCAAAGAGAAGCATCTGAATAGAGGAGCGGGAACATGCTGTGTCCATCCCCCTCGGGAAGGGGCTGGCTTTGCGTTTTTCCAATGAAATCTTTCATTTCAATCTTTCATTGCAATGAAGTGCTTTCATTTTCCCAATGAAATCTTGGGAGTTCCTTTGGAGAACTTGGGATATGCATGGTGTAACAGGGACAGCTGTGACTTAGAGAGGACTCGGTGGAGCACTCAGAGGAGAGTGTTTTCTTTCTCTTGAAGCAGTGTTGCTGCTCACAGGGCTCTCTCTGGCAGCGTGGAGTGTGCCAGTTCCAAAGGCATCAGAAAATGCAGGGGAGGAGAGCTGGCCTGGAGGCCAATGTGCCGAGTGCCTGTGGAAAAAGTGACAGCAGGAGAGTTAATGAAAAGCAGAGCCCGAGCGCTGGGAGCTGCTTAGCCAAGAAAATCTGCACAGTGCGGGGTTTTCTCTGGTATTCAGTAAAAAAACCTGTTAGAATTTGGCTTCCCTCTCTGTTACCCCAGGGAAATGGCTCAGGTATAAATCCGTGGATGTGTGGCTTCTGCAGCACCTGGAAGGAAAACAGGTGTTATTCCTGTGATGATTTCATGTCTTGGAGCCAGGAGTCCTGAGCTTCTTGTCCAGATTCCTACTGGCAACCCAGGGGCTGCCTTTGACTGCTTGCAGATGTAAATCAGAGAATCTTGGAATGGTTTTGGGTTGAAAAGGACCTTAAAGACCATCTCATTCCCACTCTTCCTTTCTTCTTCCACTCGAAGGAAGAATCTGGATGCTCCAGGGGAAAAATTAAAGGTGTGCAATGAAGCAAACTTTGTAAGCACTGCAGAGCAGAGTGAGAGCGCTGCAGCCAAACTCTAGAAACAATTCCCTTGTTTTTGGCAGGATGGAGGCATCGTGCCTGGAGCTGGCCCTGGAAGGAGAGCGCTTGTGCAAGGCTGGGGACTTCAAAGCTGGGGCAGCCTTCTTCGAAGCAGCAGTGCGGGTGGGGACAGAGGACCTGAAGACTCTCAGTGCCATCTACAGCCAGCTGGGCAATGCCTATTTCTACCTAAAGGAGTATTCCAAGGCCCTGCTGTACCACAAACATGACCTTACCCTGGCCAGGTGAGTGTGTCAGCACTGCTTCGACCTCATCAGACACAGCCTTGAGTGAGGGCAGGTTCAGTGGGGTCTGAACCAGCAGCACGAGGGGATCTGCCTCAGAAATTGCCATCCAAAGCTTGCCCTGGGGGTGCCTGTCCTGTGGGGAGCTTGGGACACACCGAGGATGGGTCAGCTGCCTTCCTTTGGAGCAGGGAGGTGAGAGGGGGATGTGGATGGGAGGAGAGTGCTTGGGGCAAGAGCAGGACACAGGCCACTCCTGTCCCCTGGTGCTCCCTGTAGTGACCTGCAGTCACTAGAGCAGCTCACCTGACAGAAAATAGGGAACAAGGATCCACCATCAGAATTGTGGGAAGCTCTCCAGGCAGATGTGGGAAGCTGCAGCTTGAATCTGCCTCCAGAAAATTCTCTGAGTTCTTTAACACCTCCATCTTGTAGAACCATTGGGGACCGGATTGGAGAAGCCAAGGCAAGTGGCAACCTTGGGAATACGCTGAAAATCCTGGGGCAGTTTGATGAAGCTGTCGTTTGCTGCCAGAGACACTTGGACATTTCTCGGGAGCAGGGAGACAAGGTAATGGTTCCAACAGGAAATATTTCCTGCCTTTAAAAATAATCCATCTGCAAGTCAGTAGATGGGATCTGGCAGAGGTGGGTTTTGGGAGGAGCTGGAGGGTGAAGCTCTCCCTTCTGGCTGCCATCACACATTTTGTGGTGTCGTGAGGGTGAAGATGGGAAAGGAAAACGTGTGTTTCTGGTTCTGACCATCTCTGCAATGGAAAGGTCTTGGATGTGAAGTGTAAACCTCGCTGTTCCCTGTTCTTCCTCCCTTCAGGTAGGCGAAGCCAGAGCACTCTACAATATAGGAAATGTTTACCATGCAAAGGGAAAGCACTTATCCTGGAACACGGCCCAAGACCCAGGCTACCTGCCTCAGGAAGTCAAGGACACGCTGCAGAAAGCTTCAGAATATTATGAGTAAGTATTGGGCAGCCCCTTGTCCTGCAGGGAACAGGAGGAGAATTTGCATGTTGTAATGGATTAGGAATATTCCCCTGAGATGCCAAGCTTTGCTGGCAAATTAATCTCAAGGAAGGTGAGGAAAGGTCTTTTATAAAATTTGAGCTAAAATTCATCCTGGCACTGGTTTTGTAAAAGCTGCTGTGGTTTGAATTGTGATCATGCAATGAAATTTAACAGTCTGCTGCTTCCCAGAGCTGTGTTGGGAAGCTGAACTCTCAGCTCCTGCAGCCCCTGCTGCTCTCTGCTGGCCTCCAGGAGGATGGATCCCTGTGTGTCTCCTCCTGTCACCCAAGGGAAGAGTCACTTTGAAGCCCTGGTTCTTCTCAAGGATCTGTACTTGAGCCTGCTTGTAGCATCCTTCCTTTTCCTAAATAATTTCAAAGACCACTGTGATATGCCACACGGGAAGGTTGTCTCCAGAATTTTGGGCTTATGTTTTTCTCCTCATGCTTCAGAGTTTTGCTTTTATAATGCAGTTTTTTAAAGTAGGCTTTGTAAATGGAGAGAGTGATAAGATCTTATATCCCTCCCCTCCTATCTGAGGATGTGATAGTGTCTATAAATAGCTCACCACCTCTTTTCCAAGGAATGCAGCAGAGCCAGTGGGTAAATTTGTGCCTGTGGTGAGTGCTCCATCATTTGATGTGTGTGTAAAGGGGGAAAAACAAGGTAAAGAAATGCCAGGAAGGTCCCAGAGCAGAGCCTGGCCTGGGACTGTGGATCTTTCCCCTCTCCCCAGGTTTTCCCTGGAGCAGGGCAGGGACATCTCCCTCCTCCCGTGCCCCGGGTTCTGCAGTGAGGTGGCCATTCCTGGTTCAGTGTGGGATGATCCAGCCCAGGTGTGCTTCCTGCAGGAGCCTCCTGCAGCCCTGGCTTGGCACGAGCTCCAGAGGTGTCCAGCACAGGTCCCCAGACTGTCACCAGGTGTTGGGAGGGAAATGCCTCCTCCAGGGCTGGCTCTCCCTCCTCTCTGCACACGTTTGGTCACCATGTCCCTGCAGGGTGTGGCTCACGGATGCTCTGCCGTGGTTTCTTTCAGGAGGAACCTGTCCCTGGTGAAGGAGCTGGGGGACAGAGCGGCTCAGGGCCGCGCTTACGGCAACCTTGGCAACACACAGTACTTGCTGGGCAACTTCAGCGAGGCCATCGCCTTCCACAAGGAGGTAGGAGACACCTCTGCTTCCTTCCCGAGCCTGAAGCAGCTTTCCTTCTCTCCAGCAAGCACAGGGAGATGTTCCCCCTGCTGTTTTCCTCCCTCCTGTGTGAATCCTGGGCTCTGCCCTGCTGTACCAACTCACACTGAGCAAATCTTGCTCCAGTCCCCATCAGCACCTAATGAGCAGCTTGAGGGAAGGGTGCTGTTGGCTTGGAAACCAAAGGAGGTATCCAAGGGCAAATTGCAGCTGGGTCTAGCAAGGCTTTTTTTCTGCTCTCAATTTGTCTCAGTCTAGATTTTAATAAATGCAAGCCATGAATTTAATTAAGCTGCTGAAAGAGCTGTTGATCAAGAATAAATGCTGCTTGTAGAACATAATAACTTTCTGTGAAGCTTTACAGGGAGGTGAGGTGACAAAGTCCCTGCCCCAATTCAAATGCAATTTAGCTTCTGTTGCAGTGTGTTTATCCATTCCCTTGCAGTGGAAGGTGCTCTGCACCCTGGAAATTCAGCCCTGTCACTGTTTTTAAATGCTGGGGGGACAGCACTGGGATGCAGCATCACTCCCACTTTTCCAAGGGCCCTTCTGGGTGCTGAATGGCAGAAGAGGGAGAGGTTTCCTGCTCTGGCAGGCAGGTGCAGCATGGCCTGGCTGGGTGGGAGCTCTGCAGCCCCAGGAGTTGGTACCCCAGGGAAGCTGCTGTGGGACAGGCAGGTGTCCCCTGTGCTGACTGAGCTGTGTCTGCTGCAGCGCCTGGCCATCGCCAAGGAGTTTGGGGACAAGGCAGCCGAGCGCAGAGCCTACAGCAACCTGGGCAATGCCCACATCTTCCTGGGGAGGTTCGACATCTCCGCTGAGTACTACAAGTGAGTGCCAGGGGCTGCTCCCTGCAAGGGCTGAGCTGTCACAGCGAGTCCCTCAGCTCCGGGGGCTGTGACAAGGGACCAGGGTGGCAGGGCTGGGGCGGTGGGTGATGCAGGGCTCAGCACCAAGGGGTGACTTCCTTTGGCATGGCAGTGACCATGGCTCTTCATTCCCCCCTGTTCCCTGCAGGAAAACTCTCCAACTCTCCCGACAGCTCAAAGACCAAGCCGTGGAAGCTCAGGCTTGCTACAGTCTGGGGAACACTTGCACACTGCTTCAAGACTATGAAAGAGCCATCGAGTACCACCTAAAGCACCTGGTGATAGCACAGGAGCTGGGAGACAGGTGAGGGAGAGCCCCAGGGGAGGGTGACCCTTCTCTGACCTACTGTTCTCTCTTGCTGGGGTTGAGCACCAGTGATGTGTATTCTTGAAAATTCAGAAATCTTTGGGCAGCCAGGCCTCAGTGCAGTCAGGTGTCAAAAACATGACGTGATTCAACTTTATCGTGTCATTCAGACCTGGATATTGTGCCCTCAGTGCTGTGTCTGTGTGGGCTGACTGAGATTCCTAACCAGAGGTACTTCAAGAAAAAACGTTGTTTTCAGTGCTTTGCCACATGGTTGATGGTGTGCTATCCCAGAAGGGCCTCTCTAGAGCTTCCTCAAGTTCACAGAAATTGTATCTTCCTTAAAAGCTGTGTGTTTAGGGCAAACAGATGTGCCACTTTGTCCTTTTGCTCCAGGTTAATGCTGTAAATTTTCATGTACGAACAAATGATGTTACATAGAGGGTGTGGAGATGATGTATTTTGTTTCTTGGTTTCGCTCCTCATTATTTAGGAGTCTTGTCCTTTTATTTATTTTTTTTTTATTATTTTTATAATTATTTTGAGAGGTTGTCTCCTTTTCCCTGGGTGTTCTGATGCCGAGCCCTCCTTCATCTGAAGTGACTTTGCAGCCAGCTCGTTCAGCTCTGTGCTGAATCCCCTTGGAAGCTGAGTGTCCTCCACTAGATGGAGCAGGGACATCAGGATGGGAGAGCTGTGCCACCGCCCGGGCAGCGCTCAGAGCAGGCACAATCCCACCCAAGGGTGAATCATGCTGTGGGGGTGCAGGCCTGTGGGCTCCTGCATTTCTGGGAACACACCCTATCAGCAGAAGGTATTGAACAGGGTGACAAGAAAAACGTTGAAATGCTGATCAACCCGCCCAAACCTCTGAAAAGGGAGTTGCAGTCATGCTGAACCTCCCCCTGCGCCCCCAGGTGCTTTTTTTATCCCTTCTCCCCCCACATCTGCTCGTTTGCAGAGCTGAGCAGGCTCTGGGGAGCAGGAGGCTCTGCCTGCTCCTGCAAACAGCTGCTGGAGCCCCCAGGACGCAGGTTTGGGGTGCACAGGGCAGGTTCCACACCCCCTGCTCTCCCTGGCTCCTGAAAACCACAGCAGTGCCCTGGGGACCTGGTGGGAAGGTGTCCCTGAGCTGTGCAGGGTGCAGCTGCAGGTTGTGTGTTCTCCCTGCGGTCTGGGGCTCGGCTGGAGCTGCTGCCAGCCTGCAGCCTTCTCTCCTTGCCACGGCCCTGCCGTTCTAGCTCTGGGTGTTGGGTTTAAATTTCATGATATTCTTGGGGTTCACAGAAGCTGGCAGAGGGAGCAGGCAGGAGAGCCCAAGATGGCAAAAAGAGAAACTTTATTTACAGAAACTTCTTTATATATCCATTAAAAATCTAGCAACCATTGGCCAGCAGGGAATCCACCTCCCAAAGTCATTGGTCACAGCCCTACAACACCTAATACCAAACACAGAGATTGAGAAAGTACAGGAAGTGCAGCTTATCTCTATTCTCCATGAGAAAGAAGAGGATTTCTAAAACAGTGCAACTACACTGGGTGCTGGGTGAGCCCAAGGCTTGGGTGTTGCATTCGCCTGTGCAGCTCAGAGCAGCTCTGGCTGTGTGAGGTGGGAGCTGGGCAGGAGCTCTGCCTTCTCCTCTTGAGCTGCTGCTCACCAAACCATCCTGACCTTGCTCCACTGCTGAAATTCTGTCCCTGTGGGTGCAGTCCTGCTTCCCAGGCTGTTGTTCATCCCCAGCTCTCGCTGAGCTCAGTGTAGGAAGAGTTTAAGGTGTCCAGTACGCTTCATTTTCCATTGCAGAACCTTTGTGAGCTGGAAGCAGAGCGAGGAGTGGCTGTCAGTGCTCTCCAGAAGGCCCTGCTGGGCTTTGCCCAGCATTTCTGTGGTTTGACAGTTTCCTGTTCTGCAGGGTGGGAGAAGGACGAGCCTGCTGGAGTCTCGGAAATGCCTACATCTCCCTGGGGAGCCACGAACAGGCTCTGCACTTTGCGAGGAAACATCTTGAAATCTCCCAAGAGGTAAGAGAAGCTGGTGCAAATCAGAGGGAGCCTGTGACCCCTGGTGAGATCAAGACTATTTTATGCCAATAAGTTAATATTAATGCAGTTATCTTGCTCTCAGCACTCTGGAAAGCCCTTCTCTGTGTGCTGTTTCAGTGGTGTCCTTAGGAACTGCAGAGCTTGGCTGGAAAACACTCTTTTGATGGGAAAATGGGGTCCCAACTGCCAGGTGGGAACTCCAGCGGTGTCCTGATGCAATGAGTGCTGTCCCTGGATGCAGACAGCCTGCAGCCACCCCCTCTGGGGTGCTGTGTGTGCAGCTGCTCTGCTTTCCCAGCCGCCCATGCCCAGCTCTCTGCAGCTTTCCTGCCGTTTTTAGGTGGCTCCGAAGTGCAGAAAGCAAGAATTCCATTGTTTGCTCTTTTCAGTGTGTTGAGGAAATCGGCCGTGGCCTCTTTAGTCTTCCCCAGATGAAGAAATTGCCCTCTTGAAGCACTAATTGAAATCACCATATGTAAGTGTGCTGGGTGTTCTCCTGCCTGTCTATTAGGTTGGCTAAATCTCCGCGTAGGGCTGACACAGCAGCCTAATTACAGATTTAATTATACTTATCAGACACACAGAAGAAATGCTGTTCTCTGGTCCTGTACATTTTAGGACAGATTATTCCCCAGTTCTGCTCAGACTGTGGCTCTGTCGTCAGAGGCAGACGTTGGCTGAGGGGCCACGGGAGGATGAGCTGTGGTGGTCCTGGGCCCTTGGGGCATGGAGGGGAGGCCCAGCAGGGTGGGGGGTCCCAGTGCTGTCATTTCAGGGTGCTGGGTGTGGCTCCAGGCCGTGGCAGGAGTGGGTTCCTCATGGCAGGTGGCTGATGGAGTCCCCCCACCATTAATTATGGAGCAGTGCTGTCCCTGTGACAAGCACCAGGGTTCTGCCCAGGAGAAACCTTGTGGAATTCAGCCTTTTCACAGCAATGTTCATAACTCACTTCCCATCTCCCTTTTCCCCTTCCTCCCCAACGAAAGTCTAAAGGTGATATTTGAATCCAAATGAAACCCACTCGGGGTAACCCCACTGGGAGCTGCTGCAGGGTGATCAGAGGTCACTCACAAAATTCCACTGGAATGGAGGATCTGCAAGCCTTGGAAGCTGCCCCAGCTCCAGGCCACTGCTCTGGAATACTTTTGTCATCTTAGAGTGCCGCTCCTGGGAAGCTGAGGGCAGAAAGCAGGGCTCTGCTTGCTGTGTGTGGCAGGTCCTGCGCAGGATCGTTGTCCTGCCCGTCTGTTCCTCGCTTGTTAATAGGGCTTTAGAGATGATCTGCAATGAGTGGAAGTCAGGGATGCATTTAATAGAGCATCAAGGACTGTAAGACCTAACCAGGACGTAGTAATTTCTCTGGAGATGATGTCAACAGCAAATCTCCTGTAATTGGCAGGGGGATTTATGCCTGATGATAAGCCCTTTGATCTGCCTCCCTTTACTGGCGCTTGGGGCTTTGTCATAAATAATGTGGGGATTTATGATTTTGTTCTAGGACAGCTCACGCTGCTGTCTGTGGCGGGGGACACAAAGGAGCTGTTGCCAGGCACTTAACAGCAATCAGGGGAGCAGCCAAGGTCTGCCTCTGTCACACAGGCTGCTCCTCTGAAGATTAGAGGCTGTTTCTGGGTGACCTCTCTGTGTCCGCTGGTGATGTGCAGCACAGCCGTTCTCTGCTTTGGCTGAACTTTGAGGAGGACTCAGTGTTGTGTCCTACAACTCCTCGTTTTAAGAGCTGTCGGACAGATCTCCTCCCAAACATGCACCATCAGCTTCCTTGGCCTCAGGCCAGCGAGAGGTGGGAATTGGGAAAAGTGTGGACTTCTAAAAGATTTTTTTGAGTGTTGTGTGGGTAGATCACTGGGAACAACTCGAAGTTGTATGGCTGTGAGCCAGGAGAGAAGGGCTTTGGGAGCCCTGGTGTGACACTGCCCACGTGGCTGATGGCAGCGTGGCTGCCTGGCGCTCAGTAGCTATGGAAATTCTTGAGGAAGGGGGCTGGCACTTCCAGGGCTCTCTGCCAAGCCGTGTGAGGCTGCAGGACAGCCCAGACGTGCCCGTTCAGCTCAGTTCTGTGCCAGTGGGCGAGCTGAGCCCTCTCAGCTCCGTGCACTGAGCCGTGTTTGAGGTGCAGCACAGCCAGCACAGACCCTGTCCCAAATTGTCCCTGAAGAACAGTTCTGGAGAGCTCCTGTGGCACTGAGAGCTGGGCTGTGTGGTGTCTCAGGTGTCTCCAAGCTCTCTTCTGGCCGTCCCTGTGTTTGCTTTGGGATGGGACTGGCAAACCCTTGTTTTCCTGGAGCACCCCATGCCTTTAACCCATGCCCCGTTGGTTTTCTGCAGATCGGGGACAGGAGCGGCGAGCTGACGGCACAGGTGAACGTGGCCCAGCTCAGGGCAGCCCTTGGCCTGGGCCCCGGCGATGAGGACGTGGCTGCAGCTCATCCCTACTCTGGCTATGAGGCACAAGGTGAGTTTCTGGGCTTTTGGTGGTGTTGGGGGGTCTCGGGAAGGACGTGGGGTGGGGAGGGGGAGGTGTTGGCAAGCAGGCAGAAAACACAAATGCTGGAGCAAGGTGAGGCTGTTGAGTGCCTTCCCCACAAAGGGGACTGTGGTGTGGTCGCTCTGTGCTCTCCATGAGCTGCAGAGGCAGGGAAGGATCCCCCCAGAAGGGGCACAGAATGAGTTAATGGAATTAATCTGCATTGGGAATAAAATTCCACGTTCCATGCAGTAAATCAGCTTTTGTATCTTTTAAAGCTCTGCAGGGCCCTTTTCACTGATTTGACTAGTACCACAGGCTTTCAGGAGTGACTGGCAGGGATTTTTTTTTTGGCTGCTCTTGTTGTGATTAGCACCCAGGAGCAACCCCAGGGCATGGGCTGAGGGCAGGTTGGGACCATCGGCACCCACTGGGTGACATCTCACCCTTGGAACACCTGCAGCGATGCTGAACGTGGAAACAAGATGTGGCAAGGCTTGGTCCCAGCGGCCAGAAGGGCTTTAGTGAGCCCTAGGTCACTCTGCCTGTGCTGCCAGGGGCAGGGGAGCACAGATTGGTCACCACAGTGCTGCCAGCCTGACGTGTGTCCCCAGCTCGGGGACAGTCTGCCTGTCCTGGCACTGCCCGCTGCGGGCACGGGTGGGTGCCTGGCATGGGCACTTCCAGCTGGCTGCTCCGTGCTGGGACAGACTTATTAATTCACACCAGCCGCATCCCAGGAGTGTCCCCTGATTAAATGTGACCTTGCTGACACAGACATGTTCCCCAGGCAGTGAGTTCCCTGTGTGACGTGGAGAGGCTGAGGTGCTCGGGGAGGGAAGGGAGAGCTGGCTCTGCGTGTGTGCTCTCGTATTGATCTCCTGCCATAACCTGCTGCGTCAGTGCCGGAGCTTTTCCTGGGAAATGGGGTGGTGGGGAGCGTGTCCTGCTGTGCCCCGCTGGAGCTGAGCTGTTGTCTCAAAGGCCGTGGGGGCCACAGCTGCTTCCCCAGCCTCCCTTTGCACGTCATCTCCGCTTCGTGACTCCTGCGAAACTCATTCCTGGCATCTCCTCAGGGGCTCCCTTTGGGCAAGTTATTCTGTTGTGAAAGGGGAAGAGGAAATGAACCTCAACGTTGGTGCTGTTTCTGGGTCAGAGGGAGGTGTGGATGTGGCCCATGGGCTGCTCGCTGCTCCTGGAGATCCAGATGTGCTGTGTTAACATCTGGAGGCAGCAGTGATGTTTCTCTCAGCTGACAGAGCCAGAGCAGGGCAGGTCTGTGTGTGTGAGATCCCTGCAGGATGGGAAAGGGCCGAGCAGCTGCAGTCAGAGTTCTGGAGGTTGCCGTGACCTCGCTAATCCATGGTGCCCTTGCTCACATTCCCAGCGCTGGGGCTGTTTGTTGAGAGAAGGACAGTGTTCTTGGGAGGAGCACCAGCAGAAGGCTGGGATCTGAGTGCAGAGAGGGAAGGATTGGAGAACAGATCTCTCCTCACCAGGTGCTTGGTAAAAATCAGCTCAGTGTTGGTGGGCTGTGGGCACAGGAAGGGAGTGAGATCACACCTGGCTGAGCCCTCGGTGATTTACACACAGCTCAGGGGGAAGGGTTCTGGCCCTGCCACTGCTGAGAGGGCACAGCCTGTGGAGAGGAGCCTGACTCCTTCATTCCTCCTTAGCTTTTATCCTGGCTTCAGCTCTCTTACTCCGAACTTCAGCGGAGGATGAGAGGCCACCCGTGTGTCTCTGAGCCCTTGAGAGAAGGGATAGGTATTTAATGACTGCCAGAATTTTGGTACCCTCCTGTGCACCTATTAAATTATTAGAAGAGCATAATTATTTATATTATTAATAGCAGCAATTTACAGCCAGAGGAACATCTGTTTCTGTAATAGGAAGCAGGTGAGAGGGTTGAGATTCAAGTTGGCTTCTGAACCAGCTCGGCCTTTTGATGTTGACAAATCTCGTGGTGAGGAGAGCTTTCCAATTTTTTTTTCCCATTCAAATTCTTTTACTGCTTAAGGTTACAAAATGGCTGCATATTCCCAAGGATACTAAAATCCTCTGATAAGGCAGGCGTGATAAAACACATCAGTTTCATCAAGCAGGTACAGCAAAGCTTCACAGCAAAGGCTGAGCCAGATTTTCACTGTGATGTCCTTCACAGGTTCCTTCTCCTTGTAGGGCTTGGGCATTGCCCTTCCCTGGGGTCTGGGGGTGGAAGGAGAGCCTGACGTTTTCCTCTGCTATTCTGGCTCCCCTTGCTGAGCTCTTTGTGATTTTAATCAATATTCTGAGAGTATTTGGTTGTCAGAAGACAAAGCTGGAGGCCAGGGAAGTGGGGCAGCGCTACAGAAGTCTTGTGAAAGCAGCGACCTTGTTGAGAAACGCAAACACAGAGAGCTTAGAGCAACAAACTGAAGGAAGCTGGAGAGGAGCTGGAACATGAAGTAAATAAACAGGGGTTGGGTTTGTTCCTCCAAACAACCAAAAATGTGGCCCTGAGTAAGCCTTGTTCTCTTTCACACAGTGTGAGCTAAGAGTTGAGTTCTGGTGGGCTTTGCCTGCGGAGAGAAGGGAAGGGCTCCTCTGCAGCTCCTCGGGGCTGTTTTTAGGGGTGAAGGCAGCCAGGGCAAGAAGCAGGGCTAGGAGATATCCTGGGGGGCAGACAGACAGACAGTCTGTCCCTCCCCGGCTGCCCTTTTCCGGATGAGTTCTGTGGCTGAGGCTGCAGCGTCTGCTCCGTGAGGAGCCGCCCGAGCTGAGCCCTGGGCGGGTGAATTTGGGCTCTGGTGGTGCTGCCCTACAGCATTCCCCTGCCCCAGTGCCTCTCTGGGGCATCCTGAGACAGGGATCACCCTCCTCCCACGGGATGGAGGCGCTGGGCAGAGAGCGCCTGGGCCACCTCCGTGCCTCTCCAGAGTGAGAACCGACTCTGGGCTGCTTTCCCTCTGCTTTCAGCAGCTCGTCAGCCGTCACCCGCTGGCAGCAGCAGTGTCAGGAGACACGAAGCAACCTCTGCTGGCAGCTGGGAGTGCGTGGGGAGGGCTGCAGGTGCTCCTGAGGCGTTGGCATGGGGATGCTGCAGAGCGCTGGGGGCTGGCTCCTGGCATGGTTTCGGTGCTGTTCGCAGAGCGCGGGCACTGCTGCCCTGCTGGGCTCAGCTCTCGGGGCAGGGTGAGCCTGGCTGGGAGCAAACCCAGCGCGGGAAAGCTGCGGAAAGGTGGTCTCAGTGGTGGCCTTGCAGCTCTGAGAGGTTGCTGTGGTGTTGGGCACGTCTTTGAGTTCAGTTTTCCCCCACACGTGCAATGGGCCTTAGCTTTTCTCTAACCGAGGCTGGAACAAGGCTTATTCACAAATAAAACATTATCAGTTCGGGTCTAGGAATGAGCCTGACCTCCCGTTCTCATCTTCTGCTGAGGAATGGTAGACATGAGGCTGCTCTTGCTTGGTGTTCCCAAGGTTCCATGCTGGGCACTCTCATCCCTGTGTGAGGCATCTGAGCTTCAGGCTGTGTTCCGCAGTGGGCACAAAACCCCACTCCTTCCTGAGCACTGATCAGCTCCGTGGGGCTTTAATTGTGGGGCTTTGCATCCTCGATGCAATTTTGAGCTCATCTCTTCACAGGAATCTTTGAACCCTTGGATCAATCAGACTGGAATAGAAGAAATCTGCTTTTATGTTTTCCAGCCTGTTTGTTTTGGTTTGTTTGCTTGCTTTAAATATCTTTGAAGTGCCTCAAAAGTGTTTAGGGCTGATAAAAGAGGCAGGATTGACCATCCTGCTGCTGCTGGGATGCTGCCCAAGGACAGGGGATGTTCCTTCCCCATGCTCTGCTCAATCTTCCTGCAGAAAGCTGTCAGCTGAGAGCCGTGGCCGTGTGAGAGCAGCATCTTGCTGACGCTGGGACAGCTCTGCTCCCTCAGGCTGTGAGTTCACTGTCTGGGGAGCATTTGCCTTCCCCTGGGCAGACAAGTCAGGGTCACATCCCCAGCATGGAACCTGCCCTGTCCTCACTGAGTAAGTGCAGCAATTGAAAGTGCTTAATATTAAATATCCTCGGCTCTATTTGATTCTTCCCAGGAGCTGATGGGCTGCAGCTCAGCCCTTTTTTTTCCGTTCTGAAAATGAAAGCCTGAGGCCGTCCTGGTTAATTGTTACCTGCTGAGGCAGGGGGTGATGGATGAGGTGCTGGGGAAGCAGAACAGTTTTTGGCCAAGCCGAAGGTAGGATTGGTGGTCTGGTGGCTCTGTTGTGCTCCAGCAGGTGCTCAGAGGGAGAGCTGGAGCAAATATTCCCATGTGCCTGCAGGAAGGAGTCCAAAAGACCTCTCTGTGGTGGTCCTTCAGGGAGCAGGGCGGGAAGGACAGGAGCGCTGCTCCCGCAGGGGATTCTGGAATGAAGATTTAGGACTTATAAAGAAGAGGTATCTTTTAGAATGAGTTTTTCTAAATCTGAGTAACCTCTGCTGTTACAGCTGCAAAACGATTGCAGCAGCACTGACGGGGGGATGAACCTCTGAGTCATTTGGATTTAAACTCAGTAATTTAGCACTCACTTCAGACTGCCCCAGTATTGGCTTTAGGAAGTTCTGAAATATTCTTCCCAAGTGTTTAATGTTCCTCTCTTATCTTGCTGAGTACATGAGCCTCCTTCCCAGCATCGGTGTAAAATCCATCAGGAGTTCTCAGCTCACAGCAGAGGAAATGCCACTGAAAATTGTTTTATTTTGATGCCAGGGGGGATGGCAAGTGCTGGAAAGGAGGAGGAGGAAGAGGCTGGTTCTTGAAGCCTGTGGCAGAGAAGGCACAACGTGGCTTGTGGCAAAGCCACGCTTTCAGTCGAGATTAAATCTCTTGTTGTGGGGAGAGAGAACTTTTTGGGAATCCTTGGTTCTGGGAAGGCTGAAGTTCTCTTGGCTGCAGCTGCAGGCTCCAGCAGAGCTCCCAGCTCTGCTGTGGTGTCTGATCCCTCAGAGCATTTCCCCAGCTGGGTTCCTTTGGTAGCTGGGCTGTTGGAAATGCTGCGATGCTGCTCAGTCCAACAGCACAGCATTGCCTTTAGGAGAGGAAAAAGATTCCTCTGCTTGGTGTATTTTTTATGCAGCACAGAGCAAGAAAAGAGAAGAGGAAAGTTCTCTTTCTTTCCCAGCCAGAATTACTTCTTTTCTTTTAAAACTTTCTGTATGGATGACCATAGTCTGCTTTGGCATTTCTCTGAGCAGGGCAAGGCCAGCCCCTCGGCAGAGTCACTGTAACCTCTGGAGTGGCCCCAGGACTGTCCTCCTTGCCTGGCAGGGCCAGCAGAAACACCTGGCAGAGAGCAGGATCCCAGTCCAGCGTGGGCAGCACGTTCCAGGAGCTGATGTGAGCTGGTGGCTGATCACAGCAGCATCAGGGAGGAAGGATCAAGCTCATTCCCCCTCTTTTTCTGAGGATTTTACTGTGGGTGTTTGATGGCTGCTAAGCTGACATGTGATTGCTCCTTCTCTGCCCTCCCTGAGTCAGTCTGGAGGACAAAATCGTGTCCTTGGGCTTGTCTGGCTGCTGGAGATGCTGCCCCTGTTAATTATTGTGTGCCACTTTCTAGCTAAACTCTGGTTTTGATCTCTGCTTGCTCAACACGAGCTGATAATGGAAGGTGTGAGGCCATGAGACCCTGGCAGAGAAAATCCTGCCCTCAGAAGAAAGCCAGGTGTTGCTGCCAAGTCCATCACACCGCTCTTGGATGAGCCCTGAGGGGATGAGCCTCCTCCCAGCCTGCTCCACCCAGCTCAGTTTATCTCCCAAAAGATCCTTCTGTCCCCACAACTGTTCCTCTCTGAAGCAGATGATTGCCTGGGGGGGTTATGGTTAGAGGAGGCTGTGCCTGACAAGGCTCAACCTTCCCACAGCCTCCGAGGCTTGGATTTGTGGAGTGTTTCATGGTTGGGTGCTCTGTGTTTTCTGCAAATACCCCCCCAAAATATTTTGTTCTTTGACCCAAATTACTGTTGCTTTGTTTGCAAATAAGCCTCAGTTAGAGGAAAGTTAATGCCCACTGCATGTGTGGGAGAAAAACCAAAATCAGAGATGTGCCCAATGCCACAGCAATTACTCAGAGTGGTAAGGCTACAAATAAGATCACCTTGAACTCCAAATTGCAGCTTTCCTACACTGAGTTTACTCCCACTGGGGGAAATAAATAAGAAATAAGAATACAAGTAGCTCCCTTGTGCCATTTCTAGCTGTAAGGAGGATTTTTTTCCAAGTTTACCTCTTCCATGTGAATGGGAGGGCTCCTTGGCCTGCGGTCCTGAGTTTCTCCTTATTTCCTCTCCCCATCTGAGGAGCCTCTGTGGCAGCTGCTCCCCCTGAGTGCAGTCAGCAGCCGCCCCAGGGCTCTGGGTGCCGTGTAGATGTGCAGGATTGCTGTTATTTCTGTTATTTCCAGCCCCTTGCTCAGCTGTCAGACTGCATTGTGGAGATGCAGAGCTGGGGTGACACGAGCACAGAGCATCTTCAGCCACATCAGCCAGACGAGCGTCTTGATGCAGGAGGAGCTTCTCTTTATTGCCACAGACTCTGTGCAGCTTTTTTAAAGGAAGGAGGAGAATATGACAGGATTGTTAGTGTGGAGCAGGGTTTTGTTGTGCTCAGGGTCTGTTGGGAGGTTGATATTCTCTGTGTGCCAATGGACACAGCTCATCAGTGCTGGAGCCCAGTCCTCCCTGCAGAGCAGGGATCATTCCCATCCTTGTGCTTCCCAATTCTGTATCCTCAGACACAGAAGGACCCAGAGCTGTTGGGATTCCTGATGGGATCGTTCCCGTCCTTGTGCTTCCCAATTCTGAATCCTCAGACACAGAAGGACCCAGAGCTGTTGGGATTCCTGATGGGATCGTTCCCGTCCTTGTGCTTCCCAATTCTGAATCCTCAGACACAGAAGGACCCAGAGCTGTTAGGATTCCTGATGGGATCATTTCTGTCCTTGTGCTTCCCAATTCTGTATCCTCAGACACAGAAGGACCCAGAGCTGTTGGGATTCCTGATGGGATTGTTCCCATCCTTGTGCTCCCCAGTTGTGTATCCTCAGACACAGAATGATGGAGATGATGATGATGATGATGATCCCAGAGCTGTTGGGATTCCCTGGTCTTTCCCTGCCTGTAGGACCAGGGTGAGCAGATGGTCCTTCCCATGGATGGGCACACAACAGCTTGGCACCAGCATTTTATGGCCCAGTCATCGTAAATAACTGATATTATTTGCTTTCTCTACTTAGAGAAAAGTATTGTTCCATCCCAGTAGCAACTGGGAAAACAAATGCCACCATTTATCAGGCGAGTGCTGACAATAATAGAGGTCAAGTGGATTTATAGTGCCAGAACCCATTATGTGTTTGAAGACTAATTAAAGCCTTAAATGAGATGCTTGTCCGACTGGAGGCTGCTTTTTTTTTTCTTCTTCTTTCTTTTCCTGCTGCTGTGCTTGTTTTCCCCCTCCCCCTTTCCTCTTTAAGAGCTTTGCTGTAATAATGGAGCACGAGCCTGACAGAGCTCCCCTGATTAGATGTCAGCAGCGTATGATTTGAGATGCTCCGTGAGCTCGGGGAGCACTGGACCGTATCTCCTCTGTCACTTCGGGGCTGGGAAGGGTTTCCAGACCAGCATTCCACCCCAAACAACTGGCTGGCCTCTCTTGATTTAATTACACCGAGCAATATTTAGAGTTGTCTGCCCGAATCAAGGTTTGGGTCTGTATGGATGGGGGGAGGCACTGTCCAGGGCTGCAAGAGCTCATCCAAAAGCCAAGTCAGTGTCTTGGTTAGTGCAGGTATGGGGAGAAATGACCTTTTCATGACAAACAGCGAGTCCTGATGGCGGATTTGTTGTGTTTTTGGGGTGCCCTGGCCATGCTCCGTGGGGAACACGGGGCTGTGTGTGCGGCTCATGGGCAGCGGGGGCTGACGTTGGCCCCACAACCTTTCCCTGTCGGTGTCCCCCTGTCAGGTTGAGTTCTGCCTGCTCCGGCACAGCCCCCAAAGGGACACAGCGTTCCCAGCCTGCAAATATAGCACAGGCTCCGTCTGGGCTGGGGGAGCCCTGCTCTGGCTCCGAGCGGGAGGGAGGGAGGGAGGCAGCAGCTCCCGCAGAGGGGCAGAGTTAGGACTGATCAAAGCTCATGTCAGCTTGATGAGAGCTCCTGCCAGGGCTCCCTGAGCCGCTGCTACACATGTTCAGCTCGATCTCGTCAGCCGCGATCTCTTGGGTATGGGCGCTGTCCGTGGAGGAACAGAGCTCTGCCTGCCCTGTCTGCCCGGCTTGCCCTGGTGTTCCTTTCTGTGAGATGATCCCATCACCATCCTTGAGAAAAATTTCCCTGTGCTTTCTGGGCTGCAGGAGAAATACAAGAATGTGAAAACCGTTAAACTCACCTCAGCAACCAAATTGCAAAAGCAAAAAGTTAAAATTTTTAAAAATCCCCTTGGTTCGTGGTGCTGTTGAGATCATGGGGGGGCATGGAGGAAGAGATTTTGAAAAAAAATATTTAGAAAAGAAACAACACCCCTGAGCAGTGAAAAGAGCAACATCCCAGGAGCTGCAGGGAAACAGGGCATGAATACAGCCAGTCAGGAGCGTTGCTCAGCTGATGTTCACAAGAAGGTTTCAGCTTGCTCTATCTGAGACCTCAGTAAACCTCCAAGACAGAGAGAGCATTTAGAAAGGCCCCTGAGGTTTTCCGTTACTCTGCAGCAGGCTTGGTAAACATGCCAATAAATGCTGGAGAGAGAGGGGGGAAAAAAACCTTCCCGAGGAACAGACGCAGGTTTTCAGCTGCTCAATCCTTCCCATCCCCGCCTGCCGCTGCTGCTGCGGATCAGCGCGGGGGAGAAGGAGGCAGAGTTGGACTTTTGCTGAGTTTTAAGAGGTGCTGCAGGTATTTCTGGGAAAAATAAGTTGGAAGAGGCTGAAAGTTACATCGGGAGCCATCTGAGGAAATGGAGACAGAGAGATAGAGGGACTCCTTCTGTAGTGGGACGCTCGTGAGTATGGAAAGCTCTGCTCTCCTGGAAGGTGGATGAGGACGTGTGGGCTGAGCAGGGGAGAAGCTCCCATGCGAGTGGTGGGAGCTGCTGCTGGTGTGGATCCAATTTCTGGCCATCCTGAGTGATAAGGACCCTCCTAATTCTTCCTGCTGCTGTTCTAGTGGTGGTGAGTGGGGATGGTGTTCGGCCCCAGCGCTGCAAGAAATGTCTGAGTTGGACGAAGTCTCTGTAACTCTGAACTTCTTCCTCTCTCAGCTCAGCTGTGTGTAAACCCCACACAGTCACAGACAGACAGCAGCATCAGAACAGGAGGAAAAGATGAGTTGTTCTGCTGGGGTAGACTCAGCTGCCTGTGTCTATTAAATTAACACCAGGCAGGTTTTCTCAGCTTGGAGATTAATGGCTGCTGGCCAGCAGTTCCGTGCTCTGGGAACGCACAAAAGCTCCTGAGGATGGAGGTGTGTAATTAATGACTCTTTAGACAGCTGCAAATGATGTGTGTTTATCTAATCGGGCACACTTTGCTGCTTTTCGCTTTTCCTGGAAGCGGCTGTGACGCACATTCACTTCCAGGGGCCGGCGTCGCCTCCCAAACCCAAATGTGCCTCTGCTCAGGTGTTTGTAGGTGATTTTTATTCCAGAGCCACCTTGCTGCTGTAGGCTATCCCCAGGGAAGCCCTGAGCAGCTCTGGCAGTGTCCGTGGTGTGTAACTGGGAGCCACTGGGAACAGCCCAGTGCTGCCTTCCCCTCGCTGAGCTCCTGCCTGAGCACCCAAAAGTCCTTCACCACCTCACAGCCACCTCCTCCATGCTGGTGGTGGTGGGAGTGTGGCAAAGTAATAGGAGTTTTTTTCAGGAAAGGGTTCTCAGGCTGCCCAGGGAGTCAGCAGCTCTGGAGGGGGTCACGAGCTGGACGTGGCACTCAGTGCTCTGCTCTGGTTGGCAAGGTGGGAGTTGGTTGGATTTGAGGTCCTTGAGGCCTTTTCCAACAGAAATGCTCTGAGCTGCTGCCAGGTGAGCCCCTGGCTCTGCAGGGCGGGAGGGGAAGGGTTTGGTGGGAACGCCGACGGCTCCTCGTGACGCCTGCTCACATCAGTGTGTGCTCTCCACCTCCAGCCCTGATGTCAGTCCCTCCGAACTCAAAGCCTGCTAATGAATCACCTCAAAATGAAGCTGGTGCTGATGTGCTTTTTGGAGTAGAGAGGCAGAAATGCGCAGAAATGTTTTGCTGATTTGAGTCTTTACAGCTGCAGGAAATAAATCCCTTCGGGACGCTGAGGGGCACAGACATGAACTTTAGGTCACTTATGGCCGAGCTGTGATGTGTGTCCGTGACCTTGGGTGAGGTCCCAGCTGATCTGAGCTCAAACCTCGTGAAGCTGAGCTTCCCAAAGCAGCGCTGCCCTGGGAGCTGGTGCGGTTTGGGTGCAGCTGTGGTAGCATTTGGAGCCCTGGCTGGGAGCTGGTGCAGGAATCCCTGGAGCCTTTTTCCATTTAATCCCCACGCTCTGCTGCCAGCCAATTTGTCTGATTTGTGAATTTTGTGCCTTCTCTCTGTGGAGTTTGTCCAGCGAGCAGCTCTGGCCCCTGAGCGGGGATGGGGCAGTGAGCGCTGCTGGGTGTGGTGGGAGCTGCGGAATGAGGCTTGGGGCTCTGCTGTTGTGGGAACCACACAAAGCTCCGTGCTCTGTTCTCAGGGCTCACCGTGGCCATCATTCCCCTTCCCCCAGGATTCCCCCTCAAGCTGGGAAGTTTTCACAGGCCCTCGAGCAGAGAGATTTGCTGTCTGCCCTGGTGGATGTCCTGTGGGGATCAGCCAAACCGAGCCTTTGGGAATGATCAGGGAAGGGGAGCAGCAGGGTGGGAGGGCAGAAGCCTTCCCAGATGTGGTGAAAGCATCCCAGGGCCATTTTTTTTACATCCTGGCTATTCCTCAGCAAGGCAAGAGCAGCTGGAGGCAGCTTGAGTGGAGACTGTGGAGGTGAAGAGGGTTTGGAATTCAGGAGTCAGAGCTGAACTGTGTTTCACCCACTCTGTTGTTGTTGGAATACTACGTCAAAATTTTATTAAATCTCAAACAAATATCATGAGTGCTGCCAAATTTTGATTCCTCTGTCAGGTTCAAGGCAAGATTTTGCTCCCCTTAAGGCTGGACCTATGCTGGTTAGAAAGATTTGCTCCTTCACTTAGTTTTCCAGTCTGTGACTGTAGAGAAAAGCTCAAAGTTGAGTCCCAGGAACATTCTTTCAGTTAAAAACATGATGATAAAGCAACAAATCCACAAATGTATTAAATTGTCTATTTGTTATGGTTTTTCTCAATGCCAGTCCCATGACTTCTGCGGTTTCGAGCGAGGTTTGTAACTCCTGAATTCCAGAGACCTTGTCTGAGATCAGGGTCGTGGTGTGACCTGCTAGAGCTCAGCAGCCACAGCCTCACACAGCCCTGTGACAGTGCTCTGAAAAAGACCCAAAAAAATAAGGAAAAACCCCACATTTGAATCTCAAGGCCAGCACAGCTGCAACGTCCCAGCCCTTTGACTTTTAGTTAACCAGAGAGAGGATCTGCCGTGGTTTGAGCTCTCTGTGTGTGACATTTGTGCTGTTGGGGGGACACCCCTGATGGGAGCGTGTGTTGTTTTGCAGGAGCCAGGCCGAAGAGACTCCAGAGGAACAGCATGGACAGCTTAGACCTCCTCAAGTTCCCTTCTGAGAAGGTAAGCGAAGACGTCTGGCCTCAAAGATTAAGCGTCAGTGGGAATCTGTGCACAGACTCCAATTGGTTTGTTGTTGACTGGCTTCATTTGCAGGGAAATATGCAATTAGCAGATATCATTGGAGTCAATGGGATTAACCAAAGAGGGTTTCTAGAGAGCTTGGAGGAGAGGAACAGCTGGTCTGACTAAAAAGGCACTTAACACTCAAAGCTGAAAAGCCACTTCTGGGCTTTTTTTTGCAAAAGCAGCCCTTTATTGGAGGGATTGTGGTGAGTGGTTTAGCCCCCACAGTAGCTGTGGCAGGTCCTGGTGCCTTGTCACCCCCGTGGAGTGGCAGAGAAGGCAGACACAGGGGCTGGAGCATTGCAGGAGGCACAGGGTTTGTTCAGGCTCTGTTCCAGGGCTCCAGGGATTGTCTCTGCTCTGCTTCGCTGCTGGCGATGTCAGATCCGAGCAGATCAGCCTTTCCTCGTGTCCCCAGGGCAAGGGCTGTTCCTGCAGCAGCTGGAGGCACGGAGCCTTTCCAGCCACAGTGATCATTGCAGTCTCTCAGAAAACCCTGCTGGTGCTGCCGAGGGCTCAGTCCTGCCCATTCCCAGAGGAGGTGGCCAGGCCTGCAGCCATTCTGCCTTTTTGGAATGTCTTTGGCACAAATCATTCATATTCACCCAATGCTTTCCAGGCACAGCTCCCCTGAGTATCTCAGGGAATATTTCCCCTTTGCAGAGCTGTCACAGAGAGAAAAAGCTCATCCAAGCTGCAGGTGGGGGCAGAGAGGCCATGGGAAACAACCTCAGGCTCGAGAAACCTTTTAGGTTCCTAAAAATCCCAGTAAGCACTGGGAAGGCCAGGCAAAAGCTCCTCCCTGAATGAACTCTCTTTGGAAAATAAATTCCGAATGTCCTGATGTGTTTTTATCAATTCTCCCACTGCCCCTGGGCTATTTTGGCTCCTGCCTGCTCTCACCAGCGTGACTCCATCTCCGGGGTGTCGATGGCAGGGACAGCAGTGCCCAAGGTCAGGGGACATTGGCTGTGTGTCCTCATCAGAGCAGCACAGCCCCGAGGGCTGGCCAGGGGGCTTTGCTGATGTCTGGCTGCTGCTAATGCTCTTTTCTGTGAAAGCCAAACACCACTCAATAGCTGGGGCAGGGTTATGGATTTCAGGGGTTCCATGGGGAGGATGGAGCAAGCAGGAGCTGTGGAGTCAGGTGTGAGCGCTCCTGTTCGCCCTGCAGTGGTCCCTGGGGGGGATGTGAGTTCACCTCTCCTTGAGAGAGTGTTTTGGATGCAATTGCTGCTCCTCTGTCCGGTGTGGCTCACAGGAGCAGGAATTCTGAGCCGTGGGAGAGGCTCCTTTGCTTGGTGCTGTGCTGGGAGTGATGAGGTTGTGAGGAGTAAATCCATGGAGTGACCTGTGGTCTCTGCAGCATCCTGTCACTGCTTTGTCACCTTGTGCCCCATCTCTGCCCCATCTTCAGAGCCAGCCTGGCCCCTGCTGCCACACTCCAGGAGCTCCTGTGCTGTGTGTTGGGCACAGGAACACCCACCTTGGTTCTGAAGCTCCAGCACATTGCAGGAACTTCTCCGTGTTCTTCCTGCTCTCTCCAGCCTGTCTCTTACTCCTTTGAGCTTCTCTGGTTTGATCTCCCAGCCTCTTGTTTATTCCTTGGTGTACAGACTAAAGTCTCTCTCACACGCTGGGTTTCACCCTGGAGGTGCTCTGTGCTGTAATTGAGCACTGAGCAGTGTGAGGGCTCCAACCAGGGCATTGCAAGGCACTTTCTAGTTCTGATTTCTGTTCCTGTGGCTGCTTTCTAAGATGTGGTCACCAGCCTGGCTGCTCTGGTCACATCATCAGCATCCAGGGAAATGAATCTCTCCTTCCTTATTCTCACTATTCCTGTCTGTAACCTCTGTCAGCTCCCTGTGCCCCCAGCTGGGGTGACAATCCTGAATTTCTGTGTCTCTGGGGACACTGAGCACACCCCACACTGGCCGTGCTCCCGTGTGTCTCCTGCTCTGCAGACGTGAGCCAGGGGATCTCTGAGCCAGGCAATCGCTGCAATGACTGTTCCTTGCTTTCCCAAGGACCAGAATGGGGACAGCCACCACGTGGGAGACCTGAAGATCTCAGGAAAAGAGTTCTTGTCATTACCTGCGAGAACGAAGAAATACCGGGAGCACCAATCCAGCTCGGAGAGAAAAGCCCGGGGATCAGGTGCATCTCCTCTGGATGCTGGGGAAGTCCGAGTCCAGGTGTCACAGTCGGTAGGAAGATGATTTTTATCTCACTGCTGATCTGGGAGTTCCTCATGTTTGTTTTTATCTCAGTTCCAGCTTGGTGTGGGGGTGGCAGTGGGGCCTTTGGGCTGGAAAACAGAGTCTGTTTTTAACTCTGCTCTCTGTTGGCTCTGGGGGCAACCGTGGGCAAATCCTTTTGCCTCTTTGAGCCTCAGCATCGCTGTCCTTTTAGCAGAACAATGGTCCCAGGCTCCATCCCAAACTGGTTTGTGAGAGATTGGCCCTCAGGGATGATGTTTCTAACCTTCTCTCGAGGGCCAGGAGCTGAACTTTGCTGAGTTTAGTTCTGTCAGGGCGTGATGCCTTGAATTGCAGAAAAACACGGTGGTTTGGGTGCTTTGTGGAGCTTGATTTGATCAGCTCCTGGGGTTTGTGGGGAGTGGGATTGTTGCCTTCAAAAACCCTTCCCAGGTCTCAGGTGAGCACCCAGAAGTGCTGCCTGCCTTGGCCAGATGTGGGGCTGCAGATGTTCTCCCTCATATTCTGACCCCACTGATGGTCAGTGCACAGAGCGATCTCAGAATTCATCAGAGATGGTAGGAATCGTCATCCAGGAGCTTTTCTTTGGAAGCAGCCCAGGCAGAGCTCATTCCCTGGAGAGCAGGAGCTCTTGGTGTCAGCGATTTCCAGGCTCCTCGTGATGCCTTGGGGAGCTCTGCTCAGTCTGTGCTTGGCTGCTCGTGGGGATCCACGTCCTGGAAAGCTCCCCAGGTGCCTTTTTGCTGCTTTTAACCTGACAATCCTGCTGGTTTTGGGCCGTTCCCTTCCGCTCGTGTCGATGTTCGTTGTGACACATGGCAAACACAAATACTGGGGATCTTTCCTGCAGCTGTGTTGGGTTTGTTGCCAGCCCTGGAAGCAGATCACACCCACAACCATGGCACGTTTCAGGATCGTGGGAGGGGGCTTGGTTTGAACTCAGTGATCTCGAGTGAGAAGCCCCAAATCCTCAGCTTGTTGCCAGGAGAGACGACGCGTAACGGGAGGGATCAATGATCTCATGGGTGCTTGGAAGTATTTAGGTTTTTCCTTTACACTGAGTCTATAGCACACTATCACAGTTCTGTGATCGTGCAGTGATTCCAGATGGAATCAATCCAAGCCAGGAAAGATAAGCCTATTTTTTTATTTGGCATTTAAAGAAGAGAGAAATTCAATATTTTCATGCTGGGTAGGAAAGAGTCGGAGCTGCAGAGCTTGGGATGAAGCCTGGCTGTGGAGTGGGGATGCTCGAAGGTGTTTCTAGCTCTGAGTCCTTTGTTCCTTTTCTGTGGATCATGGGGAGAACTCGTCCTGCTGTACCTGTGAGCGTGAGTGTATGGACACAGCCCTTTTTTACCACAGGCATTCCTGATTTTCAGTTCTCCAGCCACTGGAGACCGAATTTTTACACCAACTGGGTTTGGTTTTTTTTTTTTTTTAAGACTTCTCTGAGCTCATTCTTCACTCCCAACAGTGCTCGTGGAAATGGTCTGCTGGGAAAAACATTTCCTACAGCTCACCGGTGCAAACATGATCATTGAGAAGGAAAACAAAGCTCATCTGAGCCAGAGAGGAGACAGCAGCATGGGGGCACACAAGGCAATACAAAGACAGAAAAAAACCACTTCTGCCAGAAATAGCCTCGTATTTTTAACTCAGACATTCAGCCAGAGACCAAACAAAAGCCACGCACCATCAGGAGCTAGGAAAAGCATTCCTTAGGAGCGGAGCTGTGGATCCATGGGCTGTGTTAAAAAAAGGACCTGTGGGGCTTTGCCAACCACTGGTGACCTCTTGGCAGTGCACGTGGGGTTTGGGGAGTGGCCAGAGGGCTCTGTGGTGGCTCTGGGGGACACGGTGGGGTCACTTTGGGGGAGTTTAGCTGTGTGCGGTGCTCCCAACTGATGTCTGCAGCACGGGCCAGAGCTCAGAAGGTTTAATGTCAGCCTTGTCCCGTGGGCTCTGCTGAGAGCGAAGCAGCCCCGCTGTGTTCTGCTGTTGTAGGGGAGCTGAGAGGCTGCGATTCCATCCATGGGAGCCTTTGCGATCAAAGGTAGCAAACCCCACCCAAATGGAGAGAGAAGCTTTCCCTGGTCAGGCTGTTCAGAAATTCCCCCAGATTTTTTTCTTTTGTGAGGGAAAAAGCAAAAATTCCCTTTAATCTGCTGGTAAACTGTGAGTTCTTTAATTGGAGGTGAGGGCTCATGGTTGATTGGACTGATCTGGCGTTTCTGGGGTGTCTGTGCTGCTCTCCCCTGGCACAGGAGAGCCCAGGCTGTGTGCAGCAATGCCCAGGGAATAAACTCATCCCAGGATCCCCAGGTCCAGTGATGAAACCTCTGGGTAAATCCTGCTGTCAGCACAGCCCCTGACCTCCTTCCCGAGGGGCTTCTGCAGGGATGGGGAGGTCCTGGGATGAGGTGCCTGAGTCAGAGCTCCTGGATTTGCCACCCATGCCCTGCGTGTTGTTTACCTCCCTCTTCCCCATCATGTGATGGGGTAATGCTGCTTGCCTGCCTCCCCCGGGGAGGCTACAGAGGCGTGATGATGGCTGTGAAGTTGTTGGAGCTGTGGATGGCAGGAGCTGTGCTGGTGGTAATTAGCATCGGTGATGATGCTGCTAATTACCGAGCTGCTGGGAAACTCCCCATGGGAGGAGGCAGCAGGGGAGGGAGGGGAGGCAGGGAAAGGTGAAGTGAGCAGGGCATGGAGAGCAGCCTGTCCCTTCTGTGGGGCCCTGAGAAGAGGGCTCAGCCTGCGGGAAAGCCGTGGGGATGCTGGGATGGATGGGAGAAGCCATGGCCCAGGTGCTGCGGAAGGTAGGAGAGCGTGGCAGGTCCCCCTGGGCCTCAGATCTTCTGCCACTGCTGTGCAAGAGGCTGGTCCTGTCCCTGCTGGGGCACAGAGGGGCTTCCTCACCTTCCCAGGGTCCTCTGAAGTGGGGGAATTTCCCAGCCATGGTGGGTGGTCACTGGAAGAAGGACCAGCCCTGCCTGGGTTTGGGGATGGGCTCTGTTCACCTTTGGGCTCAGGTGTGCAGCTCTCATGGGAATGCTCGTGCCTCGCTCTCCATAGCACAGATGGATTTGTTCTGGGAGAAGCTGGCGAGGGTTCTGGGAGGAGCTGGTGACACTTCTGGTCCCATTTTTGCTCTGTTGCAGCAGAGCCCTGAGCAGAAGTGGCTGCGTTAGAGCTCCGTCCCTGTGCCTGCAGCTGTGGGCAGCCAGATCCAGGTCCCTCCAGATCCCTGCCTGCGACTCGTGCCGTGCACACCTTCTGAGTTTCCTCTCTTCTAAAAGGAACATCAAAGCAGAGGTTTTGTACTACATGAAACTTGCAGACATCAAAGGCTTGCTCATAAATTTAACCCCTCTCTCCACTGTGGTGAAGGTCAGAACGCTCCAGCTCGGGATTGACTCGGTAGCAGATGTGTTTGAGGGGGCTGTTAGAAGGTTACTGGAAGGATGGGATTTTTCTAACACTTTGGAAATATCAGAATATCCTCTCTGACAGAGCGAGCACTGTGCAAAAAGCAGAGGGTCCATGGAAGAAAGGGGCTGTGTGTTCTGGAAAGGACTTCCTGGGGACCTGCCCCAGTTCTGTGTAAGGTCAGCACCGAGCTGAAGTCTTTGAGGTTGATGGGACTGAGAACGAGCCAGAGTTCAAGGGCTAAAACACTTCATTGGGTCGAAATCCAACAGCTGGAGCAAAATCCATGGAGTGAGGTGAGGATCAAACCCACTCCTCTCTGGATCTGTGCTCTGGAAATGACCCTGATCCTCTGGACTCTCCCCTTCCCAGGGAGTGATTCCTCACTCTCCAGACCTGTCCCCACCCTGTCCTCAGCCGAGCCCATTTATAGTCAAGGCAAAGAGGAGCTGTGTTTGATTGCAGTGATGACTTGCAGGGATGGGTTGCTGATGTATTTAGACACTGAACGATTTTCAAGCACTCTGCATCGCCAAACATTCCCTGGAACAAATGTTTTTATAAGGCCCTTTTTATGATTACAGTGAGAAGCAGCCATAAAAGAAGGGAATTTTTTTGTAGGTCATCTGTCCCCGCCCCAGAGGCAGGTTGCCAGAGTTCTTTTGATGGTTTTCTGATTTACTGGGGGATTGTTGGGTGGCAGGATGCTCATGGTTGACCCTCTGAGGGTCAGTGCTGGAGGATCCTGCCTGTCCCTGCTGAATCAGGGTTTGTCCAGGCAGCTCTTGGCTGTCCCATGTCCCCGTCCATCCCCTGTGACTTCCCTGGGGGCTGCAGAATGGGCTGAATGGATGCTGGGGTGCAGGGATGTGCTGGCCCTGGAGGCTTCTGCCCCCAAAGCAACATTTCCATGGCTGTCTTGTCTTGTTCCAGAGGAGGTTGATACTTCCTCAGTTCCCTCAGGGGCTGGAACATGGGCTTTACACCATGGTGCCTGTGCATCTTCCCTCTCTTTTCACATCAGGCAGGTCCCTGCTTCGTCTCCCTGCTGTGTGAATCCCACAACACAAGGGCAGTGCAAATCACACCCTCCTTCATCCCACAGCCTCCACGTTTGCTCAGCTGCAGGGCTGTAATTATGCCATTAGTGCTGGTCAGACTTTCTGGTGTAAACGTGCTCTGGGAGCCAGGGGAGCGGAGGGGAAGGGAGAAGCCGGAGCCAGGGAGAGAGGAAAGGCAGCTGCTGCTATTTAAGGCTGTTCCTATGACACCTGGAGGCTGCTGTGGTGGTGTCAGCCCTCTTGGAAGTGAGCAGGTAAACACGGAGCCGGGGCTTGTTCTTGGAGTGTTTTATCTTCCTCCTCAGCTTGTGGGACCTTCCCAAGCTCTCGGGGCAGGGAGGCTGTGCTGTTCCCTAGCTGCAGGCAGGATGTGCAGGAAAACCTGGGCAACTCGAGCCTGACAGGTACGGGGAGGCTCTTCCAGGGACTGGGGCTGTCGGGAGAAGCAGCCAGGGATCTGATTGTCTCCCCAGAGTCATCTTAAATTGTCTGACCTGTCTTTCTCTCTGGATTTCTTTGCTAAGCTGTGGGGTTGTTCTTTAGCTGATCTTCTCTGGCTCTGATGCTGCACGAGCCAGGAGAGGTGTAAGAGCTGCTTTCCCAAATCTGGAGGTGCAGCAGAGCCCTGTTCCTCTCTGGAACTTTGGTGCTGGCATGGGAGGCAGGGAAATAAATGTGGGGATAGAAAACCTCTGCAAAAAGTGGCTGCACGGAGAGTGTGGGGGGAGGCGGCAGCGTTTTCTGGCTTGCACTGCCTCTGCTGCATTCGTTGGCTCAGAGGCAAATTATCAGTTTCTTCCTTGAATATTAACAGCTGCCAGGTAATGAATTCCCCCTCTCTGTTTTATAATGGCACTAAAATTGGGATTTGCCTTGGTTTTCTCTGTAATTATCCAATGAGCCTGTGTGAGTGAGAGGGAGGCAGAGCTGGCTCTGCTGCGGGCGAGTGTCGTGCCTGGGGGATTGAACCTGGGAATGACCCTTCCTGAGGAGCAGATCCCAGGGATTGAGCTCGGGAATGACCCTTCCTGAGGAGCAGATCCGAGGGATTGAGCTCGGGTATGTCCCTTCCTGAGAAGGCAGGAGACTTCCATGTGCTCCCTGGGGGCTGATGGTGGCAGGGTATGGGCTGCAGGGATCAGTGTCCCTGATCTCCCTGTCTTTGGGATATTTTTGTGGCTTGCACACCCTCTCTCTGTGTTTTCCCTTGTTTTCCCTCCTCCCAGGCTGAGGTCAGGCTGAGGATCAAAGCTGAGCCGTGTGGAGGGAGATGGGAGACAGGATTTGCACAAGCCTGAGCCTGTGCATCCACCCCACACAGGGAGGGGAACCCAGGGGCTGTGCCGTGTGCAGGAGGGTGTCCCAGCCCTGGGATGTGCAGGGTCACACCAAGGACAACCAGGGATGTTCCTCAGATGCCTCAGGATGAGGATCAGGGAAATCAGGACAGCACTTTGAGCTCTGCATTAACAGGCTGTGTGTGGAGGCCAACTCTGGAGCTAGAGAACTGTAAGAAAGAGCCTCTTCCCAGAGCAATCTGCTCTAGGCAGGAGGTAAAAACTGAGCTGATTGCCCAAGGTCACCCAGCAGACTCGTGCTGGAGGTCTGAAGGTCTGTGACCCAGGCTGGAGGTGCTCCCAAAATCCATTCTTCTTCCCTTGACTCACTGTAACTGAGTTTGCAGTTATTGGCACTTTGAAGCCATAATTGAGGTCTGCTTTGCTCCTTGCACAACCTTTTCTCCCGGCAAACTGTCAGCCATCAAGTGGGATGAGACAGTAAATGAGATGTTAACTCACCATTTCCTAGAAACTGTCACTTTAAAGAGAACAGCACTGAAAAAAAAAAAGGAAGAATTGAAGCCAAACCCCAAGCGATAAACCTCCAAATGTTTGATTTCTCTCAAAATCTGGAACTTTTCATTCCTTTCTCGGGTCTCTGCCGTGCCTGGGGCACTTTGTACCTTCACAGTTCCGGCCTCTGGCATTTATTAAACTTCACATGCCAGAAGAGCTTAAAAAATATCATAGCCCAGGTTCTCTTTGGATGTAAATCAGCCTAACTGGGCTTAAATCCCTGGAGCTGGGATGACACCAGATGAAAAGGGGTCCTCTGGTGACTCGGGGTTGTGTTTGATTTTCTTGCACCATTATCCCTGGGCTGGCTGTGGCTGGTGGGGTCTGGCACGGATGGGTGCAGCAGGTCCTGTGCTGGGGAGGGATCGTGGTCTGGCTGGGCTGGGTCTACATAGATATTCCTTTCTAGACCAGTAACTTGTGCATCTCTTTATGTAAATTATATTTAAAAACAGGAGATGCATGCTGATGTTATGTTTCCTGGGTTCCACTGAGGGACAGAGCTGTGTAACCAGAGCAGTTTTGTGTTTTGTTTAATCTTTAACAGTGGCTGTTTGCAGCTGCTGGGCAGGGCTGGAGGCTCCCCCAGAGGACACAAACACAGCACAGCCTTGGGGCAGGTTTGGGTTTTGTTTTGTTTGTTCCCCCAGCTTTGGGGAAGCCAAATCAGCCCCAGAGAGCAACACGGGGCATCCTGCCCAGGGGACACCTGGGCCTTCAGTGGCACCTGGCAGCTCTCAAGGAGCCAGCAGTGGGCAGTGACCTCCTCAGGGCTGTTCCTTACCCCTCTGCTTTTGGACAGACACTGTCCCATCCGGGGCAACCCTCTCCTCTGGGTTTAGGGTGGTCCTGGGGTGAGCAGAGGTTCTGGGGTCTCTCTGGGCTGTCCTTGCCTAGACAGGGTGCAGGAAACTGAGGCTCCCTGGGAGCTGCCTGAGGCTCCTCCGTGGCTGCAGGAGAAGAATGGGAATCCCTCAATCACAGGAAGGTTCAAACGCTGTTTCTTGGAGGTTTCCTGATAAACTTTGTTGTGGCAGCAGGAAGGGTCCCCCTGTCCCCAAATGAGTGTGAAGGGGGGTCAGGGCTGGAGGTGCAGGCAGCAATGCCCAGCTGGACAGAAGGTGTCCCTGGACAGCTGAACAGGTGTCCCTGGTCAGGAGGTGTCCCTGGACAGAAGATGTCCTTAGACAGGAGGTGTCCCTGGGCTGGAGGTGTCCCTGGACAGAAGATGTCCTTAGACAGGAGGTGTCCCTGGGCAGGAGGTGTCCCTGGGCAGGAGGTGTCCCTGGGCAGAAGGTGTCCTTGGACAGGAGGTGTCCCTGGTTTTGGCAGTGGTTGCAGGCTGGGCACAGCCTGGGTCAGGTTAACGTGGCCTCTGCTCACACCTCACCTTCAGCATCCACGTTTCCCATTAGCAGTGCTATTTTTAAGCCTCCCAAGGCAGTTAACACCAATTAATCTAAAAAAACCCAAATAATGGTTTTTCAGAGCCCCTGGCTCCTTCCCATTCCCTGTTGGCCCCGGGAGCCCTGGCAGAGCTGAGCCCAGTGAAGTGCAGGGACTGCTGGAGAAGCTCCCTTGGGGAGATGTGCAATTAGAGCAGGGCCCCAAAGCATCCCACGGATCCAAGTTTTCCATCCTGGATGGTGCTGTGTGTGCCCCAGGGGAAGTTCCATCTCCCTGCAGTGCTCGCTGAAGAGCAGCCGATGCAGCCCTGCGTGGAGCCAGCAGAGAGGAGCACTGCCTGAGCCTGGGTGCAGGAGGTGCCACTCCCCTGGGACCTGCAGGAAAGTCCCAGGAGGGTTTTTTGCCTGTATCTAAAGCCACCTGAATGCCAGGGTTCTCTGGGCACTGTCATGTGGAGCAAACCCCAGACAGGGTGTGCTTTCATCCTGCCCTTTGCAGCAGCAGGTACCGGAGCAGGAGATGCTTTGGGCTGATAGGAGAAGCTGCTCCTGCCTTTGCAGGATTTTTGTGATGTGATTTTTGTCCTGCCTGTTTCAACTCCTCTGAGCAGAGCTGTGTCTGACCATAGCTGCAGTGGCAAACCCACAGCTACCAGCCCCAGGAACCCTCCCTGCCCCACCACGGCCAGGATTTCATGTTTTGTGGGGTGCCTTGCACAACAAGGCCTTGATCTCGAACGCGGCCTTCAGGCATTCCTGGGCTGTGAGTAAATAATAATTAAGATCTGGGCGTTTGCTGAGCGAGGGGTGTTTATGTGCAGGCTGGATGTGTTATGGGTGCTGATGTGGATGGGTGTGCGCAGCCCCACCACCAACTTCCCCCATCCCCAGCACCCCTGGGGAAGGTTCTGCATCTGCTCAGCTCCTTGTTAAAGCACCGCTGTGCTCAGAGCAAGTAGGTGTCTAAATAAAAGCCTGATTCAAGAAAGCAGCACAATTTTGGCAATCCAGAGACAAGCAGGCTTTTTTTTGCAAAGCGTTTTCAAAGCAAACTGTCAGGAGGTTCCAATGTGAGGTGCAGGGAGTGCAGGGCATCTCTGCAGCTGGAGCCTTGGATTGTCTCCATCACCAAAGAGCAGCTCACCTGCCCTGCTCTGTGGGGCTGGGAGTGGGGAGGTGGAGAGAGAAAGTGCTCTATATATTAACCTTGTGCTAATTAATCAGGAATATGGGTTATACCCTTTCAAGCAACGGAGTTATTTCAGTTTGGCAAATTAGTGCTGCTCAGCTGAGACTGAGCACGGTCCTGGTTCCAGCCCTCTCTGAGTGCAGAGTAAATCACTGCAAAGAGTTGTAGCTAAACCGGTGTGTTTCGCAGCTCAGGTGTGTGTCGGTGTGCACAGCCAGGCACCACAGCCCTGGTGAGGGTGAGCATGGGATACACCCCAAAAACTTACTGCTTGTTGTCATCCGCCTCTAACCGAGTTGTTTCAAGCACAGTTGTGGTGTTTGAGGGATCCCCCAGGGTTTTGATGGGCCAGATTGACCTCTGCAGCCACTCATCCTCTCCACAGACTGGAGAGACTGACGTGGAGTGATGATGCTTCTGCCTTGTGTCCTGGGTTAGTAAAACAAGCTCCAGGTGCTAAATCCAGGCTGGTGTGTTTCTGTGAAATAGTGACAGGGAAACCCAGCCTGGCATGGTAAATACTGTCAGAATCCATGTGGAAAAGTTGCTATATTAACTACAGAGGGCTGTTTGAATGCATAAAGGAGAAACCAGAAGTAATTTCCACTGGTCTCAGCAGTGAGGGCTGGGCTGACCTGTGATTTCAGGACAGGTTGTGGTGTCGCTGAGGAAAAAGTGTAAATCCTGTATTAATGTGATTGTGGCACAATCTGGTCATGGTGGCAGCAGCTTCCAGACAGTCAGATCAGCACTGCAAGCAGCAGAAGTGTCACTAACACTTTCAGCCAGACACCGCTGAGGCTCCCTCCAAATGCAATCAGAAATTATTCTGTCCCCTGCTGCTGAGCCTGGGTCTGAGCCCTGTGTGGCAGCAGGGCACGGTCCCAACAGGTCAACACTTACTGTATTACAGCAGGAGGGAGTGTGGGTGAGTTATTTTGATTTTGTTTGGAACAATAAAACCTGAGTTATTTGAAATCTTAACAACAGAACCAGCTTTTAGCACCGGCGTTTATAGGGATGAGTGGGCGAGTTGTTTAAAGGGGAAAAAAATCTTTGAAAACAGTCCAAGTGAGGGTGATAATTTCATGCTCCAAGGGAAGCGTGTGCACGTCTCCTGGGCCTGGGCAGGGTGTGGATGGGCAGTGCCAGGGGCTGGGCACATCACAGTGTGCCCAGGGCATGCTCAGCTCCCTGAGCTCCAACCTGACACTGTAGGTGGTGTCTCTGCAGATCACAGATGTCTCACTCATTCTCCTTTGCTGCATCCTAAAATCAGAGGGAAGATGTCATTTCCTCATGTTGTTCCAAGCACCGACCTCATGTGTGGGGGCTCTGCATTTCCCCCAACACCAGCTGCAGATTCCCTGTTTCAGAGCTCTCCCAGGGGCTCTTCAGATCAGGGGCAGAGTCCTAGTCCTGGTTCACTCCCCTGTTGCCCCTCTCTATCCACGGTTCCCCTGGTCCCAGCCCCAGTAGGAATAGGGCTGCAGCACCAGTGTTGAGCTCACAGAAGCAGTGCCATGCCCTGCCCTCCCTCAACCCTTCTTTCCCTCTTCAGACAGGGCTGGGGGTCCTGGTCTCAGGTCCCACACAGTTTCCATGTTTCTCTGGAAATTATTGTGTGACTCCTGGAAATTAATTTACAGGTGTGGAAAAGCATGGGCAGTTCCCCGGAGCTGCATTTTTTTATTCTGGTTAAAGAAATTTCCTACTTTTGCAGTGAAAAATGAGAATGAAGGACAAGTGTGGCCAGAGAGCCGAGAGTGGCTCTGTCCCCATTCTGCCCCTTTGGTAAAGTGCTTCTCTTCCCAGCACCCCGATTCACTGTCAGAAATTCCCATTTCACAAACGTGAGGTAAGAACAGCTCTTTGGCTGCTGCGTGGCATTTCCATCTTTCCCTGATTAAAGCCCTGTTGCAATTAGAAATTTCCCTCTGTTGAGCGGTGAAACATTTAAATCAAGAGATGCTTATGGCTGAGCAGCCTCGGCTCTTGCAATAAGACAAAAAAACCACACATATCTAATAATACGAGGAGCAGGAGGACTATCAGGAGCTAAAAATGGTCCTTCAGTATTTTGGTGCTTTAAATCCGAACGATCAGATTGTGTCTGTGTGTGCACGGAGCATTCACTGCCGTGGTGCCTGTGCCTGTGGAGCCGAGCGTGTTTGCAGATGTAGTTTGGGAGAATCGATCCCAATCTATTTTTAAGGTAAAGTGAGTGTGGCGGGTGGGAGGTGAGGAGGTGGAAGGAAAGCTAAATATTCACGTAGCTGCACTGTGTGTTTAAGAGCATCATCTAATAACAGGAGCATCGTGGCAGCGAGGTGAGGGAGAGAGAGGAGCCTTCTCCGGAGCCCTCCCCACGCCGTGCCAGGGCTCGGAGCGGCTCCGGGAGGAGGTGGCAGCGGGGCTGTCGCTTTAAGCCTCAGCTCGCAGCCAGCGGGTCACTGGAGCCGGCGACGTTCTTGGTTCTTCGCATCGCTCGGCACCAGCACAATCCCCGCTCCGCTCCGCTCGGATCGCGCTCGGCGGGCGGAGAGCCTCGGGCTGCGGGAGCATCCCGGAGCGGCGCTGCTGCCCGCGGCCATGTGAGAGCCGGAGCCCCGGGAGGAGCCGACTGCTGAGGTCAGTAAGCAAAACTCGGGGCTGGTTTGTGTTTGCTTCTTTCTCTGAAATGAGAGCTGCATCGGGACGAGCGGAGGAGGAGGTGGATACGGACACAGAGGATTCACTCAGGCCGTGTGTCTGCGCTCGGGGCTTTAAAGTTTTCAGGTAGCTCCGGTGTGAACTTTTTATTTTAAATATTTTTGCAGCTGCGGAGGTGCTCAGGCTGCTGCGGGAGTGCCGTGTCTCCCAGCAGAGCGTGCCGGGGGTGGGCGGTGGGTGCCTGAGCCGGGCTGTGCTCACGGGGGACACACGGGGTGGGGTGTCTGTCACCAGCCCTGCCTAGCGGGGAGAGTGTGGCAGCAGCGCCCGAGGATTGGCATGGAGAGGGAAGTGGTGTCCTCAGCAAAGACCGGGCGAGTTTTACAGCTCTGCTCCCTCTGAAGCTGGCGGGGAGTGGAGACTCCAGCCGAGGAGCTGGCGGCTGGGGACAGGGACAGCCCCACTCCGGAGCCCAGGGACAATTCTCCTGGTAAAACAGGCTGTGGCTTTCAGCCAGGGATTTCCTTCCACTCCTCTCCTGCAGCCCCCGCTTGCCTCTCTGCAAACCTCCCCCTCGGTGCCTTTCTCCAGGTGACATGGGAAAGTTCAGTGCCTGATGTTTTTGGGGTTTGAGGTTGTGGTCATGTCGGAGGTGCAGCCCCCACGGTGAGTTCTTTGGGGTGAGGTGTGGGGTGGTGCAGGATAAAGAAAATCTGCATGCAGAGGACTGACGGGTAGCCCTGGGGAAGGTGCTCCCGGCACTGGTGGTCACCAGCAGCACCAGCCCCACTCCCGCCTGGAGATTTTGACATTGGCTGCCTTGGAAAGAGAGAGGTAAGGAGTGGTGACATGTCTGGTTCACGGGGGAGAGGCAGATAAAGCATGGCACGTGAGCACGGCTGTGTGGGAATGGATAAGTGCTAGGCCCAGGGCAGATAAAGAGCCTGCTCGGACAAGGGCACAGATTTCCAAGGACTCCGCACAGGGGAGAACTCGGTCCTGGGGTCTGATTGCTGCTGCGTCCTGTCACTGTAGGACGTGCTCAGGTCACTTAATCTCCAGGTTGTGTCCTTGCTGAAATGAGGTGGAGTTGTGGTGGGCACATTTAAATGCCGAGGCAGAGCACTCTGAGGGGTGACGGTGAGAGCTGCTGTGTTAGCCCTGAGCCTGCCACCATCCTCGCTCCTCCCTGACCTGGGCACACATCAGAACCTTCAGGCTGCAGCTCCTGAGCTGATCTGCTGTGCCAGAGCCACCAGGGTCCATCCATCGCTGGGTCCTGCCTGCGGGTCCTGACCTGCCATCCCCTCCCAGGGCTGGACAGAGCCAGAGTGAGCAGCCCTTGAGCCTGACAGCTCCGTCCTGCATCGGGGCAGGTCTGCGAGAAGCTGAGCCTGGAGGAGAGGAGGGAAACCCAAGGCAGGTCAGTGTCCTGGGGACACCAGCTGTGAGAGAAGCTGGGCTGACAGAGGGACAGGGTTTGGCCCTTTGGGCTCATGAGTGTCTTTGGTTTGGTTTGGTGGGTGAAGTTCCCTTCGAAGGGGATGTTTCACCCATGTCTGGGTGACCATGGAATCGCTGAGGGGTGTGCCAGCACAGAAATACCTGCTGTGGTGCTTGGGGACCTCTGGGGCACTGTCCCGGGGCACATCTGCCGGAGTTTGGTGGGGCACAGCAGCGGTATGGGAAGAGCTGCATCCCGAGCTGCAGGGGGGCAGCAGGAAGCTGTGGGAGAAGCCACCGCCGGAGCGTTGGGTGGAGGGCGTCTCTGCAGGTGCTGGTGTGGTGGGGGGCACAGCCAGGGCTGAAGGGGGCTCTGGGCTGCTCAGGTCACAAAGAGAGACTGGGACAGGGTGCTGATCCCAGGACAGGGCTCGGCAGTGGGAGTGCATCAGAGGAAGGTTCTCTGCGCAGTCCTGGGTGGTCAGAGGGTCCAAAGTGGAAGCCCTGCAGGACTCTGGCTTCGAGTCTTGGGAGGTGGGGAGTGGTTTAGTTCTTGCATTGAGGCTTTCTGCCTTTGTTTCATGGCTTTCCTGAATCTGAGTGAAAATGGCCAAGGGGGGTGAGGCACAGGAGTCAGTTTTGACTTAGTTTTGCCTCGCTTGGGATCGTCTCAGCCTTGGCCTCACCTGCACACCTGGGGGGCCAGACTGAGGGATTTCCTCAGGAGATGCTGCTCCGTGTGCTGCACCTCTGGGGCAGAGCTGGGCAGCCCAGGACCTCCTCAGCCAAAAACTGTGACAGGTTTTATTTGGTGTGAGAGTTTACTGGAGAGGAGAATGGGTGGGTTTGTGCTCCTCCATGGGGTGCAGTGACCTTAGCCTGGGGCTGGGGGCTCCTGAGGAGCTGGTGGTCCCAGCCTGCCAGGAGAGGGGACAGTGGCAGAGCAGGCTCCTGTCACTCTCTGCAGCTGCTCTTTGCTGCCTTTCCAACACCTCAGCTGTGGTTTTGCAGATCCTGAATCCACCCAGGCAGGTTAAACAGCCTGTTCCTCCACCAGCGAGGCAATGTATGCAAAAGCCTGGATGCCTTCCAGCGGCTTGTTTGAGGAGAGAGAGTCCTGCTCCCGGCCACTCTCAGAAAATGTGAACACAGCTCTGACCCCCATGAGTGGAACCTCTGCCTGCTTGGAATGGTGCCATCCCTGTTGTGCCCAAGGTCAGGGGGCAGGAGCAGTGGCTCCACACTTGTCCTTGTCCCTGTGTGGGCAGAGGTGGGAGTGTCTCTGTGCCCTTGCCAAGGGCAAGTGTGTTTGCAGTCAAATCTGCCCCAGGGTGATCTCTGCAGTGCCAGCAGCCCCTGGGTCCCTCTGCCCCGTGCAGATGGGGTTGGGTTTACTCTTTGTGGCGGTGTCTGGCTGCCACAGGAAGGTGACAGTTGGCAGAATCTGGGCAGTTGCAGTGCTGGAGGCAGAGGACAGGGGATGATGCCAGGCAGGGACACCAGCCATGAGGTGAGAAGTGGTCTTGGGGCTGGGAACCAAAGCTGGAGCTGTTTAGGGCTCTGCTGTGTGTCTGCTGTGCAGGGCTGCTGCTCAGCCCCAGGAGGGGATGCCCAGCTTCTTGGGAAGCCTCCTGACCCTGGCTGTGCCAAGCCCCGGGCGAGCACAGCTCGGGAGCAGATGGCAGCCCCAGGGTGATCACACCTCCATCTGCCCTCGCAGCTCCTGCCTCGGGGCTGGGAGAGCCTGGCAGGAACGGAGGTGACCACTCCGTGCCTTGTCACATTTTGGGCATTTTAATTAGAGAGGTTCAGGCCTGGGGCAGCGTTTGGCTGGAGGGAGCCTGGACCCTGCAGGTGCTGCCCTGGGGCTGCCCATGAGCCATCCCGGGCTGGCACAGCCCTGCCAGCCCTAACGTGGCACCTCCTGCCCCTCGGGTGCCACCGGGGAGGTACCCAGGCACACAGCCAGCCCCGTCCCACACCTCCGTGCTCTGGCTGCTCTTCCTACTGATCCAGAGCATCTTTTCCTCTCCCAGGCACGTAGGGAGCAGGGTTCTGACACCCCGAATTGCAGGGTCTTTGGCAGGGTGTGCCCCAGGGGGTCTGCTCTCTGTGGAGGGGGAGCTCTGAGCTGGGGGCTTTGGCCACGCACTGCCAGGCTGCTTCTGCCAGCTGGAACTTCTCCCGTGGATCCAGGACTGCTCGGATTTACTCTGTGCACTCGTGGAAAAGCGGGAGGGAGGCTCGGTGTGAATGAGCCGGTTTCCTCCTCTACCATGAAATTTGGGTCACACAACCCAACGCAGCAGAGCTGTGAGAGATGTAGTTCACCCTCAGTTCAAGCCAAGCCAGCTTTCATTTCCGAGGTGCAGCTGTTGGTGGCTCAGAGGGTCCATTGGAGCTGTGGCTCCATTAGTGATCGGCACGTGGCAGGAGGTGAGAGGGGTTTTTCCCCTCCCTGATCAGCTCCCACATTGCCAATGTTCCTCTCTGGCCTGCTGCTAATTTTGACGCTGCCCTAAATAGAAGCTGAGTGCATCTCATCTGCTTCGCTTAGCATACAGGAAAATTGTTTTCCTTCGTTTACCCAATCCAACTTGTGGCTTTAACCCTGTCAGCACAAGTCTCTCCCCATTGCAGAGCTCCCACGAAGGGCTTTGCCTGCCCCTGCCACGGAGAAGAGCTTTGGTGGGAACGGCACCGTGTGTGGTGGCACTGGGAAGGCTCCCAGGCTGCCCAGAGTGGCCACCAGCAGAGCTGGGAGAGGAACTTTGCTTCATCAGCAGCCAAGGGAATCCCTTTCTCCACTGGAAAGTCTGCCTGGCTCTCCCCATGCCCTCTCCATCTCTCTGGTGGGATGTGCAGCCCCCCAGGATGGACCCAGTGCCCCTTCCAGAGTGGCCTTCCCCACTGTGCTAGAAAATAGCAAAGACAGACACAGTTGTAGGAGGTTTTTGTTGCTTTCTGTTGTATTTTTTCCAGCAACTGGTGGGACCAGCTTGGCGTGTAGGGAATATCCCCGAGCCTGGCAGATGCCCCTCTTATCACCGGCTAATTTTATCTCCCATTCCAAGCTACTCCTTGGAAGGATCTGTTGTTCCTGCTGCTCTGTCTGCTCCAGATCGGAACACACAGCCCCTTCTCCCTGCTGCAAGTGGCTTGGAGAGGCTGCCTCCAACGCGAGCCTCCTGCAGCACAGCTTAAATATATCCCTGTCCAGTGCAAGGTGCTCATTTGGGGCTCTCCTGCAAGAACTGTTGTCCTGAAAAACTGTAATTTTGTGGCATTTTCAGCTGGGTGACTGTTACAAGTGCTGTGCGCTGGACACAGGGGTACCAAAGGGAAGCGTTGGGTTGCGAAGGGCAGTGGAAAAATTGGATTTAGCTGGTGGAAAGGCAAACCCAGAGCTTGGGCTGAGCCCTGGCTGGGCACGCTGCAGCATTTCAGCCAAGGTGGCTGCATGGTTCCCCTCATCCTGCTCTGAGCCCAGCCCTTTCCAGCCCAGAATCTCCCCTGGAGCAGTGCCAGTGTGAATGCTGTCCCCTTCCCTGCCCTCTTTCCCCTTCAGCCTCCAGGCTCCTCTGGGCGCTCTGCAGTGACAGCGGCTGCTCTGCACACAGCTCGTCCGTGCGCCAGGCTCGGGTTTGGGCTGCAGAAGTGCCTGGAGCCTCTGGGATCAGGGGACCAAGGAGCAGACCCCAGCAGGCTCCAGGCTGTGGGGCTTGGCACGCCAGGGGCACAGCCAGGAGCGGCCCCAGGAGCACACCAGGAGAGGGCATGACCATTCCCAAGGCTGCGCTGGATGGAACAATTGGACTCAAGGATTTGTTTGGGGTGTTCTGACTCTCTTCTCTCTTTCCAGAAAATCAACCGGACCCCTTCGGATGAGGAATGCTTCTTTGACCTGTTGAGCAAGTTCCAGAGCAACCGGATGGATGATCAGCGCTGCCCGTTGGAGGAGTGCCCAGCGGAGGCTGCGGAGGCAGCGGCCACGCGGGTCCCTGCCCTGGGAGAGCGGATATGTGAGCACCGATGCGTTCCCGAGTCCCCGTTCCTGTGGGAGTGACGCTGCTCCCGCGGCGTGCCCAGCTGTTGTGGTTTGCCGTGCATCCCGTGATGTTTTCCCTGAGCCTCAGCTCTCTGAACTTAGCAGTTCCTTGGCAATCTCTGTCATTATTTAAGGAAGGAAAAAACATTCTTATGTAAATGGTTGCCGGGGGAAAGGCTGGAGAATGTGAGCTAAGGTTTGGGGAGTAAATTAGCGAGAGAAATGTAAAATACGCTTGGATTTTTTCAGTGGGTCTTTAGGTCTTGGATTCTGAACAGGGAGGTTGGCACAAGAATTTGTGCTACTTCCAGTATCTCCAGGAGGAAGATGGTGATGGTCATTGCTGAGGGAGCTTTGTCAGAGCCTGGGGTCTGGGACACGCAGGGGCCAGGTCAGGCTTTCTCAGGCAAGTTAAAATATTGCCAGTTTTTGTAATACCGTTGCCATGGAGGAAAAACTTCTGGATTTTGTACTGTTCTTGGATGCTGTGGTGATAGGTGCTGTGTGAGGACAGAGGAGCCAGAAGGATGGATAAACAGTGGGAAGCTGCACAGGCAAACAGCTCAGCCCTAGGAAGGACAGGGATAAATTGAGGAAGGTGCCTGACAAATAGGCAGGGCAGGAAAGGCAGGGCTGTGTTTGCACTTGGGTTTCGTGGCTTTTTCAGTGTGCAGGGCTTTTGTTTAACCCAAGCTGGGGAGAAGCTCTAAAATGCCCAGATCACCCTCACACGCTTAATCACCAGCACAAAGGGCTCAAACCAGTTACTTAAACTGATGGATTCGTTCATCATCAGTTTCCAAATGAATACAAAGTGCAGGCAGGAGAGGAGGGGACCCCTGACACCGCTCCCGGAGCTGCAGCACAAGGAGCAGGTGCTGAGGCAGGGGCTGAAGTGGAGAGGGTCAGGCTGTGGCAGGAAGGCAGGTTGGCTGTGAGGTGAGAGGGTTTTTATCGTCTAAAAATAAGGTGGAAATGAGCATTGCTTTGTCAAGAGATGCATTTCTGACACACAAGTGCATTTGGCTGTAACAGCTGTGTAATTTAGGAGATGGAGTTGAACACGCGGAGCTTTATAAAGAATGCACGAGCAGCCCCACGTTCTGTTCGGCTCATTTGGGCTCTGAGCCTTTTGGACGTGTTATTTTCAAGGATTCTTTGTGAGATGAAGGGGAGGAAACTCATCTCTGCGTCAGCACTGAGATTTTCTTGTGTTTCTGCAGCTCCATGAGCTGGGGCTCTAGGAACTTGCTGTGTCGGGAGGCTCCGGTGCTTTGTGCTCGGGAAAAGTAACACCACTTGGGCTGGATTTCTTACAGTTTTCCTTTGCTTGTCCCTGTCCGAGTGCTGTGTCCATCTGGGAGCCTTTTCTTCCCCAGCAGCTGCAGGAGCCACCAGGCTCTTCCCAGGGAGCACTGCCCATGTGCATTTCCAAAGGGTCAGTGGTGGATAGGGGACATGTACTGGTTCTGGACTGGGACCCCCAGCAGCAGCACAGCCCAGGCTGGCTCTGCTCTGTGGGATGAGAAGAAGCAGAGCCCAGGAGTGTTTTGCTGGTGCTGACGCAGGTCCTGCAGGCCGTGACAGCCGGACTCACCTCGGCAGCGCCTCTCCTTGAGCAAACAGCCTGGAGTGCTGGGGGGGCCTGGGAAGGTGCTCCCGGTGAGAGGCTCAGCCAGGCCTGGGCTTTGCTGATGGCGTGTCTGGAATTATTCCTGGCCGTTTGCACTCTGCAGGTGCCTGTCACAGCCACAGGAGTCCTCAGGAACTCTGTGCTCACCTGCAATTGCCGGGCTCTGCCTGTGCCTCTTGGTGGTGGGAACCAGAGTGGAAGCGGCAGCGGAAGCCGCCTGTAGTGCTGGGAACAGCACAGATGGCACCAGGCAGTGGTTCAGCCCAAGGCACTGATCTCCTGGGCTGATGGGCACCTTAGGTGACCTCCAGGAGCTGGTCAAGTGCAGGCAGGAGCCAGGAGCCCCTCAGGGGCCCAGCAGTGGTGAGGGTGTGAGGTTCTGCTTTATCAAGGCACCTGATTCCCCCCTCAGCTGCCTGCTGGGTTTGTGTGGGTTGGAGAGGGATTTGGGGAGAGGGATTTGGGCTCTGCAGCTCAGGCAGAGCTGTGACCCTGCTGTGTGCTTCTCTCTCCCCCAGCACAGTCCGCCCTGATGGCGTCCCCGCAGACAGAGGAGTTCTTCGACCTCATCGCCAGCTCCCAGAGCAGGCGCCTGGATGACCAACGTGCCAACGTGGGCAACCTGCCCGGCCTGCGGATAACCCACAACAACCTGGGCCACCTGCGCGTGGAGGGGGATGCCCAGGAGCCCGGGGATGAGTTCTTCAACATGCTCATGAAGTGTCAGGTACGGGACAGGGCTGGGGGAGCTCTGACACCTCTGCTGCATCCCTTTTCTCCATGGCAGGGCTGTCCTGGCCCTGCCCTGCCCTGTGCTAATGCCCCTCTCTCCCCTGCAGTCCTCCAGGATCGATGACCAGCGCTGTGCCCCCCCAGATTCCATCCCCCGTGGCCCCACCATGCCCGATGAAGACTTTTTCAGCCTCATCCAGCGTGTCCAGGCCAAACGCATGGACGAGCAGCGTGTGGATTTGGCCTCAGCCCAGGAGGAGGGCGAGGAGGAGCAGCAGAGGCCTGGTTCCAGCTAAGAACTGGGCTTTGGTCTGGGGGGGTTGTTTCAGCTTTATTTTGTTTTTCAAAAAGGAAAAAAAGAGTAGGTGGTTTCAAGCCCAAGCGCTCCTGTGCTCCCAGTCTTGTCCCAGGAGCTGCACCTCTATCGTGTTCCTACAGGAAAGACCAATGGACGGGGACAGTTTTTAACTAAGGGGTTTTTTTAGGACACTTGGCCCCTGTAACACTGGGCACAGCACCTGGAAGACTTTAGCAGCCCTTTGCTGATCACCTAAAACCCCAGAAACTTGGAGGAGCCCACAGGGGGTAGTTAACTCCAGCCCTGATGTCTTTTATTTCCACAGTACTTTTAATTATACAGGGAAAGGGAAGAACACCTTTCCCATTTTGAAGTCCTCCTGTCTTCCCTGACACAAATGGCTCTGGATCCTTCCCTGGAACATCTTGTTCAGCTTTGTTCCTTCTACAGGAGAAAAAGAGTCCAAGTCCTTTAAACCTTACTCCACCCCAGCTGCATCGTTGGTCCTACACAGCTGAGTGTATTTTAGGTTTGCTGAGGACTCTCTGGAGAGCCCTGGACATGCTCTGATCCCACCTGCAGCCCTGCAGGACCTCCTGAGCAGGGGCAAAGCCTCACTTGCCCTGAGCTTTAGTGGGATTTGTTACCTCTGGAGCCCAGGCAGCTGTGCAGCCCCAGGGCAGGGGCTGTGCCTGCACAGGGGGAAGGAGGAAGGAGGTCTCTGCCCAACTGTTCAGCCCACGGCAAACAGGGACAGGACAGCTCCTGGTGCCACTGAGCCGAGGTGAGGGTGTCCAAGACAGAATCTGTGTGTGACAGGACCCTGCTTCAACAGCCAGCAAAGCTTTCTGCCTCTGCCTCATCCCTCCTCCCTTCTGTGTCCAACAGCAGCTCTGGACAATGGCCCTTCCCTCCTCTTGCTGCTCCCAGTGAGGCACTCTGGTTCTGTCCACCTGTCTCCAGTCACAGAGCCTCAGGAGAGCCCCAGCCTGGGCAGCTGGCTGGGAAGCCACATTCACTGGCATTCCTTGCCCTTTTGGACCAGCTGGAAAAGCTGGAGAAGGGGAGCAGGGACCTGACTTGAGGAGGTGCAGTATTTTTCCTTTGCTTGACCAGAGACTGTGCTGGACTTCAGAAACTCCAGTGCCGAAGCAGCGCCGTTCCTACAGAGAATAAATCAGCACTTTCGATTTGAAATGCATCTGATGGAAACATTCCCAACCAGCAGGGGTATTTTTAGACCAGTGATACTGCTCATGGGGCATTTACCCTGCCTGCACTGACCATGTGGAGTGGTAGCTGCAGTTTACCTGCTACCTGGGAGCACTCACCTGCTGCTTGGCCAAGGCTGGGCAGAGCTCGGGAGAGGGGAGAAGAGGACCTGCCCACCCCCAACCTACCAGCCAAGCTGGCATTTGTAAAAGAGGAAAACATTGATGATGAAGATGACCTGACCAGCTGCAGGCTCAGGCCTGTGCAGCTCTCAGCCAGGTGGTGAACTGGAATCTGACCATTAAGCTTTCAGAGGTATTATTGAGGTATTATTTGCCATATACTTGAATGTATGAGCTTATTTATTTTTTACATGTGCATTTGCTAATGTCATTTTACTGGGGAATTTCCAACCCACAGGTACTTGTTTTTTTTCTAAAAAATAATCTGCCAAATGGATTAATATATTAGAAATGAATACGGCTCAAGGGGGAAGGGGTGGGGGGGTTGTGCTTAATAAATATTTGTGTCTAAGCTTCAGTGCAAATACTCATTTCCATTATTTCCTGGCCGACAGCAAGGCTAATCCTGGCCCTTTGGAACAGGGATGGGGGTGGATGGGGGTCTCTGGTGACAGACATCACATGTGTTAAGAAAAGCGCTGTGCACCCACCTCCACATCGCTTTGCATTACAAGCACACAGGTCTCTTGGCAGCCACCACCAATCCCAGCTCTGCCTGCCTGCCAGCATGGATGTGGCTGTGGAGGGAAGGTACAAAGCCCTGAGAATTCCCTGCCCAGAAGTTTCCAGGACAACAGGGCAGACAGAGCAGCCCTGCATAGCTGAGAAAAGGCCACTGGAAAAGGCCAAGGAGAGGCTGAGCTGTTCCTTTCAGGCCCTGCCCGGCTCTGCCCCATCTCGGTGCCGCCCCGGCGCCTGGCCCGAAGCTGGGTAGCTCCCCCAGAGCCAGGGGACAAGGGCAGGGAGTGCTGGGCACAGTCCTGGCACCAGCCCCTTATGAGAAGACACTCATAAAGCAGCAGCAGCAACTCATTCCAGCACAGCAGGCTTGAGCAGGCTCTTGGACTGGACTAGAAGGTGGCCTGGGAGCAGCAGTTTGGATCCTGAACCCTGTGAGGATAAAGCCAAGTCACTGCTGGGCTTCCCATGCCCAGCTAATTTGTGCTGGCCACTGCCAGTCCTGATCAAAAATCAATGAAGAGCCACCAGCTGGTTCTCATCAGGTGTTCTCATGCCTTTGAGCGCCTGGGCACAGCAGCTCTGTGCTAGAAAGCTCTGTGTGTCACCTGGGGACAGAACTGTGCCCTCAGGTGTGCAGAGGCTTCCATTCCCAGGAGCAGCTGATCCCTGTGAGTGAGTGATGGTGGTCTCACCTTCTGTCTCTCCATCCTGAGCAGCTGGGGAAGGCAGCACAGGCTCATTGTGAGCTGTGAGCAGAAGGCATGGGTACCATCGAGTCTCCAGGGCAGCCCACAGCCTGCAGAGGTGGCTGCTGTGCTGAGCCCTCCCCTCCCACGCTGCCAGGCTCGCTCCCTTATCGGAAAGAGCTCTCCGATGCTGACATCCACCGGAGAGCCACGGGATTGCCACCCACGAAATGCTGCTGCTGCAGCTGTGGAGTGTGAGTTACTGGGAACAGGGCTGGCCCTGCACAGGGCATGTCCTCTTCATGGAGAACTCTAAAAATCCAGCAGAAAGATGAGATGCTGCCTTCTCCTGCCCAGCTGTACACAAGCATGCAGAGGCACTCACAAGACAGGGCTGATATCAGGCCTGGAGCAAGGCTGCTTCTCCTCACTCCCTGCCTTTGGCCAAAGCAAGCCCATGTGCTCACCTGCATCTCCCTTCCAGAGCAAAGCCACTGGCCCATGACACAACATTTTTCCGAAAAATCATCTTCAAAAGGCAGCACAAAATTCCTTTTTTTACCTGCAATCTCTCAGCAGCAAATCTTTTTGTATTATATGCAAATTCCCTCCCATGATCTTGGCCTGAACCTTCAGAGCAGCAGTAAACTGCCACCCTCCGTGCTCAGAGCTGCAGAAGCAGCCCCAGGGCAGTGGGACAAGAAAACACTAAAATCTGGGAACATCCAATATAGATTATGCTACATTTTTTACTATAACACAGCAAAAACTAGCACCACCCTCCTGTAGCTGGGACCCAGTAACAGGTAAGAAAGGTGAGTAAAATGGTACAAAAAAGCCAGGTTGTAAATGAGTTGTTTCCAAGGCAACACAGATCCTGCAACAGCTGCTCTGTTCCACCCCATCAAAGCCATCAGCACCATGGAAGCAGAATGCTGATTTTCAGATTAAAGGTAATAAAATAAGCACTTTTCCAGCAGTGCTAATAGGTGCCAGCAGCCCAGCTCAGGGGGAGCACACAGCAGTGCTCTGAGATGCAAAATTGTGTTTCTCAATCCTGGGTCACTCCAGGTGGTTTCAGGGAGAGCTGTATTTCGCCAGGATCTGAGCACACATGAGCTGGCTGATGAATTTCCTGCCCCTGTTTCATCACTCTGTGCTGACACACCCAGGGGAACATGACAACTTTCCTGCTGGTCTGACCCAACGCTTATACTGCAACAGATATAAAATTGTTATGAACATTCCAGATGAAAGAAACTCATTAATGCCTCACTGAATCCTTGGCTGATGAAGGGCCACAAGCACCTGGACATGCTTGGCTGAGAGAACTGGGTTTGCTCAGCCTGAGACACAAAGGCTGGGAGGGCCTTTGCTGCTTTCTGTGGCTCCCTAATGAGGGGGATCCAAAGAGGTTGTGGGACCTCCACCCTTAGAGATATTCATAAGATCCTGAACATCCCCCACTGACAAGGGGATTGGACTGGAATCCTCTGGAGGGCTCTTCCAAACTGAATTAGTCTTTGATTTAAAGTTCAAAACCATAAGAAAGCAGCTAGAGAGGAAACAAGCCCTAACAAAGTGCAACACGATCACCTCAGTGCCTGATCCTCCACTACCCGAGAGCTGTGTGCTGACAAACACCTACATCTGTCATTTATTACTTTTTAAATTTCTAACTAATCTTAAAACACTGCAGCAGCACTAATAAGGCCCTCCATACCTGCCAAGACAACTTTCTAGGTGCTCTACTTCTCTCCACCACGCTCTACAACTATTAATTTTGCCTTCACACCCACACTCCCCCTCACCAACACGGAGTTGTAAAACCCCCATGGTGGAGTTCAAGTGGGATCAAAATACACAACTTTCAGCCCTGACATGAGTGGCACAGAATCAAAACTGGAAGATGTCAAAGAACAGATAAAAGCAGCATTTGATTGCAGTAAGAGCTGGTGAGCTGACCCACCTGCAGGATCATTTTGGCTTTAGAATTTTGGGAGCCATCTCCTCAGATGGTATCAATTGCCTCGTCTCCTCAGTTGCAACACCTGGGCATCCTTAGAACCTCCAGCCCCAGCTTGCTAGGCCTCACACACACGGACAAAGAATTTTTGGCTGCCTTCTCAGCAGGGAACAAAACCAGGCACTGGACACTGCTGGGGCACCAAAAGTATTTACACCATCTCTAAAGACATCAGCTTGATCGAAGGTAAAACTACACAAGGCAAAGACACACGACAGAGAAAACCCAACACCTGAGTTTATTTTAAACACAGACAGTTGAAATTAGGGAATGAAGGTGAAGAGTCTCTTGCCATGAGCAGAATGACACAAATCCCACGTGTCAGGTCTGTCCCCACAGGGCACAAGCCCACGTGTCAGGTCTGTCCCTTGCTGCCAGGCTCTGAGGGGGCTTCCCCACTGTCCCCCTCCGCCAGCTGACCTTGGAGCTCGGGCTCTGCCGAGCTTTCCAGCAGCAGTTCCAGGGCTTCCTCACCAGCCACACGTCTCACCTTCTCCCCTTTGGCTGCCAGGATCTCCTCGATATTCCTGGACAGCGATTTGAGAACCAACAGTTACACCACAGCACAGGCTCACTCTGCCCTCAGGACTGACACTGCGCAGTGAACCACAGGAACATCACCCTGAAAACCACCCAAACCTTCTGGGACTGTTTTAATGCACTATGATCAATAATTTAGCAGTTAAAGCCAAACTGAAGCTTTTAAAGGTATCTTGGGAAGTTAGAAATCACTGGAATTCCACAGCAGATCAATCTACATGCTTGAAACACTTATCCAAGGAAACCCAGCAGTGATGTGATAAAGCCTGAGGGGAACAGCAAATCACCTGCTGGCACCACTAAGGATCCCTGTGTACCCCACAGCTTCTGCTGCAGCTTCACACCAATTTATTTGGATCCTAGACAGTGACAGTCAATTTACAGTGACTGAAAACTGAGTTGGTGTGTTTTAATGAACTGGATAAAACTTTGTTTTTTCTTGGAGCTACGTTTTAAAAGCATCAGAGAAATGAGGTATCAGCTCCAGAAGCTGCAGCTGGGAGCACAATCCCTCTGGCACACCCACCTCTTCCCCTCCAGGTCAGAGAACCAGCCCAGGTTATCGGCGATGACATGGTGGTTCCCGCAGCCGGGACATGTCACGATCACCACCCCTCGGTGGTAGGCGGCCTTAGAGATGGATTTGGCTGAGCGGGTCTGGCACACCTGAAAAACAAAGTGGATGTTATGAGCATGGTAACTGCATCTCCTGGGATTTTTGGAACAAAAATACTTTATTTCTGCGATTAAAAACTTCTTCCCTCCCTCACCTCTAACTATCCCAAGGCGGGTCCATAGTGTCACGATGCAGTGAGCTCAGCCCGAGACACAAAGGCTGAGAGGGGTTTTGCTGCTCTCAGTGGCTCCCTAATGAGGGGGGATCCACAGAGACTGTGGGATCTCGACCCTGAGATACTCACAAGACCGCGAACATCCTTCTCCAACACGGAGGTTGGACTAGAAGCCTCCAGAGGACTCCTCCACTCTGAATTAGTCCTTGCAAGTTTAAGAGCTACACCAGGAGCCCACCCCGCCGTCCGGGCAGGGGCTCCTCTGCGGGCGACGCCGGTCCCACAGCCCCCCGGGCCCAGGCTCACCTTGCAGGTGTACACCAGGCGATAGTGCGTGGCCGGCGGTGGGCCCGGGGCAGTGCAGACCAGGCGGGCCGGACTCCAGAGCGGCCCCGGAACGGTGCAGGCCGGGCGGGCAGGACCCCAGAGCGGCCCCGGGGCGGTGCGGGCCGGGCGGGCA
>VZRL01003139.1:2653698-2678660 GCA_013397895.1 Origma solitaria
GAGCCCTCGGTGTCGGTGTTGTCCCTTTCAAGAGGACCTGGGTGTTGTCCCCTCGGTGGTGTCCCTGTCTCAGGAGGTGTTGGTGTTGTCCCTTTCCAATGGGACCTTCGTGCTGTCGCTGTCTCAGGAGCCCTCGGTGTGGGTGGTGTCCCTTTCCAAGGGGACCTTGGTGGTGTCCCCTTGGTGGTGTCCCTGTCTCAGGAGCCCTTGGTGTGGGTGTTGTCCCTTTCCAAGGGGACCTTGGTGGTGTACCTGTCTCGGGAGCCCTCGGTGTTGGTGTTGTTCCTGTCTCAGGAGGTGTCGGTGTTGTCCCTTTCCAAGGGGACCTTGGTGCTGTCCCCTGGGCAGTGTCCCTGTCTCAGGAGCCCTCGGTGTCGGTGTTGTCGCTGCCGGAGGTGTTCTCCCAGTCGGCCTCGTGGTGTCGGTTCTTGGGCACTCTTCTCATTGCTCTTTTTCTGAAAACAAGACCACACCTATTGCAAACGAGCAGCATTATATATTTTTGGTATGTATCAGTCCTTTTTGTGGTTTGTTTTGTGCCCTCCCTGAATCCCGCTTGGGGACAGGAAAGGGGAAATAAAAATCACGAATATTTCCAGGTTAGCCCTGCTTACTGCAGCCCAGACCTTCGGTAACGCTCAAAGCAGTCCTTCATCCTCCTCCTCTCCTTTTCTGCCGGTTCCTCGTTGGCCAAGCCACAATCCTTGAAATAGGGAAAAAAAAAAAATTTTTAAAAAGGAAAAAAAAGGAAAAAAAATTAAAAAAAAAATAAAAGAAAAAGAGGATTTAAAAAAAAAAAAAAAAAAAAAAGAAAAAAAGGAAAAAAAAAAAGAAAGAAAAAAAAAGAAATAATTTATTCCAGATCAGATCAGAGTTAACACCCGGTCTCTTCCTGCATCTGCAGAGTCAAGTACAGCATGTTCATGCCTGGGCTGTCTCTTATCATGTGTGCAGGATGGCAATACTTCTTTCACACAGTTTTACGTTTATTCCCTCACATCTGTAAATTTGGGATTCTGTTTTCTGCACCAACAATAATTCTACAGACAATTAAACTGGAAAACATCCTCACCCAGAGATGAAGGGCAGAAAGTAATTAGAAGAAGTTTTTATGTACAAATGGAGAAATGTCCACTGCAAGCATTTTGCTGTTCAGAGCTCACCCTTTTTGGAGGGTGGATTCTGCACTAAGTGCTCAGAGTTTGGAAAAGCAGCAGCTTCTCCAAACTGGTAAATCCATCATGAATGAGAACATTAAAGATCACAAACTGCAGTCATAGTAAAGAAGAGCCCACAAAGATTCTCTTACACTTGGTGATTTTGGGGGCAGACTGCTCTCTGGAGGGCTGAGCTCCTGGTTTTGTCCTTCCAGGCAATCTTCTGAAAGACAAAAAAAATCACAGCTTTAGTCAGAGTTGCCATTCAAATTAACTTCTCCCTCCAGGAGTTCTTCCAACAGAACAGCTGTGATGTAACTGCACGGAGACCACAGCAGAACCGAAACCACTCAGAACTGGATCCTGTGATCAATCACAAGTAAATTCTTGTTTTATTTGAGCCCTGAATCTTGCCCAGGATGGTGGAGTTCCCCACCACACTCAGAAAGAGACAGGGCTTTCCACTTTCTACTTAAGCAGAGGGAAAACAGACCTTTGCCAAACAGCTCCTCTGCTACGTGCATTAAAAATAATGTTCATGTCAGAAGCCACCATGAGAAACATGTTCAATGTTATTTTAACCATAATCTGTCCCTGCTCCCAAGTTGTGAATATCATGGCACTTCACACCAGAGCATATTTTGGTGAAACTCCTCCTGTAGTGACCAGATGTCACAATATGTACTTTTGAACTAGGCGAGGCAGAATAATAAAAAAGCTTTTTTTGGATCAGTGCTGTTTAAGTTTTTGTGAAAAATCTCCCATCTTAATGAATGAAAAGGTCATTTAGATCTTCCAGGAGAGCAAAACAGAATGGACCATCCTCTCCAGAACTCCACTCAGTGTTTTCCCCTCACTTTTAGCTGTCTGTGTATCTTCATCCAGGTGACTGTGAAGAGCAAGCTGCGGGACAGAAACAGAGCAAGAACATCAGAATTGTCCCTCAGTCTGTACGAACAGATAAAGGAACACAAAACCCAGGACATTCTCTCCCTGTTGCTGCCAGCAAAGAGCAGACTGAGCCAGGAGTTACAGATTTACTCATGGATTTATCCTCCATGAATAGATCCAGCTTCCTTTGGCCTCATTTATACTTTTGGCCTCCAGACAATGTGCCAATCACTCCCACCCTGAAGCTATGAACCAAGTGAAACTCTTTACTACAGATGGCCCCAGGGTAAGACGTATTTTTGCTTGTTCTCAAACAAGAGAGACAATTAGAAGCAATTCAAAATAATTCAATTCCCTTGATTTGCTTAGGCTCAACAAATCTCACTGACTAATGCCATAACTGTGTCCTACACTTAGAACTTCAGGCCACGGGGAGATTCCATCACTGTTTCGCTGCCTCTGTACTTTTAGATGTCACTGAAATGAGCCTGAGCCATGAGAAATTGCTGCGACTTGGGGAACTGAGCACAGGTGAGGAACATGGAACCATCCCAGAGGAAAGGGAAAGGTAAACAAGGCACCCTGCTCACCTCCTGGGAATCTCTGGAGGAGGTGTCATCCAGGTCAGAGGTCTGAAACAAAACCAATATAATCATTCCTCACGAGTAAGGAAGTGACAGCAAGGGAACATGCAGGAGACAGAGCTCCAGAAAACACAGAAGTGTGGACTTGCTGCCTCCTACACTCCTGTCTGGCTACTCGAGAAAATATACATGCCATGTTAATTAAAATATATCTAATTTAGTCCCAGAAAACTTAGCTCCCCATTTCATCCAAATGGCTCACACACGGTCTCTAAATAGATTCACTCTTTGGTGGTTGAGGAACCCCTCACCACCTTTGGAAATGCTGCAAACACAAACACAGGTGGCTTTAGCTTGCATCTGTCCAGCTTTTCCATGCCTGGAACCAGGGTGAGATCACAGAAACCACCCCATCTTTCATTTCCTACACTCAGTATTGCATGGCAATGGTTTTAATTAATTTTGATGGTCATTCAGGCAGGCGGTCACTGCCTGCTGGGGTGGAGCTGCTCAGGTTCAAAGGCCTGGGAACAGCCACACTCTGAGGCCATCCTCAGCTTCCCAATCCCAACACAGAAGGACAACTGTACCTGTGTGGGCAGCTCCAGCTGCAACCTTTTCAGCTTGGCCTCAGTGGCCAGGAGCTGGCTCTCCTTCTGGAAGAGCTGCAGCTGCATCTCATCACACCTCTCCCCCAGCTCCCGGATCTGCTTGCGGTACGTGTCCCTCTCCACCAAGTTCTTGGAATACTGCGTGTGGAACTGCTCTCGGGTCAGGAGGGCCTGTGGAAGGGACAGCACATGCCATTCACACAGCAGCACACGCAGGGTTAAACTGTCTGCCCACGTCAAGCAGCAAAGCAGGGATAAGCACAGAGGAATATTTTATCACCTGGTCTCTCTCCGAAGCCACTTCCTCCATCTGCTGCAGAACAACTTCAATGCGTTTTTTGTACATCTGGGAGTCCTTCCTCAGAGATGTGCACTGTAGCTCCAGCATCTCTTTTTCCTCGGCAAACTGCTGAGACAAGGTCAAAGCACCTGCTTGTGGGCAGAGCCTGAGCCAGACTGTCCCCACTGCTGCTCTGGCCATAGCCCTGTGGGGTGTCGGAGCTGTCACCTGCCACACACGGAGTGCTAAAATACAGGTGGTACAGCAGGAGCAGCAGGGATTGCTCCTGAGCAGCTGCTCTGCTCCACAGGCAGGCACTGCAGGTGCTTCACCTGCCTGTCTTAGCCACGGACTCTGAGCAGGAGCTTGCACTGCAGCACCTACTTTGTCTTGCAGCGCCTTGGCTCGGCGCAGCTCCTTGCGCAGGCTGTAAATGGTGTTCACCAGCTCCCGCCGTTCCTCCAGGATCTGGCTGCAGTCATTCTCCAGAGTCTCCTTGGAGAGGCTCTTCTCCAAATTCTGCTCCCTGGCAACCTGCAGGACAGAGGAAGAAGTGAGACAGACCAACTCTGCATCAGCTCTCTCCCCGCTCCTCTATTTGAGTTGGGAGAACAAGGCCACAGCTGACCCCCCAATCTTCCCTGCAGCTGTCCTGCTACAAATAATCCCTTGAGTCCATACTCAACCACCCCACCAACCTGGAGAGTGTTTTCCAGCTCCTGGTTCTTGGCCAAGAGCAGCTCCTTCTCCTGCTGGATCTCCCACACCACCTCGTGGCTGGGGCGCTGCTCTATGGCGTGCTTCAGCTTCATCGTGTGCTTCCTCTCCAGCTTGCAGTCATCCTCGGCCTTCATGAGGCTGTGCTTCAGCTGATCGATCTGCGAGAAGGTTCAGAGCTCAGCAGGAGCAAGGAGGAAGCTCTGGCCTGCAAAAGCAGTTCTCACTCTGTTTCCCAGACAAACACGGGGCAAGTTTCTCCCCAGTTCTGTTTTCCTCAGGAAGTTTTGTGCTCTGGGGACCAGAGTCCTGCCTTTGTGCTAACAGACACATGTTCCTGTGCTGCCTTTGTGAGAACAGCCTCGAGCGAGGGTGAGACTGGTCATTATTCACAGCACAACTTGTAAAACCTGGGCCTACAGGGCTGAGCTAGGGACCGCAAGGACACGTGCTAGAGAGGATGCTCAGTGCCTCATGCTGGACTGGTCCAGCTGATCCTGGGCAAAGACAAGTCAGGTGCTCAGCCCAGCCTTCCAGGGGTAGGAAGCTGGAGAAACTGTGACTGACCTGCAGCAGCAGGTCCCTGTTCTTCATGAGGGCTGCGCTCTTCTCCTCGCTCTGCTTGGCGTAGCTCAGGGCCAGGCTGTAGTTCTCGTCCTTGCACTTGCGCAGCTCCTTGCTCAGGCTGTCCCTCTCCTCCTTCATCCTCTGGGCCCGCTCCTGGTGCTTGCGGAGCAGGCTGTCCCTGACCCACATCTCCCTGATCGTGTCCTCCTTGGAGTGCAGCCACGCCGTGAGCTCCTGCGCCTTGCGCCGCTCCTCCTGCACCGCGCTCTGCAGCTTCATGATCTCGTTCATCAGCACCTGGCTCAGGCCAGACTCCCCAGCCGTGTCTGTTCGGGGGGCAGGGGTCACTCACTGCTGTCCTGGCTGCTGCCAGGCACACACAGAGCTGAAGATGTGTGATCACTTTATCCCCACTGTTCCTCTTTGCTCTGTTTTCCTGCACCACAGTGTCACTGACACAACAGGCAGAAGGAAGAATTCATCCTCCTGCTTCTTCCTCCCCCTCCCCAGTCCAACCAGTGACACCAGAGCTGTTCTTCCCAGAACCCTTCTGAAGCACACAGGGACTGCTCCTGACTGCACAGCAGCACCAAAGGAAAAGCTGTTGCTGAGAACACAAACATTACCTATGATCATAGAGAAAACCCTGCTGGGCTCTTTTCCAGTTATTTTCTTGTACAGCTGTGGATAATAAAGCTCAAGACTCTCCATAAACGCCTCAAAGCCCTTGTGTCCCGTTCGCTGAAGAATGTCCAGGAGAACACCTGAAATCATGGCAACAGGATATTCTATTCAGTTACTTCTCTTTACCTATTTGTAACATAACAAAAACCAGCTTCATTTTCTCCACATACAAAAATCCCTGGGATCCAATCACAGAATCAATTAGGCTGGAAAAGACCTCTGGGATCACTGAGTCCATCCTATGACCGAACACCACCTTGTCAACCAGACCATGGCACAAAGTGCCACGTCTGGGCTTTGCTTAAACACCTCCAGGCAGAGTGACACCACCACCTCCCTGGGCAGCCCTTCAATGTCTAACTCCCCAGACAATCCCAAACCCATGGCCTAGAAACCCCACAAAAGTATTTTCTGTGCTCCCACCTGCTTTCCGCTTGCGCATGACCAGGCTGGGGTCATTGAGAACCTGCTCCTCATCGTCCAGGCTGAGCACTTTGCACTGGCGCAGGTAAGGGGTGATCCGGGAGGGGTCAATCACGGAGATCAGCTTCACACGGAAGTTCTCCAGGTTATTCCAACAGACCTCATCATTATCTTCTTCCAGCATGTCAGCGGTAAGGAGTATCAGTGAGCAGTGCTGTCCTGTCTGGAAAAAACAACCAGAAAGCAAACAAGCAGACCCTGAGCCTCCTGGAACAGCGTGGCAGTGGTGGTGAAACCAAGGATGTTCACAGACTGAGAATGCAGAAGTCCTAATTAGCTATTGCCTCTGCTTTATGAGCAGTTCACTCTTCCTTCTGCACCTCCCAGCATTTGAGATCCCTGCGCTCTGTCTGACCACACCAAATCTGACACCCACAAGAGCTGACACTTCACCTCAGAACTGTAAAATAAACTTTTTTTCCCTGTTAATATCAGCCATTCTGGATCACATGGACCAACCCAAGCCTTTGCAGTCACAAAAGCCTCGATTCTCCTCCTGTGTCCTGGCTCTGAGAGAATTTGCCTTAGGTGCAGCCTTCCTTTATATTCTGCCTAGAGAAAAGATGATTCCAGGAACAAAACTGGTTTGCGAAAAGGGGAAACTACTCAGCTACACCATGAGACGAGAAAGGGAAGGAAAAGAAGAGAGAAAAATAAAAAAAGGGGAAGCCAGAATGGGTGATGGGGGAGGAGAAAGATGGTAATGGCATCATGAGTCAGCAGCAACACACAGGCAGTGATTTTAGATTAATTCTGGTTTTGTTTTCTACTCTGTCCCGCTGAAGTACCTGTTCAGGTCCAGAAAGTTTCCTTGGGTAGTGATCAGAAAGACAAAAAAGAATGAAAGTCACAGGCATAGGTGTGTGCAGCTGATTTCAGGGGACTAAACAAGCCACAAAATTAGAAAAAAAAGAGATTCTTCAAAGGCTTCCCAGCTGTTAACATCTTTATCCAGGAAAACAGGTGGCAGCAAAAACTCGCTCTTGGTTTAGAGTTCAGCTGAAAAGGATGATTTCTGTATTGATGTCTCTAATTTTGGATGTCCTTAAGCTGCCAGCATAATTACGACAACTCAGTATTTTGAGGGAAAGGGAGTCAAGTCTTGGCAAAGCAGGGAACATAACCCATGATTCCCAAATGAGACACTGTGGCCCTGATAGCAATTAAAGGAGCAGCCCAACAAGCAGCACTGCAATGATGCTGAGCATTACCAAAGACCTGTGCCTGCCTCCCCACCTTCCCCCAGCCCTGGAGCTGTGGCTGAAACCAGAACTCACTCAGAGTGTGTTTTTAAAAAGCCTGGAGAACACAGAGGCTCCGGTGCCATGGCAGCATGACACATGTTCCCATTAGCTTCCCACTCCACTCTTTGTTCTGCTTTCTAAGTTTGTGGAGAGTTTTTCTATGTTATCATTAGGAGTAGGGCAGAGATGCTCAGAGATTCTTTCAGCCTGTGTTTCTTGTCATTCAATTAGCTTTACACTAAAAAAAGATGCAGTACCTGTGTGAGCTGTGCCCTTGCTGAAGGTAATCAGAGTGTCTGTTAATTGACCAATTTAGCCTTGGGAGGTTTTTTTCTACTGACAAATAAATTTAACCCTGAAAAAGGGCAACGACAGCTGCTGCTCATACAGTTTTTCCACAAACAAATTACAAGGGCATATTCTGAGGGCGTTTGCAAAGGCCAGCAGTCATTCAGAGCACAGATCACCTTTCCCACCAGTGCCTGACTGTAAGAGCCTGTGCACAGCACCCACAGCTGTGCAGCAGCTCCTGCCACAGCTGAATTTCCTGGAAAAATGGTATCTATATTGGCTTATTGAAAACAGAGCACACCGCAAGAGGAAAGCCATTCCACAATCACTGCTATTGCTCCACAGTGTCTTGACACCAAATTATAGCGAGATTGGCACCCAGTGATCCCCTGACCCAGCTCTGCCTGAAGAGCCCTCATGGAAAAGCTGCACCTCACAACTCCCCACTACACTCAGGGGAAGAGAAGTGCAGTGGAACGAAGCTTTCACAGCACTTTCCCTCTAGATTTTATCAGCTTTGCCTCAGCTAACCTTGCACCTCTCTGCGAGACAGAAATTGCTGGGTTATAAATGAAGAAACAAGTTTTTTTAAAGTGATTTGTGATGTCTGTACAGGGCAGGCTGTGGAAGAATCAAGAAAGAATCCTAATTCAATCCTGCAGTTTTAGGCACATGAATATTCATTCCCCACATTCTCCCTGGTTTTCCTGCAGCCTGCAAACTTCATTTTTCTCATTAGCAATCACACTCATACACACATTATTAAAAGCACTGTTTACCAGGAAAATAAATTCACACAGAATACATCAGTAATTTTTAAGCGAGAAAAATAAAACATCTGTATTTCAACAAATACTTAAGACTCATTTCGGTACAAAATTAATCTGCTGCTTATTCCACAGTATTCAGTCAGTTACCAAGCAAAGCCACTGTCACAGCACTAAAAACACCCAATTAAAAACATATTTGGGACATGGATAAAATTTCACATAAATAGCGGCTAACACAAGAAGGAAATAAATAACCACCATTGCTCGTTGCCCCAGATTTCCAGCAATATTCCCCCCAGCACCTATGGCAGGGGTGAGCTTGAAAGGGCAGAACTGAGGGATCTCCCTCTAGCCAGTTTCCTTCATTTCTGCACCTTGCTTCTAGATGCAGATTTTGTTGAGGGTTGGGAAAATCAATCCAGCATTTTCCTCATCCCCGAGTCCATCCACTCAGTGTGTTGGAAGTGATAAAAAGTGAACAGTGCAAAGATTATCTCCTCCTGCCATGCAGGAAGGCAGAGCTCATTCCAGTGACCCCTGTAACAAAGCACAAATACCTCCTCTAAGTCACGCATATTTACAGGGAAGTTGCCCTTTTGGAGTTTCTAAAATGAATTTTAAAGGAAAAAAACGACCCCAACCAGTCTCATCTGACAACCATATGAATCAAACACTGCTCATGTTCATTCCATCCTGTGCACCAAGAGCCTCAACAAATATGAAGACATCACCCATTCATACCCTACAGAAGCTGGCCTGTTTTAACTGTAGAAAAATAAAGCCAAATAGGGGAAATACACCCCAAACCCCAAAGAGTTGTTCAAAGATCAATTATTAAACAAAAACTCCACTGTCAAGCCTGTTGAGTGCTACCGACTAGGTGCATACTAAGTAGGCAGGGCATGAACTAAAAGGCTGCCAAATGTTTGAATTTCATGAGTTTTATATATAATTTTATCACAGAGACATCAACTTCCCCTCTCCCCAAAATATTATCAGCCTCAGGCTGTGATTGATGGTGACTATAGAACTCTATGTCCTCAGGGAACAAGAGCAGAGATAATTTCAGTCCTTTCCTGGGGTCATGATTCATTGTCTGAGCTGAACCACAGACAAATGTGGTTCAACTTCTCAGCAAGTACAAACCACTGAGCAGCTACTAACACATTTCCCTGCTCATATCCTCCTCCTCCTCTTCCTGAAGCGGGTACTTCTCCTGATTTGAGGAGCTCTGTCGTCAGCCACATCAGCGCAGGAGTCCAAGGCAGAATGAGCAGTGCTCTCTTCAGCCCTCCTGCCCTGCAACAGAAGCAGGAGAGATGATCAACACCATGAGAATTGCAAAGATCCCCTTCAGCCATCTTTTTATTTTAGGGACTCAGCAAGATTTCCAAAACAATCTTTCATTCACCTTCAAAATGAAGCATGGGACAACGTTCTCTTACCAATGTCAAAGCACACAACATCAGTTTTCAGAGTGAGAACAAAGGCCTTGATTTCAAAAATGCAGGAGTCAGTGCAGCAGATTATAAACCAAAAGGGGAAGGGAGCTTTGATAACCACTTCTGGGAACTGTCATGGCAAGTTTAGGGTGCTACATAAACCATGGGCCTTCACCCTCCCAGCTGAGCTGCAGAGCTTTTCCTTTTATCAGCTGTAAAGCTATAATTATTCAAAAGGACCAAATTTCTGCTACACTTAACAACAGTGGGGGTTTCCCCCTGGATTCCAGTGCAACATTTATTCAGCAGTAACTTTTTGCTTTTAGCCCCTGGCATCTGTGCTTTACCTGATTTAGTAAATCAGCATCTTGGTCTCCAAGCTCATCCCCAAGTCTCCAATCCTCCCGTACTCCTGTTAATTCATTCTCACAACTCTCTTCCTCAGACACTTCTTTCTCACTCTGCCACTCCTCGTCGTCACTCTCCTCATGTTGCATCCTGCTGGCTGACAGAGTTGTTGTCACTTTGGGAGGAGGCAGAGTTGCCAGGACAGCTGGGAGAGTGAAGGCTGCCAGAAACCTGGCTTTCAGCAGGAGGTAAGCAGGGTTATCACCCAGTTTCTGCTGCACCAGATCTCCAATAGCATGGAAAACATCCTGGGTGTCCCCATCCCCACTGGCCTCAGAGGGCAGGAGAGAGGCTGCTTGCCTTTCCAGAGCTGCTTTCTGCACAAGGAGCTTTGACAGGGTTTTTATGTTGCAGAGAAAAGGTGGCAGATAAGGCAGCCTGGTTTGCAGGGATGGCACCTGGACCCCTCGCTTCCCACTCAGCCACTCCTTCACCAGCCCCTCGTCTTCCAGGGAGATCAGGCTGAAGTCGAGGAGGTTCTTCTCTGCACTGGAAGTGCTTGGCTGGGGGGGAAGGTCAGCACTCGGTGGTTTGGAGGCTATGGGTCTGTTCTTCAGTGCCTGGGCACCAGAGCACTCTGAGTTCCCCGGGACATTGCTGTGAGGAGCTGCAGCTCCTGGCTCGATCACAACCCATTTCCTGACGCCGTCTGGACTGGAGGATGATCCGTTTGTTGTGATGGAGTCATTGCTCTTTCCCAGGCTGGTGAGACTGGGCACAGGCTGGGAATCAGAGCCCTTAGTGCCGGCAGGGAGCTGTGTTTGGGGCACCACCACGGCACATGGGGCTGGGCTGGCAGCTGGAAGAGCAGCTGGAGCTGCAGAGGAGTCTGAAGCCATGGAGGAGCCATCTGAACGTGCAGGGGTCACAGCAGAAACGGTGGATGTGGCAAACCCAGGACTCACTGAGGTCACAGGTATGAGAAGTGTGGGTTGGTTATCCTTTCCCAAAGAAACTCCTGCCACCTGGGACCTTGGCCATTTTGTCTCTGCACTGCTGGGGTGAGGTGGATTTGCTCCAGCCGGTACAGGAGTCACTCCCGACCCAGAGCCATTGCCATTGGAAGTCACAGCTGTCTGACACTGACTTCTCCCAGAAGGACCTGGCGTCCCCTGGGGAACGCCCACCACAGTCTGCACAGCACTGGGGAGCAGAGCCTGCGGGGTTACAACCCACGTGAAGGGCAGGATGCTGTTGGGAATGACAGGAGAACCAGCCTGTGGAGTGACCAGAGCAGGCAGCAGGCTGACTGGCCTCTGCTGCAGCCCATTGCTCTTCAGCTCACAGGTCACTGGCGTGGACAGGGACAATTTGTTGGTGCCAGACTCCAGGCCAAGGGGCACCACAGTGATATGGTGTGGCACAAAAGCCTGGTTTTGCAACACTACAGAAGCTGAGCTGCTGGCTACAACCTGACCATTGCACCCTGCCTGGTCTGAGGCCTTCTCTGCTGCAGCTCGATTCATGCATGGAAAAACCCCTCCTTCAGGGCTGCTTTCCAAAGCCTCCTCTTTTAGTTCCTTCCTGGACTGCAGATCTGTCCCTTGTGAGCAATGAGGACTTTCCCCAGTTTCTGGCACTGCTGAAGAATGGTTTTCAGGCCCAGGAGCAGAAGCAGAGCCTGCAGCAGAAGGCCCTGCTGCCACTGGAGCACCCTGTAGTTGGCTATCTGCACCAGTAGCTGCTGCAGGTGTGCTCCCTGCTTGTGCAGAGGCAACGATTTGCTGTGGTGGGTGCTGGATTATCAAAGGCCCTGAAACCAGCACCTGTGGGGCAACCAACACTGTCCTCTGCATGGCCTTCTTGGCCTGGGACTCCCTTAAACGCTTCTCTCGCAGTAATTCTGAGACAGTTTTACGCTTCTGCCTTTGCCCCTGGGCTGAGGCACAGCTCTCCAAGGCACCAGTGGAAGTTTCTCGTGCTCTCAAGGCAGCAGTTCTCCTGACAGCACTCCTTGGTATGCCCCGTTGGGATTTCCTCTGAGAACAAGCTTGGGATGAGGTGCCTACAGAGGAGAGGAAATAAAATTACAACGAATGAACGGTGTTTTCAAAAGCCATTCCTCAGCTATTAAACATCATGGAATGTGGCAAAATTCCTGTTTGTGAGAATTCCTACAACACGAGTCATGTCCTGACATCTGAACAAGTGGTAACTTCCCCCAGAAATCAGAGATGGGCCAGGAATGCACCTTAACACCACACTGAACTGGTCCAGTGCCACTGGTCCAGTGCCACTGGTCCCCAGCTCTCCGTGTTTTTTCCAGTCCTTACCAAAGGGGAACATGTTTAAAGACCCAAGAGCTAGCAAAAATGAGCATGACGATGCAGGTTTGTCCCAAAAATTCTCCTTCAGTTAAACTTATTAATGGAACAGTGATGAATTATGTGAAAGTTCTTGCACATCATAAAAATAAATGTTTTGGTAGGTACCTGAAGAAGTCTCTGTATTTTGGGAAGCCTGTAAAAAAAATTATATTAAATTATACTTCTGATAAATCTAAAGATTATTAAAACAGCACAAATGTGAATCAAACCCACATCTGCCAACCTCCTAAACAAATGGCCATACAGCCAATATTGTATTCCGAACCAAAACAAATTGCTAACATGCACAAAACCAGCACCAATTAAACTGCTTATTTTAGTCAAGACTTCAGTGGGAAAAGCTTAAAAACACAATACCTGCTGAGGACTCCTTCCATTAGCCTTAAGCAGCTCTAACTGCCTCAGCTTCCTCTCCTTAATAATCTTCATACAGCCCTTGGTATCAATCTGGAAGAGCTGCAAGGTGAGAGCTTCATGAACATTTGATGGAAGACAAAAATGTTTTGGTGGGGTCAGTGACAAAGCAAGGCAGATGGGACATGGTTCACATGCAAAATTCCAGGGACACAGAAAAAGCTGTGGCAGGATTAGATTTTGGATGCAGGATTTATTGAAGAAAGTTCATATGCAAGCCACGAGGGCAGATTTATCCAATAATTAGATTGTTTGTTTAAGAGACAAAGATAAACCATTTGTTTAAGCCTCAGATACAGAAAAATAAAGACTCCCACTGTTTGAAAGCAGGTAATGATATTAAGACAGTAAAACTTACCTGAATGAGCAGTGTGAACAGGGGAGTGCTCGTCAGACTGACCGACTTAAGCTTCTCTTGAATAGCACCAGCTAGAAAGAAATCCAACATCACCATCAGCTGGGAATTCACTTAGAAGATGCCAGAAAGCAGGAAGAAAAGTAGGATGGGTCCCCAGTACCTTTTGTCTGGTAAAAAGCCATCCTCCCAGCGTGCAAGGTGCAGGGCAGCAGCACATTGCCCACCCAAGGGGTCACTGCCATCAGCAGCTTCCTGTCCAGGCTCAGCCTCCTCCACCGCTGCCTCAACAGGTGCCAAGCTCTCTCTGGCAGCTTCTGCAGCCCCTGCACATCCTGGCCAACAGCTCCACCAACTCCAGGGGGTTTGGCTAAAAGGCTGGCAGGAGGTTTGAGCATCTTTAATTGCCGTGCATGAAAAAATACATAATTAAGAGTTCCCATTAGGAAGGTTCTGCCATTAGTCCCAGGACAAACTATTCACAGGGCAGTTAGGACAACAAACGGTGAGCTTTTCCTCTTGGGACTACAGTGCAACATCTGTGATTATATCAAAAGAATTTCCTACTAAGCACAGCCTGGCAGTGCTCAGGTCACAAGATTAGAAAAGACACAAAAGGCACTTACAAGTTTCCTCTGGAAGCTCGTGTTATTCTTTAATATTGTTCTCACATCCTCCAGGGAAACCCGCAGCATGTGTTTTCCACACTGGGAAGCCTTAAGATGAAAGCATACAAGAAAAGACATAAGAGAAAGTAACTCAGAAAATTACTTGCACTGGATTTGCACAGCAGGTACAAGGATTCTCAGCATTCCTGCTATTGAAAGTATCTTATTAAATTAAATCAGAACTGACGACCTTTACTTTTAGTCCTTGTGCATTATCGTAACACCAAATGCCTATTTCATAAAAGCTTTTGTGCGAGGAATCTACCAAAATCCAAAAATCAGAATTTACTGGGTAATTATCTTCACATTTTTTGGACTTAACAGTACAAGGGAATGGACAGCACGATGTTATCTGCTCACCACATCCTCCCCTTAGTGCAGCAGCTGCACTTCCCTTCTAACTTCCAATCCGAGCTCCCATCCCAGCTCACCTTGGCTATCACTTCTGTAGGATCCTTCACCACCACATCTGTGGAATGAGGCTGTGCAATGCCCTTCAGCACGGTGTACAGCTCAGATGATTTATCAGCAGCTCTGTCTCCACCACAGGCTGCCCCTGGAATGTCACTGCAGCTGATCCCTGCACCAGAGAGGAGGGATTGGATTCGGTATCTCTCTTGGGTTGCCTCCTCCGTGCCTGTCCCTGTTGGAACCCACAGGTCGATGCTGGGGACTGCACGCTCCTCCTTTTTCGTGGTCCTTGTCACCTCCTCCTCCTCCGAGCTGTCTGCCAAGTCCAGCTCCATGTCCTCACTGCTGCTCTCTGAAGAGGTGGAGCTCTCCTCATCATGGTGGCGTTTGGCCCCAGATCTTTTTTTCTTGGTCAAAGCAAGCACAGACAAGTTTAGTCATTTTTCACCCCTGGCTTGCAACTGTCTCAAATCAGTAAGTTTTCTCTTCCAAAGGAAACAAGATTTTGGAAAAAACACCATCTTCAACACGGTCTCAAGCAGCAAAAATTTCTCGAGTGCCTGGGACCAAAACTGGCAACTCATGAGGCACAGTCATGAAAACCTACATAAATCCCATCCTTACAGGCATTTCAAGGCAGTAAAGAATTCTGGATAATATACAAATATATAACAAATTAACTTAAGCCCTGCAGAACAAAGGCTGCTTTACACATCAAAAAATGAAACCATGAACATCCACAACAAAAACCTTGGTTGTGTGAAATCAGTATCAATTTTTTTATTGATTTCACAGGATTCTACTTTTAGGTTAGAGAAACTTAATTGAAGAGATGGGACTGTGACATAGCAGCATTTCCACAATACCTTAGAGCCAATCATGAGTTTCCACTTGCTCAGGCATTGGGAGTCAGTCCGATGTGGCAACTCAGAAGCTATTTTACTCCAGCGACCTGAAAAGGATGCAGAGGTTGCAGAATATTATTATTTGTGCTACGAACTGAGCAACAGTACAGAACAGTATAGACACATTACACACTTCTTGGATACAAGACAGTTACTACATGAATGGATGTCAAATCCTTAATATCCGCAACACAAAATACAAAGAAGTTGCAAAAATCAGTAGAAAGGAGAGCCAGACAGTATCAGCTGCAGAGCTTACAGTGAAAGAGGAGAACAATTATAAATTCTTTAATGGCACTTATTTCTCTAAACTTCTCTAGATTAAGCCACAAAAACACCTACCCAGGCCATGCTTTTGAACCAGTTCAATCAGCTGCTCCTCTTCCTCCAAGCTCCACTTGCCTTTCTTTACATCCCAATGCAATGCTTTTAAGTACCTTCGAAATGAAAACATTACAATCAGGAACATTCAATCCTGCTTGTACAAATCAGATCATCACTGTGTTCCAAAGCGGAACAAAACCAGCATTCCTAATAAGAGCTTTCCCTTTTTTAAGAGGCTGGTACCTGCCCTGAACTCACCGGTCCCGGCACTGGGCGTCGCTCCTGCCCTGCACCTCCGTCCGGATTTTGTACCAGTCCTTCTCTCCGTACTTCTTAACTGCAGCCATCAGCATCTGTGTGCATCAGACAAAACAAGAGCTGAAATCCTCACCAGTATCAATCCTAACAGGCCTGAGACACAACCGTTTGTTTCCTGTGCAAATCTCTGCACAAAACTGTTTAGGAGCTTCTAAGATCTCGTGACCTATAAACTGCCCACCTTAGTCTCTTTTACACTGCTCTGTGCCACTGCTAAAGCTCAGATATTCAGCCATGCCACACCTCAGCAATCTAACATTCCCACCCTGCAATTCCAGGCCCAGAGAATGGAGCTTACAGCATCTTCCTCTGGTGTCCAGGGTCCTTTCTTCAAGCTGGGGTCCACACTCTTCGTCCAGCGGTAAATCAGCTGAGCAGAATCTCTTCCTTCCATGTAATAAGCAACTAGAAATTAAACGATTTATTTAACTCTATTATAATTAATGTTTCTTCATTTGGATGACGATTTCAAGCAGTGATTGCCACAAGCAGCACTTAATCACTTCAGGGTGTTCAGCCATTTTCAGCCAAATTCCCAAGAGGGATAAAGATTCCAAGAGATATTAAATTCTTGCTGATACAGTGAAACTTCCAGATAGATACAGGAAAGGCAGAGATCACAGCTTCCACCAAGGAAAAGAGAATGGGAGAAGGAAGCATTCCAGGTGAATGCAGGTTTGCCACTTGGGGGTCACTTACTTTTCTTGTATGGGATATGGCTTCCCACTCTCATCTCTTGAACAAGCTCTAAAAGCATCTGATCTTCTTCCTTGGTCCATTCTTTCCTTTTCAAATCTTTGTTATAGAGTTGGTATTTCTGCAAGCACTGGAAAGGTGTCCTGTTTGTCTTAATACAAGGAAAACAGAGACAATCAGGTAACTGGTTATTTATGAGAACAAAAAACAACAGGGAAAAGTTAAAGTACCAAACCTTTTCGGTACTGTTCTTGGACACCTCCCAGAAGGCGTTAATTAATAATGAATTAACATTAATATTTTTCTTAAAACTGACAAGAGGCAAAATAAAGCCAGAATGAACCAACTTGACACCTCGGAACTCACCCCCAGCTCCTGGGCAATGGTCTGCCAGTCCAGGGAGTTGTGTTTAGCAGCTATCTGCTTCAGCCTCTCTATTTCCTCCTCAGTCCACTCGTTTTTGTTGATGCTTGGATGCTCCCAATTCTGCCAAAACTTCCTCAGTTCCTCTGAGTTACGTTGTCCATCAAACTAAAAGAAACAACAAAAATGTTTAGCTTCATAGCTGGGATTACGACACCTGGAGAAACAGGAAAATCAGTATTTTGCATTCCAGGTATGTTTTACTGCCAAGTTTTCCAGAATTAAATTATCCAACTTAACAAGTTGAGATCACTCGAGAGTCAACTTGGAGAAATGCAAGATGGAAACATTGGATGCAAGGCAGGTCAAGAGGAAGGACACAGATAGCAGAGGCAGTAGAACAGCTAATCCTCCAACTCACATGGATGTTTGAAATTTTGTCCCAGTCATGCTCATCAAATCTGTTTCCTATTAAGTCACTTTCTGGGAGTTGGCTAAAGCAGAAGGTACAAAGAGAAGGAAAGAATAATGTTAAATGGTTAATTAAACATTTTGTCTTCTTGATCCTCCTTCATCTCATTCCTCCCACCCACTCCTGACTTCCACAAGAGCTGAACACTTGGATCAGCAGGAGAAACAATTAATGCCATATCCAAATACATTGCTCTAGATTTCTTCATTTCATTTTTCACCAAGAACATAGAAAAACTTCTTACTTAATTGCCTCTATTTCTTGCTCCAGTTCTTTGATTTGCTTTTCCAAAGTCTTTTTCTCCATTTCAGTCTTGACTTTCTCCAGTTTCTGATTCCAATAACTCATCCTGTTCGAAGACATTTTTATCACAACTTAATAGGACAGATGGGAATGAGGTCAACAGCATCAGAAGATGTACAGCAGAGACAGTTCCCCCATCAGGATCATTCCTCCCTTCAAGCTTATTTCCACACAAAACTATTCCCCCAGGTTTTCCCACATGCCACGCTCATTGCCCTATTCAACAGGAAGATATGGCTATAAAATCCTACAAACAGTTCACAAAGGAACTTGCTGCAGGAAGGTGGAATCTCCACACTCCTCCTTTCCCATACAATATTCTCAGCAGGAGAAAAGTGGATTTTTGGGCAGTACTCACTTGAGCAGCTTTGGCTGGAGCAGGCGTTGCAGGCGGTCGCTCACCACTGATTTCTGCAGCAGAGTCTTCTCCGCAGTTTTCCCTAAACACACAGAGGAGCAGCCAGACATCAGTGCAAATGCACTGCCAAGAGAGACCCACAGCTTCCAGCACCCCCGGGAAGTGTCCTCCAGCTCTGCAGTGAGAGTTCCCTGCCTAAATCACCACTGCCATGTCAGACTTGGGCAAGGCACAGCCCCTGGCTCAGTTTTAGCTCCAACAAGACCCCAATAAAGAAATCGCCCTGTGAGCATCTGGAGCTGCAGGTGTCCCTTGAACTCCTCTCATGTGGGCACTACCCTTGCACGACCACACTTGGTCTGGGAGTGCTCACAGCAGAACAAATGCAAATGAAAAAGGAATCATTAATCATTCACTGAAACAATTTATAGAGCACCCCATTCCCACTTGTATGGGGCCACACACACACAATTATGGATATATACAATTGTTATATGAATATATACACTTGTTATAGCTCTTCTAGAACACTGAACAGCACACAGACTTACACTTTGCTGAATGCAGTTGTTCAAAGGATTTTATGCCCTGAGCTGCCTTCTCCTTGGCATCTTCATTGGAGGGAGGGCCCTGATGAGGATTAGAAGGGTTAGATACACTTCAGAGTCAGACAAAATTACTGTTTCTTCTTAGAATTCCAGCATGAACTGCTATGAAAATGACTGGAAACTCAAACCTGTCCAAACTGCCACACTCACACTGTCGAGACACCTCTGTTAGCAAGAGCTCACAGATACATCATTTAACTAGAAATATTACCAGTCATGGTTTGAATATATTAATACATGGATGGTAATAGTTGACATCTTGACTATCACAAAAAGCCAAGATCTCCTTTGCTGATAACCCCTTAAACACATATGAAAAAGTACCAATATTTGCCTCAGAAAATTTTAAAAAATACAGAAAAACTCAGAAGCTGAGACAACTCAGTTTCATAGACAATCAGATTTCAACAAGTGCTATAAATGCCAGCATGGAATTGGGTCATGGAGACGAAGACAAATAAAACCAAGAATGTTCAAGCCCCTGGTGGCTGGATTTCCACTGCTGAGAACTCACAAGGCTGAACAAACAATTCCAAAAGAGGATGAGTAACAAGTGAGACGAGAAAGGTTTCGGGCTGAGGGGTGATATTCACTTACACAAATAAAACTAGAAGAGTTTAAACACATTACAATGTAGCTATCACTGAAGACATATCAGTCTGGAAGTTAGTTATGTTTACTTACAATTCCAGTTATTTTATCCTTAAAGTATGGCTTCATAAAATGGCCCAAAAATACATTTGCTGGTAGGTTTCTGCCATCTCCTGCCTTTGCTGTTTTTGAACCATCAAGCTCACCCATGATTTCCTTCTGCAATACAAGAATGAATTGAACAGCATCAGTATCTCCTTCAAACTGCTGATTTCAGAGAGCAGTGGCTGAGCCATCACAAACATCCCAGGCAGGGTTCAAATCTGCAGCACCAGACTGTAAAATCAGTACATGTGTTAAAGGCAGGATTGGGAACTTCCTGAGTTTGTACAGTGCAGAGGATTAAAAAGATGAATAAAATACTAACTTGCCACAACAAGATGAAATACAACATGTAAAATACCCATTTTGGGTTGTAAGAAAGCATTGAAATGTCAGTCAAATAAACCATGTGAGTCCTGGGAGGGGAGGGAAAGATGGCAAATAGCAACCCAGAAATGAACAGAAATGAGTTCATACCCTCCTGCTTTGCTCACCTGCTGTTGTTTGTTTTGTGCAATGAGCAGCTCCACTTCCTCAATCTTTTCCTTGATAACTTCCTGGTACACATGGTTCATCTGCAGGCAGGTTTCTGGATTCTGTGGCAGGCTTTCAATATCATCATCGTCATCATCACTGCTGTCTTCTTCTCTTTCCATCTCCTTGAGGCAAATAAGGTATTTAAGGAGAGAAGACAGGGAATTAGTTGTTTTAAAAGCAGGTCTGTAATGATCAGTTTTGTAACTCAGCACTTCCTTAGCTGCCCCTGCTGTGTGACCACAGCCCGTGGTGTTTGCAGGGACAGAGAGCAGCAGCTCCAGAGCAGGGAGGCCTCTGGTCCTACCACCTGTCACGTGAAGAAATCCCTGACACTGAATAATAAACTCCTGGGCAGGAATACCCAAACTCCAGGGCTGTTATTGATCCTTCCTGAGCACAGAGCCAGGGCCATTGCCTGGATTTACCCAGAACAGGGGGAAGTTTCCCTTCCTCCTGCTTCCTTCAATAGACCGACAGAAATATATGCTTAAAGAGAAAACAGTTACCATTTCAGCATGAGAATCTTCATCATCATCATCTTCACCATCATCATCTGTTGAACAAACACAATACAAAAATGCTGACTGTAGTGGGATGAATGGAAAGCTTTAAACCCAAATATTTTCAATTAAAACACAGAAAAAAGAACCACAGAAATCTCAGACATGACCATCAGTGGCTTTGGATACTGACAACATCGTCACGTAAAAATTGCATTTAGTTACACTCCACCTCTGCGTTGTTTTTGGGGTATTTTTTTTTATTCTGGAGAAGGGAAAAAAGAGCAGCTCTGGATAAGTACAGCAACAATAGAGCTGCACGGTGGTCCTGCACAAGAGAAGTGCCCAGGTGTGCAGCCAAGTGAACATTCCAAGCCAGGAGAAACACTAACTTCGCACCAGCAGCCCCTCAGGAACACTCAGGTTTGCACTACTGTGGTAAGTGGCCGTCTGATATAAATTATTCAGAGCCGTACGATCAAAACACAGGTGGGTGAAGCATCTCCGGACAGAGATGCTCGTCCTGGCTTTGGAAAATGAACTTTAGGAGGCGCAGGAGGGCCGGGGCATGGTGCAGCTCACACAGCAGTTTGCGAGGCCCGATTAGGCGCCGTGTGATTTCACTGCTGGCACTATTTGTTGGGCTTTTGAGTGCAAAGAGAACGTGCCAAGTGCCGGCGGCTGCCTGGGGAGCGCCCCGAGCCCCCCCGAACCCGTACCGGAGCTGACGGTAGAGTCGGACAGGGCCAGCTGGATGTCGGCCCCGCCGGGCTCCAGGCTGCGCTCCAGCTCCTCGATCTCCCGGCGGATCTTCTCCCGCTCTGCATCGAGGTCGAGGACCTCGGGGGAACGGAGGGGCCCGGCCGGGCACGGCCCGCGGGACATGGCGGCACCGCCGCGCCCGGGACTGCGCTGGCCCCGCCCCCCGCCCCGCCAATCGCTGCTGCGCGCACGGGTCAGCTGACCTCCACACGTGACGCGGCGCAGCCAATCCTGGCGGGTCTCGGCGCACGTGCACGGCCAGGGGGCGGCCCCGGCTCCAGAGCCCGCCCCGGCTTCAGAGCCCGCCCCGGGTCCCAGCGCCCGCCCCGGGCGCCAGCGCTCGCCCCGGCTCCCCGAGCCCGCCCCGGGCGAGCCTTTAACGGCACCGCCACCGCGACCTTTAATGGCACCGCCGACCGACCCACAGTCCGTTCCCCCTCCACAGCAAAGCACAGAACGGCAAGGGTGGCCCCGGACAAAACCTGGGGTGCTCACAGGGTGGTCCCAGATGAAACCGCGTGGGATTGTGGGGTGCGAGGGGAGAAGGGGCCATGGTCCCAGCCCAGCAGAAACAGGGATGTACTCTTGTCCATTCGGGATTGCATTGCGGGAAGGGATGGAGAAGGCAGGTCTGCAGTTTGGCGCGTTGAAATGAGGCCAAGTATCAAAAATTCACTTTTTAGTAATGGTTTCCATATGAAAACAAAGTCCTTCATGTTGTGTGAGTCCCTCACTGTCCATCCTCTGACACCTCAGAGATTCTGTCTATGGATTTCAGGAGATCAGCAACGAGCTGCAGCGATTCCGCTCCAGAGAGCAGCTGCCTGGAACGGGAGAGATGCAGTGTTAGATGGGGAACAGGCAGCCAGGCAGTTTTGGGGTGGTTTGCCCACACTCTGTTATTTATCAAACAGCATTTTATCACAACTGAAGACTTAGAGACTCCCATTTTCCAGTTATTTTTACTACTACACTTGGAGGAAAACACATTGCAGGTAAGAACGTGGAGTAGCTCATCTGGCACACAATACAAACCCCTGAGTTTAAATCCTAAAAAACTCACTGAGGATGGCTATTTGTGAGCCCAGAATGCAGCCCCAGTGCCTGGGACGGTGTCAGGAGAGCTGTCGCAGCCCAGCTCACCTGATGGATGCCCGGGAGCTGGTTGTGACCTGGAGCAGGTGCTGCAGGGCCACCTCCGCATTCTGCTTTGCCGCGGCCAATCCTGCCTGGCCCGCGCGCAGTTCCTCATTCTCCAGCTTGGAATTCCTCAGCTCCGCCTGGGAGGATCAGGCAAAAACCGATAAAAATAACCACAAAACTCAAGTAGATACTCTACAGCTAATGAATACATTCACACAGCAGTTTATGGGTATGTAATGTAATAATTAACTAATAGAAAGATAGTGACTAGAATAAAGCAACGTAATAAATAATCACTGCATGGAGGGAGTGTCTTCCCAGAGTCCTTAGGGTTGGAAAGGACATCTGGAGATCATGCAGTCCAACGCCCTGCCAAGGCAGGGTCACCTAGAGCAGGTGACACAGGAGTGTTTCCAGGTGGGTTTTGGATGTTTCCAGAGAAAGAGACTCCACACATTCCCTGGACAGTCTGATCCCGGGCTCTGCCACACTCCATGGAAAGAAGTTCTGTCTCATTTTAGTTTCTGGCCATTGCTCCTCATCCTGTTGTTGGGCACCACTGGTAAGTCTGGTACCATGCAGACCCTCCCAGCCTCTGACAGGACACCACAACTCTCAAGCCTTTATTGAACCTGAAAACCCACTCAGCAATTTCCCGAAAACCTGTAAAAATCTTGCAATATCCTTTTCACAGGCTAATTCCAAGACGTATCCCTGCAGCCTCAGCCCGGCTCACGAATGCTGCTCTGTACCTGGAGCAGTGCATTTTCCTGTCGCAGTTTGGCAGTGCTGTTCTCAGCTTTGACAGCCCGTTTCTGCAACAGAACAGAGATTATTGAAACCGTAGGGTGCTGAGGATTCCACAGGCAGCTTGAGTTAGGTGGGAATGAGGGACTCCAGCACAGAACTTGGAGGGATATGGTTTGTGTCACACCACACCGTGTTCTGAATGTTTTAGGAGCTAGGAACAGCTCCCTCCTTCCCTCCTCACTGCTCCTTTCTGGGATCTGCAGCTGCTACCTCACCACCCTCACAGAGAAGAATTTCTTCCTGACATCTAATCAAAACCTAAAGCCAACACTTACAGTCATCAGCTGGAGATTCTGCTCCACGTGCTGCACCATTGCTTCCAAATCCTGCGCTTCTTTCTCTTCTTTGATTTTGTTTTCCTCGAGCTTCTTCTCAAGCTTCCTCATCCTGAAAAAAATGAACGACACACAGTAAGCACTTGTACCATTAAATACCTTAGGAAGGAAATTCTGGGAAAGGATCAAGAATCTCATTGTTTCATGTTACAAGGAAAATGAATTCTTCCCACAGAACTCCAGTTCTGGGCTGTGGCTCAGGAGATTTCTCTGTTCCACACCCAACAGCATTAATGGGAACTCTACAGCTGAGTGAGGAACATATAAACACACTCACATGTCATCTAGCTATGTACTTTCAAAGATTTTTTCAATTAAACAGGTTTGCTAGGGCTTTTTAAAATAAACAGGATAGATTTCAACTATATTTTTCTTCTTTAAGGATGCTGTTTCTGGTGAGCACCTCTCTTAAGCCAGCTCCTTACGTGATTACTATCCCCCACACTGGCTCACGCACTTGTCTGCTTGAGTTTCAGACAGAATCTGAAGCTTATTGATCTTGCTTCTCAAAATAGCATTCTCTTCTTTTAGCTAAAAAAAAAAAAAAAAATCTCATTAGGATTGAGGGTGCATTTTTGCAACAATATAATACATAAATTATATATATATATTTATATATATATACTTATATATATTTATATACATATACACATATATATACACACATACACATATATATATATAAATAATCCAAGATGAATAACAGAATATTCAGCTTTAATACTAGAAATTCTTACACTTTCTAATACATTGAAGCTTAATTTTGCCTCCAGTTTACCCATCTGGAAACCACATCACTAACCCTGTGGGGCACAGTAATGTGGCACTGAACAATCAGTCCTAATGTGACTAATTAATGCTGCCAATTCTAAATAAACATGACCTCGAGGGGCAGGAGCACGCAGAAGTCACCCGGGTCATGTGCAGGGCAGTAGGACAGAGAAGGTACTGGACCCGATTCATGCTGAAAAGCACATTTCCAGACCTAATTCTCTTCCTCAGCATCTCGTGGTGGCAGCAGGCTGTGACACCGAGTTCTGTAACACCCTGACGCCCAGCTCAGGGCTTGCCCGACAGAGAAAGGTGCCGGGAGGGCGGGCAGGGCTCACCTGCTCGTAGCTCGGCTGCCCGAGGGGGACACATGCGGGCCCCGGAGGGGCTCCGAGCGGGGCCGCGCAGGAGCCGGCGCTGACGAGGTGGGCCTGTTCCACGGCCAGCGGCTGGTAGCTCTCGCTCCATTCCTCCTCCTCCTCGTCTCCCGACTCTACGGGTACTGCAGGAAGCGGGGGCACCACAGGCCCGGGCCAAGCCGCCTGCGGAGAGGAGAGCGGGGCTGAGGTGGGCGTCTCGACGGGACGAGCGGGGGCCCGGCCGCGATGTCCCCCAGGGCCTTACCTGTGTGTCACCGCCCGCCCCATCACCGCCGCGGGACTTGGAGCGGACGAACTCGCGGAAGGAGAAGGGGTTGGGCTCTGCCGAGCCCCCCGGGAGCGGCTCCGCCACCGGCAGCGGCCCCGCCGCCATGGCCGCC
>VZRL01003139.1:2678920-2690733 GCA_013397895.1 Origma solitaria
GGCACCGCGCCGGGAGGGCACGGCGCTGGGAACAGCGGGGGAACGGGTGGGGTCGGGGGGCAGCGCTCAGGACCTGCTCTGGGAGCGGATCAGCGCTCGGTACCGGCCTTGGCGGAGGCGCTGCCGGCGCGCCCGGCACGGTGCAGCCGCACCCCCTGACGGTGTCCCCGGTGTCCCGCAGGTGCGGGCTGGCGGCCGGCCGGAGCTACAGCGGCGGCGGCGCGTACCCCAGCGTGTCGCTGACGTGCCCGCTGCCCGGCGTGCCCAAGGCCGTGTTCGCGGCGGCCGAGAGCCGGGAGCGCTTCGAGACGCGGGTGACGGTGCTGGAGAACGGGCTGCGCGTCGCCTCCCAGAACAAATTCGGGCAGTTCTGCACCGTGGGCAGTGAGTACCGGCGGGGCTCGGGGGCAGCCGGCCGGGGCAGGGCCGTGGCGGTGTCAGTCCCAGCTCCCGCCGAGCCGGGGGTCTGTTTGTGAGGACCGGGGGTGTAAAAGTCACGTTGGTTTATTTTTTTTTCTTATCACCAGTTCTGGTAAATTCGGGATCAAGACACGAAGCGAAATACCTCAGTGGTATTTCCCACTTCTTGGAAAAGCTGGCTTTCTCTGTGAGTACTGCCGTGCCCTGCCCATCACGGGGTCCCAAAATCTGCATGGGGCAGCGATGGAGAGCAGCCAAGGAGGGCCTGACCCTCAAGGCTCTCTGCATTTGAGCTATTTAAACAGAGGTGACAGAGTTCATAGAGTCACAGAATGTTAATTCCTTGTTAATTATCATGATTGTAATTGTATATTAAAAGTCTATTGTTCTTTCATTTCCAGGGTTGGCAAGTATTGATCAAACCATTTGACTAAAAGAATGTAGATGATGTTTTGGGCTATACTGAAGAGCTATAAACAGTTATTGCTTTACTAATTAATAACACTGGTATCTTCTTCCTTAGTCCACAGCTCAGTTTGGCAGCAAAGATGAAATTCTCCTCACCTTAGAGAAGCACGGAGGCATTTGTGACTGCCAGGCATCGAGGTAGGATGGTCCTTCTCCATGATGCTCCTCACAGCACTTTGAGCCCCTTTTTCTGGTGTGGGGCAGGAAAAGCCACTTTTTATTCCCAAGCAGCAGAAATCTCTTTGTGATGGCTGCTGGGAAGCTACAGAAGTGAGCCTGGAAGAGTCATAAAATTCAGATCTATTTCCTTTAAAAATCATTTAATGAGTAAAACAGCTTCATCCATGATTTCCTGATACTGAAACGATACTGAGTGATGCCAGCAGTGACTTCTCAGTGCAGAACCTGTTTGTTTGTGTTGCAGGGACACCATCATGTACGCAGTGTCTGCTGATGCCAGAGGCCTGGACACGGTGGTCAACTTGCTGGCTGATGTAACGCTCCAGCCGAGGTTATCAGGTCTGGCAACACAATTCTCTGCCTAAAAAAAAATATTTCCAACACATGGCTTGCTCTTGAGAGTTCAGAATTCTCGAAGAAGTGACCTTGCAGCGGTTGGGTATTTTGTGTAGGGGTTGCCATCCCTTGCCTTGTCTCGTTGCAGATGAAGAAATTGAGATGACCCGGATGGCCATAAGGTTTGAGCTGGAGGATCTGAATATGAGACCTGATCCAGAGCCTCTCCTCACGGAAATGATCCACGCGGTAACACACTGGGAATCCCACCTTGCATGCAGCCTCCTGCTGCATTCTCTTTGCCAGCTTCAGGGTTTATTTAGACTGTTCCAAACTCAGATTTTTTTGTTACTCAGTTCAGTTTCAGTGATGGGAGAATTTGGCTGTCCCTCCACTCTGAAATCCAGCATTCTCCACATGTGGAAGATTCTAACCCAAACTAAAAAAGAACCTATCTGTAACTTCCCTTTGTTGATGTGGGGTACAAAATGTTGCTCAATTACCCTGACATTAACAAAATAATGTTCAGCCTTTCCTCTCTTAGATGTGGGCTTAATTCCAAAGCAGAAAGAGGGTTAGATGAGGGATTTAGGGGGGGGTAGAAGTGATATTTGTTACTTTAATGTCTCTGTTCCCCTTCAGGCAGCCTTCAGAGACAACACAGTTGGACTGAACAGGTTCTGCCCCGTGGAAAACACGGACAAAATCGACCGGGCCGTGCTGCACTCGTACCTGAGCAGTTACTACACCCCTGACAGGATGGTGCTGGCCGGGGTGGGGATTGAGCACGAGCACCTGGTGGAGTGTGCCAGGAAATACCTGCTGGGGGTGGAGCCCGTGTGGGGCTCAGGGCGGAGCAGGGGCGTGGACAGGTCCGTGGCTCAGTACACCGGAGGCATCATCAAGGTAAATGGTGCAGGTGGTATCTTGCTTGTTTTTCTACAGATTTTTGCTTTTCTAAAATAATATTTCATGGGTATGACCCCAAGCTGGCCGTGACAGCTATTACCTGGGTGACATGGTAATTAATTGGGAATGTATCATGAAAATTGGTCGTAATAATCTGTCTGCCCTTCCCACAGGTTGAAAAAGACATGTCAGATGTGAGCCTGGGCCCTACTCCCATTCCAGAGCTCACCCACATCATGATTGGGTTAGAAAGCTGCTCCTTTTTAGTGAGTATTAACCTAAAATGCTTCATTTTGGGTGCCTTATACTTGGGGAATCCCAGAAATACTGACTCATTACACAAACATTGGCATTCTTGCTGCTGCACATGAAAACAAGTACATTTTCCCTGACATTTTGCTGAAGGCACTGACCTTCACACTCCTCTTGTGCTATGTTTTTTTCTCCCCTTTACTCACCCCAGACCCTTGAGAGCTCTGCCATTACCTGACTGAATTTCTTGTTGCAATCCAGGAGGACGATTTCATTCCTTTTGCGGTGCTGAACATGATGATGGGAGGTGGTGGCTCTTTTTCAGCTGGAGGGCCTGGCAAGGGCATGTTCACCCGACTGTACCTCAATGTGCTCAACAGGTTGGTTTGTCTTGCTGTTCAAGGGGTGCCAGAAATAGTCCTGTAGCAGGTTCACATGGGAAAAAATGAAAGCAAACTCCCCCAGGTTTTACATCAGCATATTCTGCTCAGGACTGGTTTGTCAGTTGGCATTTTGAGAGGGTGACAGTAAAGGGCAGAAGTGACCAGGAATTCTGTCTTCCTCCACTAGCCCAATCCATGCTTTAATCAGGGAATATTAACAGGATTGGCTCTGTATTGTCCTGAGTTTGTTCTCAAGGATGCAAGTGGAGAGAAGGGAGTAGATGCCACATGCATAAATTGTCAGAGGCAGGGATTGACAATTGTCACTGCACTGCTGAGAATCCTGAAAATGCACTAGGAGGGTAGTCACTGCCCACGTTTGTTAAGTTTTTACATTGTAAATTCCAGCTTTTAAATTTTAAAATGCTGTTTGTATACTCACAGGCACCACTGGATGTACAATGCAACCTCTTACCACCACAGCTATGAGGACACAGGTCTCCTGTGTATCCATGCCAGTGCAGATCCAAAACAGGTACAGTCCTGTATTCAAAGACAGGTGGCCTTACACAATAACCACATCACTCAGTACCAAACAGTACTGTTAACACAAGAAGCATTGTTCTGATCTTCTTTCCGTGATCTGTTTCCCTCAGGTTCGGGAGATGGTGGAAATCATCACCAGGGAATTCATCCTCATGGCAGGAGCAGTGGGAGAGGTCAGCAGCACATTTGAACTTGCAGATGGTCTTTGAGCTGAAATAATCCCTGGAAGTGTCCAAGGCCAGGCTGGACAGGGCTTGGAGCAACCTGGAATAGGGGAAGGTGTCCCTGCCCATGGTAGGGGGTGGAACTGGATGGGCTTTAAGCTCCCTTCCAACCCAAACCAGCCTGGGATTCTGTGAATGCGTAGCACTGACTTTGCCGGAATGGATTTTTGTAGATAAGTTTGTTACATATTTCTGTAATATGTAACAGAATAATAGTACAGCAACATGAGCAGTACATCCACAAAAAGGTGTCTGCAGAACTCTTCCATGTTACCTTGTACTAGAGAGCAGCCACCAGAATTTTTTGACCGCTATTTGTATTTCCTGCTCGTTCACAGGTAGAACTTGAGAGAGCAAAGACACAGCTCAAATCCATGCTCATGATGAACCTGGAGTCTCGGCCAGTGATCTTTGAAGACGTGGGGAGGCAGGTTTTGGCAACAAACACAAGGAAGCTACCTCATGAGCTCTGTGCCCTCATCAGTGAGTAGAAATGCTTTGCCTTGCCTTGAGTGAAGTGTAGGTACAGTTAAAATATTCTTGTAGCTCTGATGAATTGCCTCTGAAAGCCTGAGGGCATAAATACTACAGAAGTCTCTTTCAAACTGAGCTTAATTGCTTTCAAGCTAACACAGGGTTTATTTTTGTCAGAAGGAAGGGAAAACCAGAATCATGGTAGAGAAGATCTGAAGTTGGTTTTCTGAGCATCAGAAAAAGGATGCTTTGTGCTGTTCGCAATGGAGTTGTCACAGCTCTGCCTTTTTTCTCTCTGCAGGTCAGGTGAAACCCACTGACATCAAGAGGGTGGTGACTAAGATGCTGCATAAGAAGCCAGCAGTGGCTGCCTTGGGTGACCTGACAGATCTGCCCTCATATGAGCACATCCAGGCTGCCCTTGCCAGCAAGGACGGGCGGCTCCCGCGGCTCTACCGCCTCTTCCGATAGAGCAGCACCTCCTGCCTGGCCTCAGACTCCCTTCTTTTTTAATGGTTTTTTTGATTCTCGTGTTGCTGTACCACCCTCCCTCCCCCCAGTGCTCCCAGGCATTCTGTGCAACCACGGAGCTTCGGAGCACTGGACTGTGAAGAGCTCGTTTAAGGAGCCAACCCTGGCTCTGGAGGAGGAGTTTGACCCTCTTAGGTTACAAGAGAAGATGGGTGTTGACACCCTTCTCGTGGCTTTGGGGAGAACAGAACAAGCCAAAACATCCATCACTACAACAAAGCACGTCTCTGAGCAGCCTCTTCATCACCCCAGCAGTGGAAGTGGGGCTGTCTCACAGGAGGCCCCGATGTGCCCTTCCTGAGGAATGTGGTGGCACCTTAAAGAGCTTGGCTTACATGTCTGAATTCAAAGAATATTTATAACTGTTACCAAGGTGAACAAAGACTTGGTCAGACTGAATTAGGAAAATAATAGTTATTATCCCCTGTGAAGTTAGGCAAAAAGTTTCCTGCAATCCAGGTTTTGTTACAAATCATGGATCCATTTCATCAGTGTAATTCACCATCTGACAATGAGTCACCCACCTGGGAACAAATTCATCACCTTGCTAGAGCTCCAAGGAAAGCATACCCATGACAGAACGAATTTTCTGTAGAGTTCCTCTGCAAAGGTATTGTACCTAATGGACACTTACTTGAGAATGAGAACGATCCTATTCTTCAGGTTTTTCACTTGGAAGTGAACTGTGCTAAAGAATAAAAGTTATTTTCCTCCAGTTGCTATACAAACAGTTATTAAAGGAGTTGCTGCTGCTGCTGCACCCTAAACTTGTGCCTCACTTCCTCAGTGTCACCCAGATGGACTTAAGGCCTTGCAAAAAGAAGATACTATCGTCAGTCTCACAGCACAGCACAGATGTGGCTCAGCTGAGAGTCAAGATAACAAAATGACAACATTTAGAAACGTGATCATGACTGACACCACATCACAGAAAGCTGAGTGCCACACATGTGACATACTGAAGAAATAGAGACTCAAAAGAGGAGTAAAACATTGGATTTCTATAATCCCCTAATACATGGGTTTAAAAATACAGATGGTTGCATCTAGCATCACTGCTAGAGCAGAGCACTGTGAGGCTGCTCTTACCTGCTTTACCCCATCCTTTCCTCATGCAACTCAAAGAAAACTTTGCATTGCTTCCTGCAGAGCCCACAGTGTGGAAATCCTGTTCAGTTGTTATGTATGTTTGTGAGGAAATAAAGAGACCTCTGAACAACTGGAGCAAGTAGTAAGAGTTCTGAAATTCATCTGCCAAGGGTTGCTTGAACTGGCAGGTGAAACATATTCAATTCCAGAGAAAGCCGTCCCTCCTCCAGCTGAAGACAAATGGCCCAGGTCATCCAAACATGCACCATGCAAAGAACTCTGGTTCTCGTAACAATAAAAACTGGTTCTCAGTTAAGGTATTGCATTAATTTATTTTTATTCCTTTAAAAAGAAAGGAAATCCAAATACCTGATGGCTACAGACAGGTCAGTGCCATAAATGTACCGCAGAACAGGAGCCTGTCTTGGACAGGTTGCATAGTCAGCAGCACTTCCTCCAAGGTGTTTGCATGTTTTAGGTCCTAAGGTGATTAATGATCCCATCTGTGCCCATGAGGAGTTCTTAATTATTAGCTGTACTTAACATTTGACCAGTGCCATACTGGTCCTTGTAGTATATATAGCCTTAAGACAACACTACTTCAAAAATAGCAAGTTATTCACAGTTTACTGATTTGGAAAAATAAAACCAAAAGGAATTGACTGTGATTGGAGGTAATGGAGCTGTGTGGAGCTGAGTGGCTGCAGTTGCTCTGCAAACCTCCCTGGTGCACTCCCTTGACATCACTTTGGTGAAGCATCACACAGTGCCTGTTCTCAGACCGTGATTTCCAACTCCTGCTGCTGAAGGCAGGCTGTGTATTATCAGCCCTGGGGAGGACAAGTGAGTACAGGAAGGGATTGCTTGGAGCAGTCTCAGCAGACAAATATATGGCCTGAGAGTTTGGTATTTACCCCCTTAGTAACAGAAGGCCTATAGAATGATTATTGAAAGGCAATGTTTCTACACTTCAGTGTACAGGAGTACATTCACACACAACTTGCTGCAGAGGACCCAAAAAGCCCAACACAGGAGCACCATCCATACACAGAACTGCCCACGTCCATGAGCTGGTCCCTGTTACTCATTTACAGAATACCAACACTTGGCCACAGAGAAGGAGCAAACCCAACCCCACACTGTACGTAAACTAACCTGATCAAACCAAAGAGACAAACAAAGAATTCACCTTTCTGCAGGTTTTTCTTAGGTCCCCTGCCCTGGGTGATGCCAGTTCCAGCAGCTGTGCCCCTGTGTGGAATCCTCCTAGAACCAAGGGTCTGCACCCAGTGGCTTCCTAAGATAGTCTGGTTAAAAATAAATCAGTTACACCTGTTGGGATGGATGTCTTAAATAACTGACTCCTTTTCTTCGGCAGAAGCACTTGAGCTACATGGATTAGCTCATGCAAATGAATCCAGGATGAGGTTTAAGACATTCTTCACAAGCCACAGCAACTGCCAGAGGTGCTTAAGCAGACAATTCCCTGCAGAGTTTGCCATGGCCTGAAATCCTCTTTCAGGGCATCTATGCCACAAGCATTGCAGAGCTCTCAGCTCAAGAAATGCTACATATGCTGCTGGATTTTTGGTCCTTTTGTTCCAGGCGTTTCTGAAGTTCCCTTGTAATCCGCCTCCTTATTCCGATTAAATACAGCTCTCTGTCAAACTGCCCCGCAGCCAGTGGGATGCTGCAACAGAAACACAAGCCAGCAGGTCAGGGCATAAATATCTTCTTGTTTGCCCAACATTTCCCTACTACATTATATAACAAAGGCCAGAAACCTAATTTTTACTTTCTTAAGGCATTCAGATACTGCTGTGGGAGAAACAAGAGTTGTTTTTCCACAGCAACAGGTGAGGGTTTTTTACAATCCTTTAAAATGCTAGTTGTAAAGGGGAAATGTACTTTCAGCATGAGCTCGCCTACATTCATATATAGAGGACTTTCTTTATTACCCTAAACTAAAACCAAATTTTCTAAGGAGTTCTACTAGTACAACAACCCATTGCAGGACATGAAGAACTTGGAGTATCTCAAAATACACCACTGAAATCCAGCTACGCTGAAATGCAGCCACCACTGTGGAGGGAAAACAGAACTGATCCTAAAAAGAGAAAGAGAAGAAGAAAGCTGCCCATGCTGATAGGGAAAACAAAGAGATAAAACACAGATTTATATTCAGTTCCAGTGGGCTCTGTTTATCCCCCTCAGAAGGATTAAAGGACCTGGCAGCAGGGATTTCAGCTGTCAGTGCAAGGTTTAGGCTCTTACTGCTCTGACCACCAGCATAAACTGGGTAAAACTCAAACAGACTGCAGGGTGCTACGAGGGACAGACCCAGGATCATACCCTTGGGATCACTGGGGCCATAAGCAATCGTGGAATAGCATAAGGAGGCACTCACTTGTCTCTGCCAGGCCTCACTTTCACACGAAACAAGGCAAACACAGGCCGGTGGTCTGAGGTTTTGATGACAGGACAAGAGGAGTACTTGACAGCCTGGATGTCATCCTTGTAGCGGCTGCGGAACACGACTCGGTCCTGGAGGCAGGGAGAGAGGGGACAGTGATGGTGACTCCCTCTGCACTTCCATCCACCCAGGAAAGCAGCACTGGTTCACGGGAGACAAATCCATTTATCACACTCCACTTAATGAAATTAAAGTGACAGGAAACCATTCATGAAGTATGTCTGATCCCAATAGTTGTTCTGTGCCCAGCTCTGAGCACAGGGGAGAATCGACTCAGACAGGATGTAAGGCAGGGATAATAAGGTTAACAGCCTGCGCCAAACTCTCCTTGTACTCACAGATTCATCAATCCTTCCTTCCAGAAGTCCCAGCTGCCCTTAAGCAACAAATCTCAGCACAACTGAATCCTCTTTGGATTTTGAAATCATCCCTTACCGTGTAGGAAGGAGTCCTTTGTTTGGAAGTAGTGTCATAGCTGTCCTTTCCTATGTCAAACTTGTAGGAAGGACGGAAATGGATATCAGCCTCTTGGAATCCTTTGAAAATAGACCCTGTAAGGGAAGGGGAGAACAGCATGAACAAACTCCTCCTTCCTGAGGACCCGGCACTGATTCTGCTAATGCTGGCTAGAAACAACAGCCATGTACATGCTGGGAAAACCTGGGCTTGGGCTCCAGAAAGGGAGCAAGCTCCAATCATGACACAGAGAGGATAAAAAATAGCCAGTGGCTGTTTAGTCAGTGGCCAATTAAACAAAGAACACCTGGTCCATGCACTTCCCCTTCCACTGAAAGCTCGTGCTGCTTTGTAAATACTGTTCCAGGAAATAGGGATTGAGCTGTCATTATTCCTGTGTGTAAGTATCTTTGCTCCTAGAAATAAGGGAGATAAAGAGCTGCCCCTCACCCCGACTCATCTCACTGGTCAGCTGGTCATACATCAGGAGCTTGGACACGTCTGTGTCCGGGTTCTGGTTCAGGATGGAATCCACAGTCTCCCGATCCTTATTCAGGCGGAAGTTGAAGTCACCAAACCAGAAAACTTCATCAAACCGAGTTGTGACATCACCTGCAAATTCAAACCACAAGTGTTCAAGGGATGCTGCTAAATGTGCCCAAGGAACAGGAATAAATTCTTCCTTTTCACTACCCAGAGATGTGTTATTAAGTATGTTTTCTACCTGTAACCACCAGTGAATGTGGGATTTAAAAACCCAGGAGAAAACAGAACAGAAATATTAAAAACCAGAGAAAAAGCTGAAAAAATACCAAACTATCTATAGGACCTAAAACCAGGGTGAACACAAAAGCCTAACGCTACCTTGCAGATAAAGACTATGTCCAACTTCCTAGAAAAAAGACCTAACTATTTAATGAGGCATCATGTTGTCACAGCACAGTATTAGGAAACAAGAATGGAATTTGGCAAACAATGCTCATGGTTTCACACTTACTAGAACTGGATCGATATGGATTTGTGTCTGGAACATTCTTGGGAAGTGTAAGGGCTTGAATGGTTTTATTGTAGTCCAATTTCCTCTCATTCACTTTACTGTCCCCAGCTGCAAGACAGAAACCCATTACTGCCAACAATGAATCATTTTCATTCAATGACAATTTTTGATTTTACCAGGAGCTTCCAAAGGGCATCAGACACTTTCCACATGTAAAATGTGACATTCTGGGAGTGTCTGCACGGAATAATAATGACAGAAAGTATGGAAAAAGGGATACAATGGTGCAGAGTTAATTTCCATTTCCATAAACACAGTTCTTTTGTAAGTTTGTTACCAAACAATCCTCCTCCTTTATCCTTCTCAGCTCAGCAATCCTGAGCTTTGGCTTCAGCCTGTCCTGTTTTTTCACCTCTGTACAGCTCCCTCCCCTCCTCCCTCAACCAGGACACTCGTAGCAAGACTGCAAATGTCTCACATGTGAAGTGGGAGGTGATGAAGAGAAAGGAGGTCCCAAAAAACGTGAAGCAGATTCCCAGAGCTCCCTTGGTTTTGATCTGAGACACGATTCGAGTTGTCACTGTGGCATACTCCACTTCTGGAAGGAGGAAAAGAAGATGCTGTTCATGAAATGCTTCTGACAGTGAGCAGGGAGGTTAGGAGAGGGAGAAAAGGGCAGGGCACAAACTGGCAGCAGTGTCTCAGCTCCCCACACACCTGAGCAGAACCAGATGAGGTCCCTGCGGATGAACACGGACATGTAGAGCACTCCATGAGCAGCCGAGTGCAGCAGGACGTAGTGGGGACCGAGGGTCTCCTGCAGGCGGATCTCCCACTCTCTTCTGCAGGAAAGAACAACAGCTGGATCACACAGACAGTACAGAGACAACAACCAGGAGAGGAGATCAGCATTGTGCAAACAGAGCAATCCCTCTGATACACAACATCAAGCCATAAACAAAACCTCCCCTGCACTGAACTAAGGGGTGGCTGCTGAGATGCCACAAAAATCATCAGAGCTTTGCCATCAGCTGCCCCAAGAACAGGATGAAATTCTGTATGCCCAGAAAAGCTGCTCCATCCCTGGAAGTGTCCAAGGCCAGGCTGGACAGGGCTTGGAGCACCCTGGTCTAGTGGAAGGTGTCCCTGCCCATGGTAGGGGGTGGAACTGGATGGGGTTTAATGTCCCTTTGAACCCAAACCATTCTGTGATTCTATGATTTACAGATCTCTGTGAGTTTTTTGTCTAAACCCCATTTCCTCTGATGCTCATGCAATAGAATTCAGTCTTGTTAAATGGGTTGATTATAGAAAATATTAGGAATATGATGGAGACTATTTCTAGACTAATTCAAAGCAAAATAATTAGTTAACAATAAAAGAAGATGGTTCATTACATTGTTTTTGCTACCTGTCTGGACAGCCTTCTTGAACCCCAATGACATACATGTCCTGGGCAAAGTCTGGGTCTGTTGGCAATAAGAAGTCATCCAGATTCAATGGAAGTTCCTATTATACAAGAAGTTTAAAACAAAAAGAAAGAAAAGAAACAAAAGAAAAGCAATATTAATTATGCAAGTATTTACTAGAAAAAGACCTAGTAATTGGATAAAGATGATAACTCAGGTTGACAAGGAACATAGTCATGAACAGAAAAACATCACCCCGGTCCTTCCAGTAGAGCTAGGGTAACTTTACTTCTACCAAAAGACCTGTGAAGACTTCTGTGACCCTACCTTCTGACCCTGCATGTTCCAGGTGGCCACAAAGATTCCAATATTCCGATCAGGGAAATATCTGCTAAGTTCTTCTGCTCCCAGTAAGGCACCACTTGCCAGAAGGCTGCCTTCCAAATAGCTCCTGTGGACAGAAGTCAAAAAAAAAAGAGCATCTAAGGAAAGGGAATGGCAGCTGGGATATTGATTTGTAATGTTTGAAACTTGAAATAATCAAGAATAATAAGAAGAAATATTTATTTATATATTGTTTAATATTAATATTATTAATAATTATATTATTATGAATAATTGATATTTAGAATTTAATTTTAATATTAATATTAATTAATATTTCTA
>VZRL01003141.1:1289-48401 GCA_013397895.1 Origma solitaria
GCGGCGGGGCCGGGCCGCGCCCGGCGAGGCCGCGGGGCCATGACCGAGTACAAGCTGGTGGGGGTGGGCGCGGGCGGCGTGGGCAAGAGCGCGCTGACCATCCAGCTCATCCAGAACCACTTCGTGGACGAGTACGACCCCACGATCGAGGTGCGCGGGGCGCGGCCGCGGGTGCGGACGGGCGCGGGGAGAGCTCTCCGGGGCGGGGTGGGAACGGATCCGCTGCGAGCCCCTCCAGCCCGGCCCGGCCCGCGGCTCCCCGAGCGGCTGCTCCCCCGTTCTGCCTCGAGCTTCCCAAAACAGCCACGGGCAACCAAAAAGGCCACCACGGCTCTGAGCAGGGCGTAGGTTCTGCTCACAGGGATGGTATTTGTGATATTCTTTTTTTTTTTCTCTCTCTCTTATTGAGGAATTTCTTTAAAGCAACAGGGCTCCTGTGTTTTGTAACAAAGGTTGAGAGGGCTTAGAGTCTCATTTAAAATGTGATATTTGAGTAATGTTTGAAATATGATAGTTTGAAACATATTTGAAATGTGATAGTTTGAGTAATGTTTGAAATATGATAGTTTGAGTCATATTTAAAATATGATTGTTTTAGATACTGGTAGTTTTTCATCAGAGATGGACAAGAATCACAAAATCCAGACTGGTTTGGGTTAGAAGGGACCCTAAAGCTCATCCAGTCCCCCCCCTGCCATGGGCAGGGACACCTTCCACTCTCCCACATTGCTCCAAGCCCTGTCCAGCCTGGCCTTGGACACTGCCAGGGATCCAGGGGCAGCCACAGCTGCTCTGGAATGGTTGGAAAACCTCCTCTCTCACTCCTGCCCATGCTTTTATTATTATTTATATTTTTCACCCATGTTCCCCGGGTGGGCAGGAGCAGTTCAGAGCCCAACCCAAGGTCCCGTGTGTGTTGCAGGACTCATACCGCAAGCAGGTGGTGATCGATGGCGAGACGTGCCTGCTGGACATCCTGGACACGGCGGGGCAGGAGGAGTACAGCGCCATGAGGGACCAGTACATGAGGACGGGGGAAGGCTTTCTCTGCGTGTTCGCCATCAACAACAGCAAATCCTTCGCCGACATCAACCTCTACAGGTAGAGCTGGGGCTGCCCACGGGCACGGAGCGTGGGGACAGCAGCAGGGACATTGGCAGAGGGGAAGCAGTGAAGGCTCAGTTATGGATAAATGTTAAATCTCCCACTTCTTTCAGAAATTTTTGTGCCAATACATAGAATCACAGGGTTGGGTTGGATGGGACCTTAAAGCCCATCCAGTGCCACCTCCTGCCTGGGCAAGGACACCTTCCACTGTCCCAGGTTGCTCCAAGCTCTGTCCAACCTGGCCTTGGGCACTTCCACAGCTGTTCTTGGCAACTTGTGCCAGGGCCTCAGCACCATCTGCAGTCAGTTAAGACGGGGACAGTTTCTGGAGTTGTTGTGTTCATCATTAATCAGATCATCGATCCATATAAATGTCTCCAAGGCGTGCCAGAGGATGGTGACAGACTCTTTTCAGTGCTGCCCAGCAGCAGGACAAAGAGCAATGGCCATAAACTCAAACAGAATGAATTCCACCTCAACATGAGGAAGAACTTTCCATGGAGGGTGGCAGAGCACTGCAAGAGCTGCCCAGGGAGGTGTGGAGTGTCCCTCTCTGGACACATCCCAAACCCACCAGGATGTGTTCCTGTGGCAGCTGCTCCAGGTGACCCTGCCTTGGCAGGGGTTGGGCTGCATGGTCCCTTCCAACCCCAGGAATTCTGTGATTCCATGAATCAGATGCCATTTACAGCTACAGAATGTCACCTCTGAGGAAATGGGTGAGAAATGCAGAGTGGAGCTACCCACGGACAGAAAATGAAGTGTACAAAGTGCTTGTCCGTTCTGCTGCTGAGCCCCTGAGGTCCTGCTCAGCTTTAATATATTTTTGTGGCACTAAGTTGTTTGAATACTGAACTAAACCAGTTTTTATATGGAGAAAATAGTTCCTAATTTTTTTTTTTATTATTATTTGTCTTCCTAAAGAGAACAGATCAAGAGAGTGAAGGACTCGGATGATGTGCCCATGGTGCTGGTGGGAAACAAGTGTGACCTGCCCACGAGAACAGTGGACACAAAACAGGCCCAAGAATTGGCAAAAAGCTACGGAATCCCCTTCATAGAGACCTCTGCAAAAACGAGACAGGTGAGCTGCTCCACCCTGGTCTGGCTCCTTCTTGGGAAATACAGGAATGACATTTTCCTGCCTGCTTTTGCCTTATTTACAGGAGAAGCATTTTTCAATCCCTTCACAGTTTTTAGCTTTTATTTCCCCACTCACTCTTAGCTTGAAAGAGTTCTGGGCTGGGCAGGAATCACTTCAGACTCGTCCTGACTTCCTTTCAAGTGAGTCATGGTGATAAATAGCATAGAGAATAAAAAAATTTCAACTCCCCTGAAGTTACTAAATAAAACTTAAAAACTAACAACAGCACATGGCCAAAAAAAAGTTTAAAAAAATCACTATTAATATCAAAAGATTTAATAAATGCAACTGTAAACCCCTCTCTTAATAAACCTCTAAAACCATAAAAAATGCTCAAAAAGAAACAAATGTGTGCAAAATCATTCTAAAAAATAATATTTACATATTCATATTTACAAATTTATAAATATACAAATTTGTAAATATACAAATTTAATATTTACATATTAAATAAAAACCACGTTTTAATTATGAGAAATAAATACCTGATTATAAAGTCTCACAAAACACACAGAAGAAAAAGAAACCCACTTACCTTCTAATGCTTCAAATTTTTATTTATTAAATAAAAATAATTAATTAAGTAAACAAATTATTTATTAAAAAAATGGTTCCAGCCAATTCCAGTGCTGCCAAGAGGAGCAGCAGAGTTTCAGCTGCCCTCCCTGGGAAGCGTCAGAGGCTGAGCTCCCTGACCCCAGACCTGCTTGGTTCTCTTGGCTCCTTAATGAAGCCAATTAGGAGATTAATTTTACAGACAGAATTCCTCAGACTGGACTAATGGGCTTCTCCAAAGCCTCCGTGGCCACATGGCCGTGCCCAGCCAGCTGTGCTCTGCCTGCAGCTGGGGAATGGGGCAGGGAGGGGGCAATTACTGAGCAGCAGCCAGAAAATCCTAAAGAACTGAATTCCCAGAATCCTAAAATGGAGCTGATTAGGCAAGGAGGAGCTCATTTCCTGCACAGAACCTCCCGACAGTTATGATATTCTGTGTTTATTTTAATGGCTGTTGTCCCTGGAGGAGTCAGCAGTGGCAGGAGAGGGTTTGGGACATCAGTGTGAGGTTCTCCCTCAGAGCTTTCCTGCTCTTCCTGTGGAATTGTGTCCTTCAAATGCACTAAGGGCTTCTGGAGTGGACAGATCAGTGATTTCAGAAGCTTCAGGAGAGAAAATACCTGAGTTTGTGTTTGCATTCAGGGTGTGGAAGATGCTTTTTACACGCTGGTGAGAGAGATCCGGCAGTACCGGATGAAAAAGCTCAACAGCAGCGAGGATGGGAACCAGGGCTGCATGGGACTGTCCTGCCTTGTCATGTGAAAAGGTGAGCTGCAATTCCACTTTTCCTTTGGCTGATGAGCAGTTGGTGGTTTAGAAATGCTGGTTGCTGTAGGTGGGGTTTTTCCCTGTTGTACAACCCAGAGATTTGGATCCTCCAATTTATCAATTCTCAAAAAAGAAAAATTCCCCTCTAAGTTGACGGCAAAGCTTAAGAAAAGGAAATTTCATTCACATCACCCTCGTGGCTGATGGGTGGATGGAACAAGGTGATCCCTAAGGTCGCATCCAATCCAAAACATTCCACTGATTTCAGTGGTGTGATTTTTGATTTTCTGTATCATTCCTTTCTGTCTCCTTCCTTTGGGAAACCCTCGTGACCATTTGGAGAATGTCATTTCTGAAGGAACACCTTGCAGGAAGGATGTGCACAGCTCTGCAGTCACCGTGTGCTGCTGAGGGATTGACTTCCCTCAAGCTGTGTTCCTCTGGAACGAACTCATTCCAGGATTAACCACAGAAAACGGTGCAAGGAATGAAATCTGAGTTCCCAGCTGAGGGAAACTCCTTTCAGCCGTTCCCCAAAAGCTGTTGCTCATCGCTGTGAGAGCAGACAGAGCAGCTCAGGACTTGCACTGCTGCACTGCACATCCACCCCAGAGCGGGACAGAGCTAATTAGTGCTAATTGCAGGTGCCTTTCTGTTCCAGATGCCAAGAAAATGTGGTTCAGGTGCAGCTGCTGGACGAGCCTCGATCTCCTGTGCTGCCTCTCGTGCTGCTGCCCTGCAGTGTTTTGGTGCCAGGGACAGACTCTGGGCAGAGCTCATTAGCACAAGGTCCTTTTCCATGCTCCATCTGAAGAGAAGAACATCCATGGCATCTACCTCCCTGCTCAGCTCACGGAGCAGCAGCATCTCTGGATGTGCTGGGATTCTTTTCTCACTGTGTTACCGGGTCTGTTCCAGAAGAAAACCAGTCACAAAAGTGAACTATAGAGACTAAATGCTGTGAAAAAGATGACACTTTACCTCTAGAGTAAAAGCTAGAAGTGCTGTGTGTCCCCTGTCTGTTGGATTCCGTGCAGTGCTGTCAGAGGAGTGGCACAGAGCGATGTCACACGGGGTGGTGCCACCAGGAGTGCCCCTGTCCCCTCTCAGATGGGTGTCTGCTCTCTGGGCACCTGTACAGCAAAGTGCAACATCTCCAGTGCCAGGAGTGCCACACACCTGATCCTCCATTTCTGTAATAAAAAGGAAAAGCTTTCCTAATTAAGTGCCTGTTTGCTAAGAAGATTTGAAGTTGTCCCTTGGGTTGAGGAAAACCCCAAGGACTGGAATTTCTTGGGATCTCATTGTCTTAAGCAGGCAAGTGTGGTGTGGGTGATGTGAGCCTGCCAGGATCCTCCAGCAGGAATTTGGAGGCTGGAAGGTCCAGCAGGCACTTGTGAGACTCTTGGACGAGGGAGGGGACACACTGCATCTGTGTTTTACTTTCTTTGTGGGTGGAGCAGTTTATATTCTGTGTTGTTTCCCTGCAGCATTCAGATCTCTTCCAAGTTGGACCAAACCTGTCAGCTGTTCATTTTTAACATGAACTGCCAACATTTCTGGGCAGCTTCTCACTAATTAATCTGGTAACTGGAGGTTGCTTTGGACAGCTGCTGTTCAGCTCTCTCTCTGTAACTTGCAAATTGTTTTATTCTGAATTATTTTCTTACCACAGACTGTAAAGAGTCTCTTCAAAATGTCTCCAGACTGTAAAATGTAGTTGGAGTTTCCTTGTCAGGGAAGGAGTGTGGGCTTGGGGTTGACTGTCAGGGGTGCAGGAAGTGTCTGCTCCATCCCTGGGAGTGCCCAAGGCAGGCTGGACAGGGCTTGGAGCACCCTGGAACAGGGGAAGGAGTCCCTGCTCATGGCAGGGGTGGAATGGGATGAGTTTTCAGGTCCTTTCCCACCCAAACCATTCTGGGATGGAGGGGAGAATGCCGAGAGCTGCACAGAGCTGCGCCAGGCTCTGACTGCAGCATCCTTGCAGAGTGGGGAAGGAAATGAGCTCAGGGATGGCTTCACAGAGGTGTGGGACAGACTGATGGAATTCTGGCCTCTCTCCAGCAGCCCCAGCTGAGGGAATTGTGAGCTGAGCGAGTTCTTCCCAGAACAAAACCCCCTCCCCTCATTGCCTGGGGGGCACAGGTGTGGTCACTGTGCCCCTCGGGGTGCCCTGTCCTTCCCTGCTCCCTGTGCTGCTCCCTGGGTCCTGCCCGCTGTGCTGGGGCACGAAAGCTCAATTCCCACCCCTGTGGAGGAGGAGGAAGAGCCTTCAGCCAACAGAGGGAGCGTTGGGGCAGTGCCGGAGCAGGGCAATCGCAGGGGGCTCGGCTGCAGTTTGTTGGTGTCAGTCACACGTCTTAATTTGGAGTTCTCAGTTTCAAATGGACATTAGAAACCAGTAAACAGAGAGAGAGGAATTTTTTCCATTTAATGCTTCCTTCACTACTTAGATTCTCAGTTCTCTTCTGGGAACGAAGAGGATCAATTTGCATCACATTTTCTTTATCTGTGATAATCCCTATAAATACTTTTTTCAATTTAACTTTGACTGACATGACACTGATAAGAATTCAACCCATTTAAAATTTTAACATAAAATACTATTTTCCAGCAACGTACAGTGGGCAGTGGTGGGCAGAATTGTGGGTACCGTTGGCTGTGGCTCGGGTTCAGTTTGTTTGATGTTGCCCAGAGCAGCTGTGGCTATCCCTGGATCCCTGGAAGTGTCCAAGGCCAGGCTGGAGCAACCTGGGACAGTGGAAGGTGTCCCTGCCCAGGGCAGGGGTGGCACTGGATGAGCTTTAAGGTCCCTTCCAGCCCAAACCATTCCTGGCTGATCTCACGCTGCAGGTTAAACATGACAGAACTGCCACCACTGCCCTGCCAGGGCTGGGAAAGCTTTGTCAGGAAGAGTTTTCTGTGACACCATTCCCTGTGGCAGGAGATGAGTGTCTGCTCCTCAAGAGACACATGACACATTGGTGTCCAGTTAACAAAATTACCCCAAAAAGCTTTTGGGATGCACATCTGGCCCCGCAGAGCGGCAGGAAGGAGCAGTGTGGAGTCTGCAGGAAGGGTGAACCGTGACACTCTGCCATCCAGGCCTGTGGAAATGCAGGAGTTTGCTTCCTGGCAGGCAGGATTACCCAGAGCAAAGCCTGGGGAGCCTCTGGTGTTTGATGTTTGAAGGCTGTGTGGTCAGCCTGGGGAATTATTTGTTTGGAGGTTCATGGGAGCAATGCTCCGCAATGCACAGCGTGCTCTGGGTGTCATTCAGATGTACCAGCTGCAGCTCAGCTCCAAAAGCTGGAAATTCCCAGAAATGTGTGGGAACTGACTGGAAAATGCATCTGCTTTCTCTTTGCCGTTCCCTTTCTCTTGGGCTCTATAAAACCTGCAAAGGGAAAAAGCCCTGCTGAGGGTAGGGCTGTATTTATGTCACCTTTGGGACCTCTAGAAGGGTTTTTAGGATTTTTTCTGGTTTTAGGATGCTGCAGAGCTGACCTGCACAGGTGATACTCTCATCTCCGCTGGTGTAGTTCCAAATCCAGCAAACAATACAAAACCAGGGCGTTGCACTGGTCAGGACTGTGAAGTGAGTGGTTGTGATTTGTTTCCAGCTGTCTCACAGAGAACCCTGGGTTTGCCAAGAACTGGAAGGACAAAACCCTGTGGACTTTTGGGAAAATTATTTCGAAGATAAGCACAGAAGGTTTTGCACAAGGCAGGTCCCTGGGAAAGGTGGTTTGGTAGATTTGATCTGAATGTTGTTATTTAGAACAGCAGAACCCTGCACTGGTGCCAGGCTGATCTCACTGTCCTGACGGGGCAGAACAGGCACAAACAGCTTTGAGGTAAAATATTTAAAAAGGGTAAAATATTTTAAAAGGGTGAAGCTCTTGTTCAACACCTCCAAGTGCCAATAACTGTAATAAATGTTGTTATTGCTGGGGCTGGGAACAGCTCTGCAAGGAGCCACTGCAGCTCTGTGGTTGTTCCTCTCTCTGTCCCCACTCCCTGCTCTTGTTCAAACAACTGCTCACGTTCTGTCCTTGTCCTTGGCAGGACTTTGGATTTTAACCAGGATGTTTAAGCTGTCATAATTTCTAGTACTGCTCAGACTTAGAATTGGATTTCAAGCAGCCTCAGGCCTGGGGGGAAGGAGACCAGTGGAAGTTTGAGTCACATTCTGACCTGTCTGTGCTCCTCAAAAACCCCAAACCTTGAGTGTCTGCCTGTGTGTAACCCCCAGGATGGTCGGGAAATGCTGGGATCTGGACTTTTAACCCAAGGGCTAATTTGTTGTTACTTTGTTTAATTATTTGCTTTCAATAATGCATCTCTTTTGGTTTGAATTGAAGTAAATTATTTTGCTTCTTAAATAACTTTTTTAAAGAATAAACTTGGAATTCTTTGGTTGTTTTCTTTGTGATCTGGGCACGGGATCCACCAGTGGGTTACAGAAAGTTGATCGCAGTGCTCTCTGCTTTGTCTGTGGGTGAGATCGACTCCCGTTGTCACTTCTGTCATGGGACACGGTCACCTCTGTCCCAGACGTGCCCTAGAGCATCAGTGAGCAGTGAGAGTGGCCCTGGGAGCTGCCACAGTCAGTCCCCAGTCCAGTTTTAATGACTTCACCAATCTGTGCATTTTGCTGCTGCTGAATCTCTGTTTGCATTGGGGTCCCTCATTATATTTTTGCTGGGAAAAAATGAAGAGGGAAAGTTCTTCATATTCCAATGGCAAAACCAGCTATTAAGCTATTACTGTGCCCAAATCATGCTCTGTTAGGCTTTTAAATTGCTTAATTCAGTCTTCTAAAATCCCTCCCTGCTGGCTTTCCCCTGCAATGAGGAAGATTGTGTCAGACCACACCGTGGGTGAGTGTGTTCAAGTGTATTTCTCTTCAGGTGTTGTGTCAGGCACCTGGAACCAGCTGGAAACTCCTGGTTTTGTGCCAGGAGTGTCCAAGCAGCCCCCAGGGCCTGGGGCACACAGCTCGGGGCACTGTGACTCTGCAGAATCCCAAAGGATTCACAGCCTCAGCTCAGGTGGGCGCTGAGAGCCCCAAGCGTTTCTTGGCTCTCGGGAAGGTTTCCCTGCAATGTTTGCTCCCTGTTCCTCCAGAGGAGCTCCCTCGGGAGCTGATTTGGTGTGTCCTGAGCAGGGGCTGATCTCTGGAGGGATCCGAGCAGGAGATGATGGAGAGCAAGGTGGGGAGAGGAGAATCTGCTGAGAGTTTCCCCAGCGCTCGGTGAGTCTATCAAAGGCCCAGGGCTGCCCTGGTGAGATCCACATTGTCCCCTCTGTCCATCCTCTTCCTCTTCAGCAATTTAAACCATTTCCGAGCAAATCTGGCGCCATGGCCTCTGTGTGGGCAGCCCCCGGGCCAGGCCAGCTGGAGGCAGATCCTGCTCGGTTCCCCGAGCTGCCAAATTTCTGCCACATCCAACCATTTTCCTGAGGCTGGACCATGGCGGAACCACGGCAGCTCAGAGGTGAAAGTGTGGGGGTTCAGAGCCCCTCTGAGGCCTCTGGGTGTGAACCACTCATTTTCCAGCTGAAAAAGAGTGGGAAGAGGGGTTGTTTGTGTCAGTCCTCGAGTTTGCAGAGGCTCTGGATCTAACTTTAGCACTGCATGCCCTGGCTTTACTCAGATTTCCAACCTGAGCCCACCCAAGCTGACCCTGCGATTAAAAAAGCTGAGGGATCAAGAGACGATCAAGATTCTTCTCTTGAGGAAGATGACCTCTGTACCCTAAAGGTTATTTTTGGTTTCAGATGCGAATCCCAAGATCTTGATGTGTCCAGGGAGGTTAAGGGCGGGTGCAGTCCTTGTGGGAGAGCAGAGAAGCAGGAGCCAATTTTAGGGCCCTTGAACGAAATGGTTAAACAATAATGTGGGGTGGGGACTCTCAAACAAGAACAAGAAGAATTCAGAACCTGAAGAATTTGTCAGCATGAGAGAGGAGACCGAGGCTGTAAAGCATCCCAGCTTTGCCCTGGGCCTGCACCTCTGCAGCTTGGAGGGAAGGAAATTTATGTTCTTGGGGAATAAAAGGGAAGTGAGGACAAAATCCCCTCAATTCTGGAGAATTTCTCAACTGTCACCCAGCACATTTTGAACTTGTGCCCGTCAAATCGTGGGCACATCTCTTCCAGAGAGTTTCTGGATGCTCTGGAAATTCCCTCAGCAGGAGATGCTGCAGCAGGTCTCAGCTCACCTCACTGGCTGTGCCACAAGATTCCTATGGACAAAATCCATGGCTTGTTATTTCCAGCTCTGTATTTTACGCAGGTGACTCTGTCACCTATTCCAGCCTTCTTCTTGGACAAGGCCTTTCCGTAGCTGTTCCTGCAAAATCCGGCACAGGAATCCCTTGGATGTGCATATAATTCCAAATAATGCTGTCTTTTCCAGGTGGCTCTTCTGTTCCTTTCACTGCTGTGACCAAAGCCACCCTTTAAACCAGAGCCAGACTGTGCCCAAATGCTTTGTCCTGTTCCAGGGCAGCTCTCCAATGCCACCAAGAACTGAAATATTAAAAAGCAGGGAAAGACTCTGTTTCACATCAAATCTATTTTACCCTCCTGTCCTGTTCAGGTTCACCACTTCCCACCAGGAACCTGAGTCAGAAGCTCAGAGTCACTCTGGCAACACACAGAGCACAAAATTTCTGGCCTTTCTCTTCCCACAGGAGTTGTTTTCCAGCTGCAGGTGAGATCTGAAGAAGGTTTGAGGCCACCCTAAAGAGGGTGCAGCCCAAAAAGCCAATATGCGAAACAATCTGCTGAAATGAAGCCAGGAGGTGCTTCCCAGCCCGAGGCCTGCTCTCTCCAGCTTAAAGCAGGAATTCTTGAGCCAGCCTGGGCTGGACTCAGAGCTGGAGTCTGTCAGACACACCTTGGTATGGCTCAGCAAGCACAGAACTGATTATCAGCTCAGCATCAGCACACAGAGCTTGATAGAGGCACCTCCTGAAAAGCTGAGCAAAATGTGACTCCTTGCGCCTTCCTTTGGTTTGTTGGATTCAGCTGGGAGGAAGTGAGGACATCTGGGCAACCCTCTGGGTAAAATCCAGGCTTTCCAACAGATCCCTCCCCCAGGAATAACCTCGAAACAGCTCAGGTGAGAAGACATGGTTTGTACCTACCCACAGCCCCTGCTGTGATTGGGAATTCCCTTTAAACCTTTGGTTTAGCACAGAAGGCACCAGGTGTAGTCTCTCTGAAAAGTCTCTCTGACTTCCACAGACCATGTTGGAAAGGTGCAGCTGCCCTGGAAAGCAGAAATCTGGCCAGACACCAGGTGATCGTGAAATGCAAGCCTGATTTATAGAAAAAAATTAATTAAATTTGAGCCCTGCTTTCACCTGTTTCAGTGCAAGTGTTTGTGGCTGCACTTTAAATAGTCCCACAGTTGATCTCCACTCTCCTTTTAGAGTGGGAGAGTCTGATTACAGGCAAGGGAAAGCAGTAAAATTAGTGTTGGGCTGCCAGGCAGTCACTCAGCCCCTTGTGGACAGTGGGGTGTTACTGAGGCTCTGCAAACGCTGCTACAATGTCCCGGGTGAGAATTCCAGGTAGGTCTGAAAGCCAAGTGTGAGCCAAGGAGGCACAGGGCAGGTTCCTTAGCCCCCAGCCTCCGAGATTTGGATGTGTGCTGTCCAGGGGACCTCGCTGGGGCCTTTGGGCATTTTTCTTCCTGCCTGGAGATGTTTTGGATAGTGCAGCAAAAAAGTTTAAATCTTGCTCTGCTTGTACTGAAGGAAAATACTGTCTCTCCTGAAGTGGAATGTGTCTGTAAGGACACCATTAAATCCCTGAAGGATTTCAGGAGTCTCTGGCAACCTGGTGAAGCTCAGAGGATGTGGGGAGCTGCGGCCCCGAGGGGATTGGAGCTGGGCAGCAGAGCAGGGCCAGCCAGGCTCTCAGGCAGTGCAGAGGGACATGTGAGATGTGACTGCAGCCCTGAGTGATAACAGGACCTGATAAGAGCGTGTTTGGGATTGCAGGGCTGTGGTGTGACACTGTCCCAGTGTCCCAGAGCTGGTGTTAAAGCCTGGCCCTGCACCACCAGTGGGAGGCTGTGAACCTCCCTGAGTGTAATTTTCATCCACTAAAGAGATGAAAGGTCAAATGAAGCATTTCTGGGATGCTTCATCTGCAAATGAATCCATGGAGTCAGAATTCCGGGTGTGCTCCCAGGCTGGGCTCTGGGAAGTCAGCAGCTGGGGAATTGTGATGCCAGAGCTGCAGGGTCAGATGGAAAGGGCAAGAGCTGCACCCTCACAGTGCTGTTGCCATCCTGTCTGCCCGGGAGTGAGGATTTGTGGCAGAGCAGTGTCTCAGCTGTCTGATCCTGTTAGGGAATACGGGGAGATGTGAGCACAGGGGGGGTGGAACTCGGCATCTCTGAAATGACCATCCATCCTGAGGGCCACAAAGGAGGGCGAGTCATGGGCAGAAAATAGCAAAGCCTGGTGCTCCGAGCCACTGAAATATCTGCTTGCTTGGTCAGCAGGAGGAGGCTGTCCTGCCCTGCCTGTGCTGCTGCTGCATCCCTGCTCTCAGGTGTGGGGAGAGACCTTCCAGGGCAGCCCAGGACTGGTAGCTGTCAGGCTCTGCTGGCATTGAGGTGATCTGGGTTCTAGGCAATGCTCCCTTGGGCACTGCAGGGACTGCAGAGACTGTGTCAGGCACAGGCTGTGCCAGAGCCAGGCTGGGCTGTCCCTGGTGGGGTTTGGTTCCACGCTGAGGCACCACTGAGGCTCTGTCATGGGACAGGCAACAAAGAACTTCCATCTTTGCATTCCTCGAAGTGACAACTTCTGCCTTTCTTCTCTTCTTCCAGTGCCTAGGGGCTACTAAAAGGCTGGAGGGACCTCTCACAAGGGCATGGAGTGAGAGGTCCCTCACTGGGGAATGGTTTTAAGCCAAAGGAGGATGGGTTTAGAAGAGATATTGGGAAGGAAATCCTCCCTGTGAGGGTGGGAAGGCCCTGGCACAGGGTCCCCAGAGAAGCTGTGGCTGCCCCTGGATCCCTGGAGGTGCCCAAGGCCGGGTTGGATGGGGCTGGGAGCAGCTTGGGACAGTGGAAGGTGTCCCTGCCCATCAGATGAGCTTTAAGGTCCCTTCCAACCCAAACCATTCTGGGATTTGGGGATTCTTTTATAAGTGGAAACTGTAGAAGGCTTTGGCTAAGCTGGTACTTTGCTAATCCCTTTTTAATGACTGATGAGATGATAAGGCAAAAAGACTCAGATTTTGAGGGTCTGATCACAACAGCTTTTATTTTGTCTCTGTTTTATCTCAAACAGCAGAACACAAACGTGAGTATTGCTGGGTTTCTCTATGCTCTGCTGTGTTACTGCCTAGACATGATCACTGGAACCAAGCAGCAGTTACATGATCATGGTGATCCTTCAGCAGCTGGAGAAATGCTTTTTCCTGGCAGTGCCAGCTCTGCCCCTCGGTGTCACACGGAATGGTCTCACCTTTTGGTCGTTTGATACAGCACCAAAATATGCAATTGGTTAAATATTGTCCTGGCACCCTGAGTGCTGGCGAGAACCCTCCGTCTGTTGTGCTTTGGTCCTCACCTGTGACCATGTCCTGTGTGACACTCGATGGTGAGATCCATCCTTGGGCACTGAACCTCTCCCTGCTTCGTGCTGAGATGCCAAAACCTGCTGTCAGTGCCCCTGTGCTGCAAACATCTGCTTCTGGGAGATGCTGCCAGCAGAGCCCTTGGGTTCTTGTTTGATGGTGTTTGGTTGGCAGTGGAAGGGCTTTTAACCTTCCTTGTCCTCCTCCATAAAGCTCCAGCCAGTCAGTGGTGACTCTGGCACCTTTGCAGCACACTGCATGTGGTGGGCTGAGGGTGCCCAGGTGGGGCTCCCCAGCTGCACTGGGATGGTGAGAGCTGAGTGCTTGGGCTGCCAGCTCTGCCCCCTCCATCCATCCATCCCTCCATCCCTCCATCCATCCCTCCATCCCTCCATCCATCCCTCCATCCATCCCTCCATCCATCCCTCCATCCATCCCTCCATCCATCCATCCCTCCATCCATCCATCCATCCATCCATCCATCCCTCCATCCATCCAGCCCTCCATCCATCCATCCATCCATCCCTGTCCATCCCTCCATCCACCCCTGTCCATCCCTCCATCCATCCATCCCTCCATCCATCCATCCATCCATCCATCCATCCCTCCATCCATCCATCCATCCATCCATCCATCCATCCATCCATCCATCATCCATCCCTCCATCCATCCATCCCTGTCCATCCCTCCATCCATCCCTCCATCCATCCATCCATCCCTCTGTCTTCCCTCTGACTGCTGGAGCAAGTGGGTTTCAGGCTCCCTGGAGCTGTAAGGGCTCTGCCAATTTTCCCCTCTTCCACCCAGTGCATGCTCCCATAATTGCCCTCCCCAAGGACCTGCTTCTCTCTGGGTCTTTTGGCAGCACTCTTGGACTGCATTTACTTTTCCTGCTGCACTGGGGACACAAGGTATGTCTCCAGCCCACCAGGAGTGGCCCAGCCTCATTGCAAATTTGAGAGGTGGCTCAGAGTCTTCTCTGGGGGGTGGGGGCCACAAGGAAACGGCAGCTGAGCACGGAGCTGCCTGCAAGGGGCACTGCCTGTTCCAGTGGCTGGGAATCACCTCCCCGTGGGACACTGAACTCCTGCTCCTTGCAGAGATGGACGAGTCCCTGCGCTCCTTCGCCGAGAAGGTCTTTGCCTCCGAAGTGAAGGATGAGGAGGTCAGGGAAGAAATCTCTCCTTTTGATGTGGAAGAGATCTGCCCCATCTCCCGCCAGGAAATGACGCTGCACATGATGCTTCAGGAGAACAGTGCCATGGTGGAAAAGCGGTGAGTTCCTGGAAGCCTGGGCAAGAGAGGAGCACAGCCTACACCTCCCGGCCAGAGCAAGCTGGAGGTGTAAATCAAGGCCCTTGGGAACAGCTCCCCACACCTGTGGAATAAATCCTTGATAATCCCCAGGCATCTGTCAGGTACTCCAGGATTTCCTCTCCAACTATTCCCACTGTTGGACAGAAAGACACCCTTGGCCTGTTCCCTGGGTGTCAGCACAGCGATGGCCACAGAGTAATGGCAGAATTTAGGGAGGGAGGGAGACTTGGAGGCTCTGGGAAGATGCAACTTCCAAAGTCTGTGGCTACTTTGTGTTCTGGGGCCTGTGCTTTTGGCAGTGCCTGTTTAAGGTGCTCAGAAATCACCAGTGAGCTGCTCTGTGCTGTGCTCAGAAATCACCAGTGAGCTGAGCTGTGCTGTGCTCAGAAATCACCAGTGAGCTGACTCGAGCTGTGCTCAGAAATCACCAGTGAGCTGACTCGAGCTGTGCTCAGAAATCACCAGTGAGCTGAGCTGTGCTGTGCTCAGAAATCACCAGTGAGCTGACTTGAGCTGTGCTCAGCTGGAGCAGGGCTGTGGGCAGTGCCCCTGGCCCTGCACCTCTGTGTGACCATGGAATGAGCTGTTTGCTTGAGCCTTTCCTCTGTAGCAGGAAGAAGCTGATCCGCATGAAGACGACTGTGCTGGCACCACCTGTGTCTCCAACGTCGGTGCCCAGCCAGGCTGCCACTGATAAGGACAACTCCACCTGCCCCCAGTACCAGACTGTGCCCGACTTCCAGCGGGTGCAGATCACTGGGGATTATGCGTCTGGGGTAGGTACTTCCATGGCTGCTCCCTTCTGATGCTGGTCACCCCCTCTGGTCCCTGCCTGGCCCTCAGCAGTGCCCAGTGACAGAGGAGTCTGTACCAGCTGCAGTGGGGATGGTGTCTCCCAGCTCAGACTGTGCCTCACAAGCTCAGTCTGTGCCCTGCTGCATCCCTGGAGGATCCAGAGCTGAATGCCTCAGCAGGAGCCTGTGCATGTTGCACACCTCCCATGGGATTCTCCAGGGAGGGCATGGCAGGGTGGGCTGGGCTCACCCTGTCACATCCTCTGTGCCTGCACACAGCTATATCTGTCCCAGCTCTGGGCACATCCAAGAACCCCAGGAGGGCTGAGGGAGGTCACCAAACTCCTTGCACAGGGTCACCTAGAGCCAGTTGACCAGGACTGTTATCACATCCCGTGCTAATCCTGCCTCCTTCTCCTCCTCAGCCTCCTCTATTACATTTGTGCTGCTTCTAAGAACATGCTGGAGGGCAGCTCAGGCTGGAGCTGCATAGCAGAGGGGATCTGGAAATCCCTCCCTGCTCAGGCACTCAGCATGTTCCTCCTGCCATGACTGTCCTAGCTGGGAGTGCTGGTTTCCCAACCTACTCCACTCCAGACTCTTCTGACTGCCCAAAACACTTGTTTGTGCAGTAAATCAAAAATCGTTGACACACTGGGACAGTGTGTTTTTCCTGCTTCAGTTTCAGTCCAGGCTCCAAAAATAGCTTTAATGTTTCACCCAGGCCTGGCTTCCATTTCAGGGCCAATTACTGATTGCAGTGAGGAATCTAAGAGGGGGTGGCATCAGAATTCACTGGCTCTGCCACCAGGAGCTTCCCTTTGCCATGCCTGGGTCTCTTGCCTATCATCCCTTCTGTGCCCTGCTCAGGCAGAGCAGTGGGAGATTGACATGATGTATAATATCTGATACGATAAGATATATTATATGATGTGATATATGACATGGTTGATATGATATGACAAGAAAGTTGGATAAGGACTTTTTACAAGAATATGTAGTGACAGGACAAGGGGGAATGGCTTTCTACTGCCAGAGGGCAGGGTTAGATGGGATATTGGGAAGAAATTCTTCCCTGGGCAGGTGGGGAGGCCCTGGCACAGGGTGCCCAGAGAAGCTGTGGCTGCCCCTGGATCCCTGGAAGTGTCCAAGGCCAGGCTGGATGGGGCTTGGAGCACCCTAAGATAGTGGAAGCTCATGGCAGGGGCTGGACCAAGATGAGATTTAAGATCCCTTCCCTTAAAATCATTCTATGATTTTTTTTATATTTATCTTGCTGTGACCAAAATCTCCCTCCACCTGGGTGCACCAGGGTGCCTCTTGGACACCTGTGTTCCTGCTGTGTGGTTGCCCTCAGCAACAACCCTCTTGCAGGTGACAGTGGAAGATTTTGAGGTCGTGTGCAGAGGCCTGTACCGGGCACTGTGCATCCGCGAGAAGAACATGCAGCAGTCATTGCAGAGGTTTCCCAAGACAACCTCGCAGTACCTGCGTGCCATCGAGGGCGAGCCCTGGAAACCAAGTGACATCGGCCCAGGTACAGACAGGCACCCCAGGGGCTTCCTATGGCTTCAGCACAGGGCAGGGCTCAGGAAAGGGCTGGGGAAGACACTTGCCCAGGCCTCCTCCTGGGTGTCACAGTGGTGGGGTGCCTGCTGTGAGGGGTGGGGGAGCAAGGCAGGCTTGGGAGCTCTGGGCTAGCCGCCTGTGCCTTATGGAATTCTCCTTTTGGTGCAGTGTTCACCCCACCAGTGAAGGATGGACAGGATCCCTTTGACACTGGGAATCTCCCTGAGGACCTGGGATACCATATCCAGATGAAGGATGGGATAGTTTATGTCTATGCAGACAAGGCAGCAGCTGAGAGAAATGAACCCAAGGACCTGCCCTACCCCAGCCTCGGGCACTTCGTGGACGACATGAACTTCCTCTTGGTCCTGATTGCACAGGGGCCTGTGTAAGTGCACAATCTACCAGGTCCTGCCTCAGTGGGCAGAGGGAGGTCAGGGCAGCCCCCTCTCCTTCCTGGGAGGAGGGAGGGACCTGCTGATGACACACCTGGCTGCCCAGGTGTCCTTGGTCCTTGTCAGCCCTCTTGACTTGGGTCTTAAGCAAAGTGGCACTCAGGGGTTGGAGACAGGACCTGCAGGTAGGCTCCCAGCTGGCCAGCCTTCCTTCAGAGCTTTGGAATAGAGGCAGGAGAGGCACCTTATGGAAGCAGGGCTGGCCAGCACAAGCTCCTTCACCACAGGTGCAATCTGTGTCCCCGTGCCCCTGGGTGAGGAGCACAGTGACTGTTCTGCCCTTTGCTCTCACCAGTAAGACCTACGCTCACCGGCGCCTCAAGTTCCTCTCGTCCAAGTTCCAAGTGCACGAGATGCTCAATGAGATGGAGGAGATAAAGGAGGTGAAGAACAACCCCCACCGGGACTTCTACAACTGCAGGAAGGTAAAGGGCAAGGCTTAGAGCCCCAGTGAGCCTGGAGAAAGCTGTTTTGGGTCCTTCCCTCCCTGGGATCTAGATGTTAGAGTCCATGTCTGTAGCAGCAGCATCGTTCCTGTGAATGTGAACATGCTGCCTGCAATGCTCTTGGCAAATCTGTGCCACCTGGTTGTGTTCACCTGCTTCCCACACCACATGCTCACCTGAGGGGTTTGTTTACCTCCCTGGGATGGTACCCGAGCGTCCCAGCTTGAAGATGTCCCTCTGTTTGCCCAGGTGGACACGCACATCCATGCTGCAGCCTGCATGAACCAGAAGCACCTTCTGCGTTTCATCAAGAAGTCCTACCGTGTGGATGCTGACCGCGTGGTCTATGATGCCAAGGGCAAACAGCTCACCCTCAAACAGCTCTTCCAGCAGCTCAATCTGCACCCCTATGACCTGACAGTGGATTCCTTGGATGTCCATGCTGTAAGTGGTAGGACATTTACTGTAAGGTCATTCTTGGGTCACTCTCACCCCCATGGGTTTTCCCTTCCCTGTGCACCCACACATGTGTATGTTCATGTGTCAAGGTGCAGCACCTCCTGGTTTTCCCATTTGGGATGGTTTGGGTCAGTCCCTGCTCCCTGCCAAGCTCTAAGGGCAGTATTTCACCTCCCTGACCCCCTGCCCCAGGGCCGGCAGACATTCCAGCGCTTTGACAAGTTCAATGACAAGTACAACCCCGTGGGGGCCAGCGAGCTGCGCGACCTCTACCTGAAGACTGAGAACGCCATCAACGGCGAGTATTTTGCTACCATCATCAAGGTATGGAGAACGGGGAGGAGAGCAGGGTGGAGCTGTGGAGCTGCTGTGGGTTCCCGTGCCACGGTCTGTTCTGCTTTGCAGGAGGTTGGCTCTGACCTGGAGGATGCCAAGTACCAGCACACGGAGCCCCGGCTCTCGATCTACGGGCGGTCACCTGACGAGTGGGCCAAGTTGGCCAAGTGGTTCAGCACCCACCGAGTCTATTCCCCCAACATGAAGTGGATGATCCAAGTCCCCAGGATTTAGTACGTGCTGTGGGGCTGAGGGAGTACTGTGCCTTACAGATCCCTCATCCCTGAAAGGGTTGTGGGGACAGTGGGCTGTGTTGTCCCTCCGGCAGCAGCTAATCCCTGTCTCTGTCCACAGTGATGTGTTCAGATCTAAGAATTTCCTCCCCCACTTTGGGAAAATGCTGGAAAATATCTTTGTTCCTGTGTTTGAAGCAAGTGTCAACCCCCAAGCCCACAAAGAGCTGAGTGTCTTTCTACACCATGTGAGTGTCACCTGACAGAGTTGTCAGTTTGGGGAGAACTCATGTTCCTCCTTGTGCACAACAAATGGGGTATTGGCCCTGACACAGAAAATGCCATCAGTGGGCTCGTGGTCCTTCTGCCACATTCTGGGAATGGCCAGAATTCTGTTTGTGGCCAGAATTTTGTGGGGAAGGGTCAGAGTCCCTGAGCTGGCTGCTCTGGAGCTGTGAATCACTGCCCACTCACCTCGTGGGGAAGGTGTGAGCTGTATTCCTAGTCCTGGACAGTGCTTGGGGGGGTTGTAAGGAGCAAGGTCTGCAGCCTTGCCCGACCCTGCTCTTGTGGGGTACAGGGGTACAGCCAGGCTCTGCTGAGCTGTGGTGGGGCAGAGTGAGCCCACCTGGGCGTGATGAGGTGGGGAGTGTGAGACGCACCTTTTTTGTTCCCTTGCCAAACAGATCACAGGCTTTGACAGCGTGGATGATGAATCCAAGCACAGTGGACACATGTTCAGGACTAAAAGCCCTAAGCCAGAGGAGTGGACTTCTCAGAAGAACCCATCCTACACCTACTACATCTACTACATGTATGCCAACATCCTGGTGCTGAACAACCTGCGCAGGTGAGGCCTGGGGTCTCCCAAGGGGGGGAGTCACTGCCTTGTGACTTGGCTCAGCTCTTTGACTGTTGGTGTGGAAGCAGTGGGGCTCTCCTTGCTCTGCATTTGGAGCATCATGGCCCAGAGCAATCCATATACCCCTCAGTAGGAAGTGTGATGGACTGGGGTGAAAGCTTAGGGGCTGCGGAGATGCATCTATTGCATGCACAGAAGAGAAAAGAGAATGTGCCCCCAGGTCAAGCTGAATTCTTGGGGACTCATGGCAGGGGCAGAGCTGGGCCTGAATTCAGCTCTTTGCCCACTCTGAATGCTCCTTCCCTGTGCCCAGGCAGCGTGGGATGAACACGTTCCTGTTCCGCCCACACTGCGGCGAGGCCGGGGCCATCACACACCTGCTGGCAGCCTTCATGACAGCAGATAACATCTCCCATGGGCTCAACCTCAAGAAGGTAAGTGGAGCACTCAGCCAGGAGAAGCCCAGGCAAGGCAGAGCAGGAGAAGTGCTCACAGCTGCCTCCATGTAGCTGGCAGTTACCTTTGCCTCTGCTTTACACTGGCACCACCTGGCTTTGGGCAGATGTTAAATGGTTCTTGGGTTTCTCCAGGCACGTTTGGGGATGTGGCTAAGAAATGTATTAGAATTTGGGAGTTTAGCCTCACGGACCTATCACAGAATATGTTTGGTATCCTTGGAGCCAGCTGAGTTCTGATATCAGACAGGTTTGAGCTCCTCAGCCTCTCTTGCTCCCTGAAGGATTGATTGCTGGCTTGCCTGTCTTTCCTTGCACACAGTTCCCTGGCAGGGGCCTGGCCTGATCTGAGGAATGACCCCAGAGAGGTGGAAGGTCCAGCAACTTTATCTCTAACCTGGTATCTCTGCTCATCTTTACAGAGCCCAGTGCTGCAGTATCTGTACTTCCTTGCCCAAATTCCCATTGCCATGTCCCCACTCAGCAACAACAGCCTCTTCCTGGAGTACGCCAAGAATCCCTTGCCTGACTTCCACCAGAAAGGGCTCATGGTGTCCCTTTCTACAGATGACCCCATGCAGTTTCACTACACCAAGGTACAGTGCGAGCTGAGTGCTGGGGCTGGGACTGTGTGGGCCTCAGATTTTTGGAAGCCAGTGGCACCTGCAGAGGGTCCAGCATATGCTGGTGCATCCCCCTCTCCACCAGCAGAGGTTCAGGCAAGATATTAGGAAAAATTTCTTCACTGAAACAGTAGTCAAGCATCAGAACATGCTGCCCAGGGCAGCGGTGGAGTCACCATCCCTGAAGTTTTCAAAAAATGAGAATATGTAGCAGTTTGTGATATGGTTTAGTGGGCATGGGGGTGTTGGTTGAAGGTTGTATTTCAGTGGTTCTGTGAGCTCTGGGACAGCCCCTGAGCAGCACGGGCTGTGTTGGCAGAGGCTGCTGACCCCTAACCCTGTGCTGCAGGAGCCCCTCATGGAGGAGTATGCCATCGCTGCCCAGGTGTTCAAGCTCAGCACCTGTGACATGTGTGAGATTGCCAGGAACAGCGTCCTGCAGTGTGGCCTGTCCCACGAGGTGGGTGCCCTGTCCCACGAGGGGTGTCCCGTTCCCTGAGGTGTGTGTCCTGCAGTGTGTCCTGTCCCACGAGCTGGGTGTTCTGCGGTGTGTCCCGTCCCAGGTGCGGGGTGTCCTGCAGTGTGTCCTGTCCCAGGTGGGGGATGTCCTGCAGTGTCTCCTGTCCCACGATGTGTGTGTCGCCTTCTGAGGTGGTCCTGCCACGGCTTGAGAATGGCGACCAGCTCCGCCCATGGGCTCGGGGCTTCTCCACCAGCGCGTCCCTCGGGCGCTGCCAGCCGGGGTTCTGAGGTCGATACCGCTGTCCTTGCCTCTGGCAGGAGAAAGTGAAGTTCCTGGGTGAAAACTACCGGGAAGAGGGTCCCGACGGCAACAACATCCGGAAAACGAACGTGGCCCAGATCCGCGTGGCCTATCGCTACGAGACCTGGTGCTACGAACTCAACCTCATCGCCGAGGGGCTGAAGAACGAATAGGCGGGGGGCCGGACCGCGGGACCGCGGCAGCACCGGGGCCGTGCCGGACTCTGAGGGCGCAGGGGAGCGCAGTAAAGCCCCGTCTGTGAAGCGGCTCCGAGCACACTGAGGGGAAGGGGGCGGGATCACCACCTGAGTGACAGCCGGGCCAGCCAATGGGCGGTGGCTGTGCGCGCCCTGGGGCGGGGTGAGGGTGGGAGCTCGACTTGAATGACGGCCACAGCAGCCAATGGGCGGCGGCTCCGTGAGCGCCGGGAGCATCCTGAGGGAGAGGGCCGAGGCCGCGGGGAGACGGGACGGTGAGCGGAGGGGCGGGGCCACCTCATGAGTGACGGCCGCATCAACCAACGGGAAACGGCTCCGGGCGCTCTGGGGCGGGGATGAGGCGGTACCGCCGCTTGAGTGATGGCTGCAACAGCCAATGGGAGGTGGTTCCGTGCGCGCCGGGAGCGTCCTGCGGGAGCGGGGTCGGGAGCGGTTCGGGGCCGCGGTGAGACGGGGCGGGGGGCGGTGGAACCGTGCGGGGGCTGCGCCGGGAGGACGGGCGGGTGGCCCGAGGGGTTTGGGGCTTCCCGCAGTCGCGGCCGGGCTCGGGGCTGCCGGCCCCGAGGGGTCCCCGTGTCCCGGCTCCGGGCAGGCGGGCAGCGGCCGGTGCTGCATCGTCCCCGTGTCGGGCGGGCCGGGGGAAGCAGGTGCCCGCTGCAGCTGCCCTGGAGGAGAGCCGGCTCGGAAGGGCCGGGGCTGTGGGGGGCTCATCTCCCCCGCTCGTCCAGATGCCTGCAGGGAGGGTGCCGGGCGGACCCAGCCGGGGCTGTCCGGTGATGGGCACACACGGGAGGGTCCCTTGAGCGTCGGGGAGCGCTTCTCCCGGTGAGGGCGATGGAGTGCGGGCTGCCCAGGGGAGCTGCAGAGTCTCTCCCCTCGGGGATGCCCAAAAGCCATCCTGCTGTAGGTCACACCTCCAGACGGTCTCTCCCACCTCCACCCCTCAGCGGTGCTGTACAGAGTGTCTTCAGGGCGAATTGCGCACTGCTGGGCTGCGGTGGCTGAGGTCTCACGGGGTATTTGTGCTTTGTCACACTGAGATGTGTGGGTCTGAGTGGTTACACAGCTCCTTGGGCACACCGGACCCCAGTTCACTGCATACACACCCGCTCCGTTCCTGTGGCCGTGGCTGAACACGGCCTGGCTGAGGGCACCTGGTTGGGATAGAGCCCAGGCGGTGATGGAGGAGTTCCTCCTGTCAGCCGGGACTGGCATCAGTGAGTGATGGAAGGAAAGCAGAAGAGCAGTTGCAGGAAAACCAGCCTCTGGAAATGTGTGTTTGGGCAGTGATGGCTGGAGGATCTGACCTGGATGTGCCCTGGATCTGACCTTGAGTCCTAGTGCTGTCCATTGCTGCTTGGCAAAATTTTTATCTCAGTCTTCCAGTTATAATAATATAATACAATATGGATGTGACTCAGTGTGCAGCTCTGGGACACGTTATCTGGATGATGTCTGAGAGGTTTTCTGACGCTGCCTTTGTCTGCACCCTTTGAACTTCCTGGGGCAGCTACCTCGGTGCTGCTGAGATTTTCCCAAAGGAATGAGTGGTTGGTTGTGGCTCCACACAGCCTGTCTGGGGTGGCCCACGTAAAACCACTTGGGCTTGGTGACTTTAGTTTGGAATCTCACCTCTGATGGTGGCACCAAGGAATTGCTCCAGGATAAGTTGTGTTTGATTTTTAACTCCGTGCCCAGCTTGGGTCTCAGTCCTTGTGTGCAGTGCAGCATTCCTGGGGCTGGCAGCCAGCCCGGGGTGTAGGGGCTGAGTCAACTGCTGTTGTCAGTATTGCTACCCTGGGCATTCAGATGCTGTGAGTCAGGTTAAAACCCCACAACTTTAAAAATAGTACTTTGCGGGTTCTGTCCATGTGCCCTCTGCTGTAGAAGCCTTCAGGGCTTACATGCTGGAAGTGTTCTGGTTTGGGGTTTTTTATATCTTGGGTAAAAACTTACTTTCAAGAAGATGAATTTCATCACTTGAGAAAAAGTCAGTATAAAGGTCTTAGGAGCCATGGCAGGGGCCAGACTTAACCTCCTTTTGCTGTGTAATTTGGATTAGCAGCACATTTTCTGTGTCCAGGGGCTGTGGCCATGGATCTGATGAGGCAGAGCTGTTCCTCAGCAGGAGATGCAGCAGCACAGAAGGAGTTAATACCTCGTGGTTAGAGTAGCTTTGCATTGAGATGGAAATGACTAAGCACCCTGCATTCCTGAAGAGTTACTTATTTTGATATAAAATCTGCCTGTTTGGTACTGCCCATGTCTTTGAGGCATCAGCATGGCAGAGTTGTTCAGAGAAGCTTCAGGGTTGCTCCGGAGAGGAACAGAATGGGAGTAGCTGAGAGCTCTGGGAAGAGTCCTTTTCCTCCAGGAATGAGCTGCCAGCTTCTCTAGGCTGCAGAAGACCAGAAACTGCCTTTTATTTGGCTACAGACACAGGAGGCTTGGCGACAAGGACTCTGGGGTGGTTTAGGACTGCAGAGCTCTCATCAAAGGAGTGAGATTGCCTCAGAGCTGCACGGGCTGGTCCAGTCGGTGTTTGTGTTCCCAGGAGCAGGACAAGGTAAGGTGCCGTGCCAGTGCTTTTGTTCTCGCCGTGCCTCTGCTGCAGGGTGGGCAGGGGGCTGAGGGGTGCCAGCAGCACGTGTGGTGTGGGGGCTTGACCTCAGCACTAGACAGGATTTTATTCTGGGGCAGCACTGGCAGCTTTCTCTCCTTGGGAATGGTTTCAGGAAACGGAATTGTCTTGAGGCTTTGCAAGGAAAATGTGTAGTGTGCTCTCTGGCTTTCAGGGCTGGAAAAAGAGTCAGGGCTACCTGTCATGTGCTTTGAACGTGCCTCATTCTTCTGCTTTGGGAGCTTTCAAACAGTGTGGATCAGAGAGGCAGTCTTTTGGCAGAAATGTGTGATGTTTTGTCTAGAAATTATATAAGTTTCCCCCAAATTCTGCTTCCAGTGAAATAATTCAGTATTCCTGACTACACCGATCTCCTCTAAGTCCTAGTGCAGTAAGGATGATAAATTTGGCTTCTCTGGAAATACTGGGAAGCACACTGGGGCCACTGAAGGAGTTTGGCAGGGGAGGTCAGGATGGAAGCAGTCACAAGTCTGGTTATTCTGTGACAGGAATGATGAGTGTAGTGCCTGATAGGAGTGCTGGCTGCCTGACGCAGATGGTCTCTGCCAGCTCTGTGTCCCTGAACTGTGTTTTAACCTGTCCTGGACTGCATTTAAGGGTTACTTAACTTGGATCACACCACCCCAGTGTGCTCTTTCTTCACCAAAGATCAGTCTCTACCCTTGCCTGGGCTCACGTGATGAGCTGAGATTAAACACCTGGTTCTTGATAGCAAGCCTGGGCAGGTGAAAAGCTGCATTCCTCTCCTCCTTGGATGGATATTTTGGAAGAGACAGTCCAGGGAGCAGCACTGAGCAGGGGAGAAGCTTTAAGCTTGTGCCTGACAGTCTGTGGATCCCATTCCTGCATGTCCAAGGCCACGCTGGACAGAGCTTGGAGCAACCTGGGATAGTGGAAGGTGTTCCTGCCCATAGCAGGGGGTGGAACGAGATGAGCTTTAAGGTCCCTTCCAACCCAAACCATCTGGGATTCCATTTTGGGATTCCATGTGCTGGCCGGGGCTGAGCTTCTCCTCCGCATTTCTCAGCTCTCGGTTGTGCCTTACCATGGGATGTGGATGTGGGCAGAGGGAGAGGGCAGGAGCGTTAGGACTTGGCTGGGCCGTGGCTTGGTGAGAGGAAGCAGAAGTGTGTCTGTCTGGCTGAGGAAGCTGCAGCACAGGCAGTTTTTGTTGCAGCCTTCCCAGCATGAGCTGTGGCAGGAAGGACGTGGGATGGGCTGGCGGCCAGCTGAGCTGCCCAGCTTGGGCACGGCAAGGATGGAGCCACCTGGAAAGCTGTGCAGGGCTACTCAGTCTCCCCTGGGCAGCGATTTGTCCTCATGGATGTTGGATATCAGGAAAAAGCTTCTTCCCCCAGAGGGTTCTGGGCACTGAACAGGCTCCCCAGGGAATGGTCCCGGCCCCAAGGCTGCCAGAGCCCCTAGGGATGCACAGGGTGGGATTGTTGGGGTGTCTGTGCAGGGCCAGGGGTTGGACTGGATGATCCTTGTGGGTTCCTTCCAAGCATATTCTATGATACTCTTCTCCCAGAAGAGCTGCCAGGTGCAATATTTGGAGGAGAGAGCAGCCAGTGCTGTTGGAAATCCAGGGAGCTGTGGGCAGGGGCTGCATGTGCTCCCTGAGTGCCTGTGCTGCACCTGTTCAGTGCTCTGGATGAACCCTTGCTCCACACCGCAGGGTCCTTTGGCTTCCTCTCCCTGTGCCAGTCCTGTGTCCGTGTTTGAAGACCTGGCAGGCACTGGAGGAGCCTGCTGTGAAGCTGGCGTGGCTGGGGAGGCTGTTTGATCCCTCTCCTCTCCTGGCTGTCCCCAGCAGAGCCTGTCCTTCGCCAGCGCAGAGCAGCTCGGTGGCACAGCAGAGGGGAGAGCTGCTTTCCTGCCCGCTGCTAATCAGGGCTGTGCAGACACGGGCTGAGGAAGGATGGCTCTGCTCCCGCTCAGGATGTTTTGGCAACAACGCCTATTTATAGGAGAGGGCAGGGGCCCCTCGCTGGTGCGGGAGAGGGTCTCCAGCGGCTGCGGAAGCGTTGAGGACAGGCTGGAATCCTGATGAGGGACACAGGGCTGATGATGGAGCAAATATCCCCAACTCGGTGCTTACCTAGATTGTCCAAGTTTATCCTGTTGGCTGCTGTGAGGGAGAGTTACCAGCAGCTGTCTGGGACAATGGGCTGAGCAATTCCAGCCTGCAGGAACCCTGTGGAGACAGGGAGTTGCTTCCCACAGCCACAGTGCTGCTCTGGCAGAGGGGGAGAGCGCAGCACAGAGCCAGGGCTTGGTGCCACGTGTGCCCAAACCATCCCTGAGCTGCCAGGGGAGCCCTGGGCTGTCCTTGACCAGTGAGCTTTCTCATTAGTGCTATCAAGCAGATCTAAGGCCACTGCTTTGCCTTTAATTGCACCGCAGATGTTTCTGCTGAGCCGATCAGCAGCTCCAGGGATAGCCCTGAGCTCTGGGATTTGAGGTGTGGCACCAGCAGTGGGAAGAACGAGGGTCTGTTGTGGTGGGGGCTCTCCACACCCAGCCTGGAGAGTGGGGCATGACCCCTTGCCAGACAGGTTTAAGCTCCTCTGTGTCCCAGCTCGGCTTGCTGCCCGTCCCTGGCTCTGCCCACTCTGCCAGGCTCGGGTGACTCAGTGCTGGCCGGGTGTGGTGGCAGTGGCTGTGAGGACACGTGCCCAGGGTGGCCGTGGGAGCTCCCTGGCTCTCTCCAGAGCCTGAGCACAGGCTTGGTGTGACTCTGGCCCCTGGGCCCAGCTGGAGCAAGTCTGGCTCCTTCTGCAGGGATCCTCTGCTTTGTGCATGTGTGGAGTGCTCTGCTTCCCTGCCTTTGGCAGAGGAACTTCTTGGTGCCAGGGGAGTGTTACCAAAGCCAGTGTGGCCCCTGGCCTGAGCTGAGCCCTTGTCTCCTAATACAAATGGAGGTTGTTAAATACAGCTGGAGGGCTGGAACTTCTGCAATGGGATAATTGCCCAGAGAAAGGGAGGAACAGAGCTTGTTGGAGCCTATGGGCTGCTGTCTTCTGTCTGGGATGAGTTTTCACCTGTGCTGGCCTAACTGGGAATAGTGGGGATGCCTTTTGAGCTACAGGTAGAGCCAAAGGACTCCAAGGCTGAGCATTCCACACATGCAGTGTCTGTGCTGAGGCCATGCTGACCTGCAGGTGCTGGGTCTGTACAGCCACCCCAGTTCTCCGTGCTGGTTTCACCTGCATTCCTTGCTGGGCTATCTGGAGGATGTGTGCTGTATCCTCTGGCCTGCACGTGTGGGAAGTCTCAAAGGGTACAGCTTCTGTTTGTGCAGGCTCTGCTTGGCTCGGAGAAGCCAGAGTGTTCCTTTAGCATTCTGTCTCTGCTGGTCTAAACACAGGGTGATTTTTCTCTTGAACATGAGAATTCACCTGTTTCTTCTGCTTTTTGAAACTCCCCTGGCTGCAAGCACAAGCTGGGCACCACTGCCCTCCAGTCTCTGGATGGCAAATTTAGGTCAGGTGTTGACAAACAGAACACCAGGCAGGTTTCCACTTGTGTTGTGGAGCAAGAGAGCACTTTTGGGAGGAGGGTGCACTCCCAGAGTTGGGCTCTTCCCCAGCCACCACAGCTCTTCTCGTCCTGTGTGGAGCAGCAGCTCCTCTCTGGAGAAGGAGATGTGGTTCCTTTTTTGTGGAGCTGCCCTGGTGCCTCGTGTCCTGCTGTGTCTCTTGAATGTGGAGCTCAGGTGCCACAGGGATTTGTCCCTGTGCTGCCTGAGCATCAGGAGGAACTGCACTCCTGCAGAAGGGCTGGCTGAGATCCACACTGCTGTGTTCCTCTGCCATTAAATAATTTCCTTGAGTTTGGACACTTGGGATCCCTCAGGGTGTTCTGTTCCCGTTATGTTTGTTTTTTAAGCCGGTGAAGCCTCAGCTCCCTTCCATTCCCCCTCCCAGATGTGTGCACAAACAGCTTTTGTGGGGAGCGAGCTCTGGAAGCCCATCCTGAGCACGTGGTGGATGTGATTTGGGGAGGAATGTTCTCCAGCAGCTGCCAGGGAGCAGCTGGGAGCTGTGGGTGGGAGCATGGCCGGGGTGCAGCTGATGGCTCTTCTTTCTGCCCGCAGGTTGGAGCAGCCAGCCCGCACTCTCCCACCCCACCGGGCGCTTCGGAGTCTCGTGGCAGCTTTGATGTGTGCAGGACACGGCAGGACGTGGCTGGGGCTGGACATGGGCTGTGTGTGAGCCCTCTGGCCCCTGCCATGCACCCCACGGGGTCAGGGGACAGCAGCTTCTCGCGCTCGGCCGTGCACACCCTGTCCCGCAGCCACTGCCGCAACATCAAGCAGAAGATCTCGCAGTGGGAGGGCAGGACACGGGGCTGCCCCGGCAGGGAGAAGCAGCAGCCCAAGGACTTTGGAGTAAAGTATGATCCCAGCTGCAATGCACTACCCAGAGTGAAGGCAGAATGCACAGAGAATGGCAGAAAGGCTGGGTCCAAGGATCCAAAGAGCCTGGGGTTGGATTTCAGGGAAGATGCGTGGAGCTGCTGCCAGCCTGGGGACTGTGGTGGCCCAGCTTCCCAAGCCAAGGAGAACGGAGAGGGGCAAACAGGCTGCCTGTCCCCAGGGGTGGCACTGCCCCCAGGGAACTTCTATACCTCACAAGCTCTGTGGAGAAGAGCAGATCCCCTCGTGCCTGGCAGAGCCCCTCCTGTTCCCTTGCACCTCCCGAGGAAGCAAGGCAGCTCTGGCTCCATGGAAAGAGAACTGCAGATCAAAGGAGTGGACATTCTCTGCAGGGCAGAGAGGAGCTTGAAAAACATTTATTCTGAGGTTGAGGGGCAAGAGGAGGAGCCAGCTCCTGATCCACCACCCAAACCCCGCAGGACTTTCCGCTACCTGGCAGAAAGGGGTGCTGGGGGTTGTAGAGATGCCAGTGCCACCAGGGAAGCTCCCCTGCAAAAGCAGCGTGGAAGGGACCTGGTGTCATCCTCCAACAACCCAGAGAAGAAAACAGCCAGCAGGAGGATCAGAGGGAGAGCCCAGAGGTACCTAACCCATCTCTCATGTCTGAAATGTTTCCTTAAAGCAGTTCCTAGATGGGTTTAAGCAGCTGCTTGCTGTGATATCCTTGTGGAGGTGCTGCTCGTGATGATGCCTCTGTTCATGGGGAAAGGATATTCCTGGGTGAAAATACCTCCTTTTCAGCACTGCTTTTGCTGCTGGCAGTCTTGCAGAGAAGGCTACAGGCGTATGTCAGCCCACACCTTAGAACGGAGTGGAGTGACAATGTGCTGACCCCAGGGAGAGCCCTGCCTGCTCCCTGCTTGCTGCTTGCCCTCAGCTGCACTTTGTGGATGGCAGAGTCGCTTTCTCTTGGGGCACTGTGGCTGCTGAGTGTTTGGCTTTCCTGACAGTGAAGAATTCTCTTGCTGCTTAAGGCTGGAGGCTGTGGCTGCTGCTGTTGCAGTAGGTTTGGCTGGTTTTCCCTCCTTCCCGTACCTTTCTGGGGTGGCCTGATGCAAATCCTGCTCTCCGGTGAGCTGCCTGTGCTAGACTGGTGTGTGAAGTACCAGCAAAAATGTGGCTTGAGGTCCTGAAACTTTCCAGCCCAAATTTTATTATGATGGTGGGCTGAATCCCTGCAGCTCCTGTGTGACCTCTGTGCCCTAATTTCGAAATAGTGGCCAAGTGTATGGAAATGCCAACTCACAAATGCATGAACACTCTGAGCACGAGTGGCACAGGCCCAGTAGGAAGCAGTGCCCTCATTCTGAGCTGCTGCAAGTCTGCAAAACATGGTTTGGGTTCTTGCCTCTGACAGGATGGGTCTGGCCAGGCCTGCTTGGAGTGTGCTTGGCCATGGAGCCTCCAGCTTCCTTTTTAACCTGCAAATCTCCCAGAGTAAGTGAGCAGGGCTCACTTGGTGTGCTGGCTTGGACTGGGATCATTTTCTTCCTAGCATCTTGTGTGGTGCTGTGTTTTGGGGTTGGGACGAAAATATTGATAACACAGCAGTGTGAGGGCTGTGCTCACACGGAGCTGGGAGGGGACACAGCAGGGACAGCTGACCTCAGGGATAGTCCAGACCATGTGATGTTGAGCTCAGCAGTAAAAATTGGGGAAGAAGCAGGAACGGGGGGGGGACCATTTGGAGTTGTGGTGTTTGTGTTCCCAACTCAGAACAGCGCACGATGGAGCCCCTGGAGGTGGCTGAACACCTGCCTGCCGAGGGAAATAGGGAATGAATCCCTTGTTTTGCTTTTCTTGCTTGTACAGCTTTTTCTTTACCTCCCAAACTGTCTTTATCTCGACCCATGCATGTGTTTGCTCTCTTTTCCCCTCTGGTTCCCTCCCCCATCCCACGGGGTGGGAGCGAGGGGCAGAGCTGCTCCCTGGGGTTAGACCTCACCCCTGGAAATGTGAGTCCAGAGTGGAGCATCTGTGAGCCGGATGGTCCCAGGAAAGGCCACCCTGGGTGTGGACTGGAGGCAGCAACTCAAGCAGGTGCCTTTAGGAGAAGTTACCCTGGTTTTCCTCTAGGAAATCTTTTGAATTTGAGGACATCCAGGGCTTCCGCAAGCGGCCGGCAGCCAGCAGCTCCCACAGACCTCGGGAAGAGACAAATGGCACTGCAGGATCCAGGCTTGTCTACACCCAGTCAGAGGACAACATCTACGAGGACATCATCTGTATGTGCCTGTGCTTCTGGGGGTGCCCTCACTGTGTTTAAGGGGGGCAGCTTTGCTGGGGAGGGAGGACTGAAGGTGAGGATGCCTTGAGGCCCTTTCCAGCTCTGGGACTTTGAAGGTCTTCCCCATCTGGGGTTCTTTGTTGGTGTCAGTAGGACCTGCATGTGAACAGCCCCATTTCAGATGTCATGGGAGGTCACTGGAGTTGGCCTGTGCTAAACTGATTTCTTTATTAGCTCTTGGAATGCTTTGCTTGAGTGCTGCACAGAGATCAGTGTGAGCACTGCCAAATGAGCTGCATTGCAATAGAGCTGCTTGCTCTGCAGGGGTAAAAGTGTTTTGTTCTGCTGAGTCCATGTACAGTTTGCCAAGTTGATGGCAGTGGGTTAGAAGGATATGTTGGGAACCTCATCCAACTATAAGCAGGTCTCTCAGACCCTGATAAAGCTTTGCAGAAAACTGCACGCTCTCCCCACTTATATCCCCGACAAAAATACAGGGCTTCATCTCCTTTCATAAATCCCCCATCCAATGCTTTTTCCAGGTCCTACAAAAGAGAATGCTTATGAAGATATCAGAGCACTGCCCTTGCCCCTGTGGAAGGTGCCATCTGTCTGGAAGCTGCCCCCTCCCCGGGGCATCAGCAGGGCTCCCAAGGTAGGCTGGGGGGTTTAAAGGGTCGGGTGTTTGCAGGATCATTCTCACAAGGGCCCTCATTTGTGCTCTCCCCCAGCCTCACATTCCCCACTGCAAGTCATTGGATTTCCTTACTTTTTTATTGTTTGTTATTAGAGGTGAATAATACATAATGTAAATAATGAACAGCCATGGCAGTTGATTAAGCTGCTAAGGAGTAAAAGAGTAGGATCAAGAGAGTGTTGGTGAGATGCCTGAGTGGGATGGAGAGTTTGGCAGAGCAGATTTCCCAGCTGTAATCTGACTCCTCTGCCTGTGACCTTGGACCAAAGCTTGATCTCATGCTTAACGATCTCTCCTGCTCCTGTTTTCCAGCCTCCCCCCAAACCTCCCTTCCTCAGCCGCAAGACGCTGGAGCTGAAGCCTTCCCAGCCAAGTTTCCAAGGGAAGATGGGCAAGGACACCTCCCTGCCTGTCACTCTGTCTGAGTGGAAGCTGTTCCGAGCAGTGGAGGCTGCGAGCAGGAAAAAGAACCTGCCCTGGGTGAGACTGAAGTGTGAAACTTCACTTCTTGCCTGGCATTTCAAGCTCTTGCTGCTTTGTAAGTGGCCACAGTGCCTGGCAGGTGAATGCTGCTTGGCACTGCTGCTCTGACCATTCCCTCTCCAAGTGGCAGGGCTGGTGTTTGGGGACCTGAGTGCCAGTTCTAGCTGGGACAGTGATGTTTTTGTTGGCCAAAAATGGGCAGACAAAGTGCTCAGTGTTGGCCTGGAGGTCAGGGCCGGGTGTGAATACAAGCCCTTCCTCGTGCTTTGTCATCTCAGCCTTGTTCCCAGTGTTTCCATGGAGTGCAGCGGTGCTGGCTCCGTGCTCTGGGTGAGCTGAAGGGCAGCTCTGTAAGGCTGTGTGCACGTGTCCCCTGCTCCCAGGGACTTCCCAGACTGATCCTGGTGTTCCACTGCAGCCCTGAGCTATTCAGTGGTCGTGGGGCCCTTGGTTACTTGGAATGTTGGCTCGGAGTTCTGGGCTGGCATCAGGAGCAGCTGTTTCATAGTTTAAAGGTGAAGAAGAGCTCTGAGGGATAGAGCATTTCACAAAGCCTTCCTACAATTGTCCCCTCTGGCCTCTTCCTCCTGCCTGGCTGCAAAGACAATTATGCTGCTGAGGCCAGAGGGGTGAGAAAGGCTTTTAATCCACCTTCACATCCAGGACTGTTCTGATTCTCATTTGGGAACCTTTCTAGATCCTTGTGTTGGTTACCAGCTCACATCCATTGGTGACAAAAGGCACCTCACTGTGGTGGCACTTTGTGCATGGGACTCAAATTCCAGTTGTGGTAGTGGCAAGGACTTATTTTTGCTGTGGCAAAATCATTTCACTTCGGCAGATCTTTACTTCATGTGAAAATCACGTGTGTTTGCTCAGATTGCACAAGACTGAGAAGTAGAGTTGGACAGCTGCAGAGGACTTTTCAAACCTTTAAAAGTGCTTTAGAGTATCCAGTAACTTCTGTCTGTGTTTTTAAACAAACCCTGGGTCTGGAAAATCAGGAAGGAGGTGGCAAGATTATAAAAATGCTGTGATGGAGAGGATCTTTCATTTGGAGAGGGAAAATATAACGTTCTCCAAAAGCTAACCTGTTCCAAAAATCTGGTAACAATTTACATGCAGGAAGAGCACTTTACTCTCTTTGCTCAGGAGGAATTGAGCCAAGATTGCTTGAGAAATTGAGAAAAGGACTGGGGTCTAAAAAGACAAAACTTAACATTTTGCTTAAGAAACACATGGCTGTCTTAAACACACCCAGGGTGGTGACTCAGCTGCTCAAAAATCAGGACAGAGATGAAGATCCTCTAGGTAAGGCTGGATAAAAAGGGAAAGAAGGCAGATTTGGCAGGAGAAGCACTGCTTTCTGCTGTGGGCTTCTTGTTCCCTGCAGCCTCCTCGTGCTGGGAGGGCTGGCTAAGGCAGAAAATGGGGAGAAATCAATTGGAAAAGGAGAGCCTAAGCCTGGTTTGCTGATCTGGGGATTAAAGGCTTGAGCTGAACAAACAGGTTCTCTTTCATATATTTCTTTTTATGCAGTATTTGTGATGACAAATGGCTGGGCCCCACCCTCCTACGTTCAGTTTAATGAATTCTTGAGCAGGAATGAACTTGACCTGCTCCCTGCATTTAGGTAAATCCCTCCTCACATGAAGCCAAAGCCGCCTTTGATGTGGGGAGTGAGGAGCCCCTGGGGAACTGGCGGGTGAGAGGAAGGCTCAGGCTGTGACAGGGACACAGAAAGTGTCAGGACTTTGGGTTTAAGGCTGTTGTGTCCAGTGCAAGGAAGATTACCAGCATCAACTCAGCTTGTCAAAATGCTGAATCTGTGGCTTAGTCCGCACTGGGCTGTGCTTTCTTCTTCCAGTGGACCGGGTGTGTGGTCCTGCAGCACAGACCCATTTTTCTGTCCCTCTATCTTCATCTGTGCAGAACCACAGAATGGTTTGTGGTGGTTTTGCTTGGCCCAGTTTTGCTAGTGAGGAGGGTGGGGTACAAAGATGGTTCCTCTGTGTCCTGTGAGAAGGTTCTGGAAGTTTTACACCATGTCCAGCAGAGCCAATCTCTGATGGCTCTGAAGATGATGACCTTAAATTCCACCTCATTCCCCCCCCCCATGCCTTCCACTGGACCAGGTTGCTCCAGGTACATCATCCTTTCGTCCCAGCAAACACCTGGGACAGGATCTGTGCTTGGAGCAGCCTCGTTCTGTGCCTCACTGGTGCTTTAGGAGACTTCAGCTGACATCAACAAACCTAAAAACCAACCCAAAACCCAACCCCCCATGCTGCAGTGAGAGAGCTCTGCTTTTTCTGGGCTTGGAAGGAATTTGGGATGCTGGGGAGCGTGTTCTGAGTCCTCTGTGGTGGAGGGTTTGAAAGATGTTCTTGCAAGCGCCTTTGTGTGGAAAATGGAGATGTGATGCCAGACAGATTGTCACTTGTGCTATTTGGGAAGGCAAGTGTGACAATTTCCAGAATGCTTGTGCAGCCTGGTGTCAGCTCCGAGCTGTGCTGACAGTGATCCCTCTCCTGCAGCAGAAATCTGTGCTTGTTCTTTCTCTGGGCTAGAAGGACTCCAGCCTCTGAGGCAGGCTTCCTGCAGGATTTGGGCAGCTTTTCCCAAGTGCTGGGTTGGGCTGCCCTCCTCTTGGCGCCTGGACCCTTCTCTGGACCCCCACATTAACCTCTGCTTCTACTTTGGGTTTCAGCTGGTACTGAAAATCCAGGAGATCTTTGATTCCAAGCGTGGAAAGAAGAAGGTGAAGCTGCTCAGTCCTGCTGGGAGAGAAGCAGCTCCAGTGAAAGGTATTGGGGTCTCCAGCACTGTCTGTGCTCTGAACACCTTGAGTGGCACAACTCCTCTCCCCCTGGCCTGGCACCAGCACCTCACGCTGACACAACAGTGCAAAACCCCAGACTTGAGGCTGGAATTGAGGTTTCTGCTCACTAGGATTAGGAAAACACATGCCTGACCCAAGTTGAACACTGTCACAAGTGGAAGGTTCTGAGCCTGGAGAGCTGGGCTACTGGCTAAAAGTGCTTTTTAAAGAAAGCAGATTAAAGCCAAAAATTCCTCAGAAAACCATTTGGCACAAGAACTACCTGTGCCTACTGCACTCATCGCTTGTGTGCCTTGTGATTGTGTAGCCATAGGTCTTTATTCACAGAATATTCTGTTCAGCAACTCTGTAAGTTTTGCAGCAGCACCAAACAAGCACCTGGTTTGTGTTCTTTGCCCATGTCCAGCTGACCCGCAGGTCATTCACTGACAGCACTGCCTTGATAGCAGCTCTGCTTTTTGAAATTTGCTGTTGTAACACATTTTCCAGCTGCCCTTCTCTGATGCTTTGGGCAGGATCGGTGGGCAGCCCCGAGGGATGTTGATCTGATGAGTCTCAGGTTCTGTCTCTTTCCCAACTTTGGGTGTTGCCCATCTTCCTTCTGCATGGCTAATAAGTGAAAACTATGTGTGTTTCAGGTGAAACCAGTGGGAATGAAAGCGATACGGAAAATCAGCCCAAAAGTGAGTGAATCACAGGGGCTGGTGCTGCACCCTTGGGATGAGCACTCTGACGTGTGGGGATCTGCTGAGACAGGGACAGAGAGCCTCGGAGAGGCCACATGGCCAAGCCTGGGAGCTGTTTTTGTGACAAACCAGCTTCTGTTTCTGCCACTTCCCCTGAGCCCTTGAGGTTTAATGCCATTAATCTGGCAGTCACCAGAAGCTGATTAATTTCTGGGTTGGTAGAGTCACACTTAACTAAAATATGTCTGGTGGGAGGTTGTCCCTGATCACTTTGCTGCTCCTGCTTGAGGTTATTTTCCCCCTAATTCCTTCCCTTGGTTCTGTTTTATGTAATGCTGTGAAATGTGCTTTCCTCTGGGGAGAATTCGCTTGGGGATTTGTCTGGTCCCAATGTCCTGAGCTTGATCACAGACCCAAACTACAGCCTGAACACCTGCTTGGTTTGAGCTGGTTTTAGCTTCCATGTGAAGGCAGATTAAACAGAAGGATCTGGCACAGGTTCCCCAGATCAGCTGTGGCTGCCCCATCCCTGGAAGTGTCCAAGGCCAGGCTGGATGGGGCTTGGAGCAGCCTGGGACAGTGGGAGGTGTCGCTGCCCATGGCAGGGGTGGCACTGGATGAGCTTTAAGGTCCCTTTGAACCCAAACCATTTTGGGATTCTGTGAATTATTTTAGGTGTTTCATTTACGTGGAGGGAAACATTCAAAAGACTTGAACTTGGAATGAAAAGCAAAATTCCATTTTTTTTTGTTAAGTAACGGAGAGTGAAGAATCTCAGCAGAAACACAGTGATTGAGTCACTGCCTGACTGAAGAGTTGTTTGAAAGTGTCTGGAGTGTGTCAGGGTGCCTGGGCCACTGGAATTCCTGACGTCAGAGTGCTGTGCCTGTGCTTGTGGCTCTGTGCCTGTCAGGACAGCCCAGCTGGGGGTTCCTGGCCAGGGAGCTGCCTCTGCCTCTCCTGAGTGCCCCTGGTGTTTGGGGTGGCTTTCTGAGCCCTGGCAGCTCCTGGCACCACGTCATGTCACTGAGATGTGTGAAAGAGCATCAGAGCAGCAGGAGAAATTTCTGTATCCATCAGGAGGGGTTTGCAGAGCTGCTGCAAGGTGTGGGCTCCCTGTCTAAATCGTAGGATCCTGGAATTGGTAAGGTTGGGAAAGGGCTCTAAGGGCACCAAGTCCAATCATCAACCCAACAGCACCGCCACGTTCACCACTAAACCACGTCCTCAAGTGCCACATCCACAGCTTTTTAAACACCTCTGGGGATGGTGACTCCACCGCTGACCTGGGCAGCAGATCCAATGTTTACCAAAGAAATTGTCCCTAATATCCAAATTAAATCTCCTCTGGTGGAACCTGAGGTCATTTCCTCTCCTGCTGTCTCTTGTTCCCCTGGAGAAGAGCAGCTCTGTGCGTGAGGAGCTGACCCATGGAGAGCAGCAGGATGTTGGGCAAATCCACCCATCCCTCTGCTGGCACTGCTGAGTCCTCTTCTGTGCCCTGCAGGTGTGTGGCAGGGCCAGCCACGGGCTGCTCTGGCATTTTTTCCTCTCCCCAGGTCGCCACAGGTGCCCGAGGCACTCGGCCGCCAAGAGGAACCCACACTACCAGACCTTGGAGAGGGATCTCATCGAGCTCCAGGAGCAGCGGCTGTTCGAGCTCTTTGTGGTGGTGTCCCTGCACAAGAAGGCATCTGAGGTCACCTACACACCCCACATCATCCAGCAGTTCCCCAGCAAGGTAGGAGCTGCATGGAGACCTCTCCAGGAATTGCTCAGCTCGGTGTTTCCTAAACTCCATTGCTCAGGAGTTTAGGAAAAATTAGGTTTGGAATGTGAAGCAGTTTGCTCTGCTACAGACCTAATGTGAAGTGTTGGGAGGTTGTTGAATATGTTTCTTGAAAATTGGTTTATTGTCTTTTTTGAACTAAAGGCTCCTACTTAACTCACATTTCATGAAACCACAGGGCATGGTGATAGCTGCTGAGGGAGAGGAGGGAGTGCAGAGCTCTGTCCCAAAGCTGGCAGGAACCTCATCCTGGCAGTCTGTCATTTATAAACACGGAGTGAAGCACTCATGGTGCACAGGAACTGGAATCCCATGGCTTTTATGCTTATTTACACTGTTTTGAGAAAGAATAATAATAAAACAGCAAAACCGCATGTGCAAGCCCCCAAAGCAGGAGAACTGTGGAAGTTCAGGTGCTGTGGCTAAACCAAACCCTTTGAAATAAGTTGTTCAGCCCAAAGGGATGACAAAATCAGTGTGTGACTGAATTACAGCTCAGTGCCCACAGTTGGGAAGCTGAGATGGAGCCTTGGTGCTTCTGTGGTACCAGATTGAAATGAATATTCAATTGTTACTGTCTAGGCTTGTACCTGCTGCCTTCAACTGAAAACAGAACCAAGCTTGGAATTCTGGCTGTGCCAGCAGGAGAAAGCCAGGGATTGTTAAGGAATCTGCATGTCATCCACATAGAGAGGATGTCAGGTTCATCCAGGGAGGTTATGTGGGACCCCAGCAGGTCCCACAGTGCCCCAAGTCCTGCTGCCTAAAGGATTTGTGTGCAAACAGCTCCAGTGCCGTGCATGTGTAAATGCTTTGGATTGACAAGGTGAATAAGGAGCTACAGCCAGAAAGAGTGCACAGTGTTAATTTAAAACTGAACACACCCAAATAATATCTGCTAAAAGAGCAAACTTGAGGGTGTTGGGAGGAAGAAAGGAATGCAGCAGATTCAGCTTTTCCCTGGTGCAGCCTCTCAGTCTGTCCATTGCCTTTGGGAAGGGCACTGCAGGCTTCCTCTCCTGCTCTTTACTGCCTTTTATAAAGGCACTGACACAGCAAATTATTTTCTCAGTATTTGTTTATCCTCTGCTCAAATGGAGGTGTTTTGGTGAGTGACTTTAGGTGGGACAGTGTGTCAGATTGGGTGTCTCCCTTCTAATATTAGCCTTGCCTCCAAGTCACCTGCTGTCACCCTCTCCTTTGGGCTGGGTGCCCAAGGACATCTAAGCTTTTGTACAACTGTTACTCTGTGAAAATGCTGTTCTGTTTTCCTAACACTTCGTGCTGTCACAGCTTGGGACACTGGAATAGCCTGGATGTGCTGAGTGCCTAAAATCAACTTCATGCAAGAAACCTTCCACTTCCGGGGGCACTACATAAATGTGTACATTTTCCTTAAATTTCTTCCCGAAACTCTTATTTGAACACCTTCCTTTTGCCTTTTCCGGGCAGTTTTGAGGATAGGAAGTGTCTTGTAGTCCTTGAGGGATTGGATTTGAACCCACATGTGGTGTGGTTGGAATGTGTCATTCAGAGACACCATTTTTGCACTCGCATTAGGAGTGATCAAAACTCGAGTTATGAGCATCAAAAACTGAACACATTCCTGTCCCATTAGTGTTTCCAAATCTCCTAGGGCAGAATCAAGGCAGGCTGACCTAGCCATCATTTGGGTTCTAAATTCTAAAGTCCTAGCTTTGTTCCCCGATAAATTTGGCCCTGCTTGTAGATCTTTGCTCCATCCTTTCCAAGACCAGCTGGGTCATTTTACAAAGGTCCAGTCAGCAGGAAAAAGGCAAAAGGGCTCTGGGAATCTGCTAATAGTCGGAGCATGTTCTCCTGTGCTTGTGCATTAGCTGCCTGGTGGATCAGCCTTTGGAAGGGTCAGGAAAGTGCTTTCTGTATTTTAAGTGCTGCAGCTGTGCACCAGCCTCAGTGACTTCAAATAGATGTGTTGCCCCTGCAGCCTGAACATCCCTTCAGACCATCAAAGGACACCGAAGAGAGGCTAAAGGTCATTCCCAAATTCTGCTTTCCAGATCCCAAAGACTGGTTCCCTTCATCAGACCTTAAGAGGTAAAGACTTGGTTTTGAATACTCGTGACTGAGACAGGCAGTGCTGAAGGCTTTGGGGTGTGCCAGAGGAGCTGCAGCTAGAGCAAGGGAGAAGGGGAGAGGATGAATCCCCTGGGGCTGGGGAAGGTGAGGAATGAAGGTGGGCTCAGAGGGCTGCTTTGGCCTTTCCTAAGGAGGAAGAATTTGTCCAAGGCCAGCTCCCAGGGCTGGAAGGGCTTCTGCTGCTCCTTGGCTGAATGGAGAAGCAGCTGGGGAGGAGGAGAGATGGAAAAGCTCAGTGAGAGCAGCTGGGGAGGAGGAGAGATGGAAAAGCTCATGGGGTGCAGGTTTTTACCCTGCACAGAGCCCAAAGCCCTTGTAATCATGCCTTGGCCCTTGTCAGCCTGACCAGAATGGGTTTGTGTGCTTTGTGAGTCTCTCCCCTGAGCTGTGTGGTGAACTGGTGAATTTACCTCTGCTCTGCTCCCCCAGTGAAACCTTTTCCTTCGTGCTGACGGGCGAGGACGGCAGCCGCTGGTTCGGGTACTGCAGGAAGCTCCTGGTGAGCAGCCGTGGGAGGGCTGGGGGGCACAGGGGCCACTGTGTGGGCACTGTCAGGGGCAGGACGTGACGCAGGGCTGCTTTCCCACTTGGGTTACCTACCCCGTGCTGCCGTGGTGGTGCCAACCCTTGGCATGCAGAGGGAAGGGTCACGATGGTGCCTAGGAACAGTGAAATGGACTCTGGGCTTGAGCAGCTCCTGGAACTGAGTGTTCCTCGAGAACCTCTGTAGCCATAAGTGTGGTGGGGACTGCAGCAGCAGGAGTTGTGCAGATCAGCTGCAGTGCAGGTGCTGGGTTGTTCCTCACCCCCTGTTCTCAGCAGAGCTGTTGCTGTTGCCTTTCAGCCAGAAGGGAAAGGGAAGCGCCTGCCCGAGGTGTACTGCATCGTGAGCCGCCTGGGCTGCTTCAACCTCTTCTCCAAGGTGAGCTGGCACAGCCTGTGCTGAGCCCAATAGCCTGCAGGCTCCACAGAGTCACTGTGTGCTTCTGCCAGGCTTGGTGATTGCAGCCCATCCCAGGACAGTGGTGCTTCCTCGCTGCCTTTGCTTTGAGAGGGAAAATAAAATAAAATACCAGTGCTGAAACTTGTCAGCCAGTACCCAAATCCATCAGCAATTACTGCCAGGAGGGGGCTACTGATACCTGGTGTTACCAAGGGTGCTCTTTCAGCCTCTTCTTCCATGACCTGGAAATGGAAAATTGGTTTGGGAGGGGGATGGAGCTCACCTGGTTTCTCATAGCACCATGAGGAGGGGAGATAAAGAGGTGAAGACTGGGGAAAGCTGCTGCAGGTACAGGGCAGCTATTGCAGAATACAGGGACAAGTTTTGGTGAAGGATGGTTCTGGCTGTTGGAGCACAGTTTCTAGAACTGCGTTTCGGGGAGGTTTCTTGGTGAGGGGGATGGAGTGTTGCTCCTCTTACTCCTCTAAATAATGAGAATTTAATTACTACGTACAAGACATTTCCTCCCAGTAGCAGGAGGCTGGAGAATGGAGAGTTGTGCTCACAGGAAGCTGTTCCTGTTTGATTGTTCAGGAGTTTGAGACGAATTTCACAGTGTCCCAAGTGAGGGGGCAGAGGGCTGTGGGTCTGTGCTGGAACCTACAGATGTTTGAGATGAATTTCATGGTCCCTAGCGAGGGGGAAGAGGGTTGTGAGTCTGTGCTGGAACTTACAGACATTTGAGATGAATTTCACAGGATCCCAAGCGATGGGGGAGAGGGCTGTGGGTCTATGCTGGAACCTACAGACGTTTGAGATGAATTTCTTGGGGTCCCAAGTGAGGGGGCAGAGGGTTGTGTGTCTGTGCTGGAACCTACAGACGTTTGAGATGAATTTCAGAGTCCCAAGCGAGGGGGCAGAGGGCTGTGTGACTGTTCTGGAGCCTTCTCCATGGCCCAGGAAGCTCTGCGAGCTTCTCCCCCGGCTCAGCAGCAGCAGCAGCAGTGAGCCAAGGCCCCGTGTGTTTCCCTGCAGATCCTGGATGAGGTGGAGAAGAGGCGGGAGATGTCCCCAGCCCTTGTTCACCCCTTCATGCGCAGCGTGATGGAGGCTCCGTTCCCCGCCCCGGGACGCACCATCACCGTCAGGAGCTTCCTGCCAGGAGCAGGGGACGAGGTAATGGGGTCAGGGGGGCTTCCTGCCGTCTCTGGGGTCTCTGGGGCACAGAGGCTCTTTGCAAACTGCACAGTGCTGCCTGGAAATAATTAGTCTGAAGAAAACATCCTGAAGTTGGGAGGGAGGCTGTCCCAGAAACCTGTTTGCTGTGGGATCATCGACTGTGAGAGTGATTCCCTGCTTTTTAAGGAAGAGCTTTTTGGGGACTCTTTTGTGCTACCCCATGCCAACTGCTTGGGTCATGGAATCAGGGAATATCCTGAGCTGGATGGGACCCACAGGGATCATCCAATCCAACTCCTGGCCCCGCACAGACACCCCAAAATCCCACCCTGTGCATCCCTGAGAGCACTGTCCAAATGCTCCTGGAGCTCTGGCAGCCTCGGGGCTGTGCCCATTCCCTGGGGAGCCTGGGCAGTGCCCAGCACCCTCTGGGGGAAGAACTTTTCCCTGATCTCCATCCTAACCCTCCCCTGGCACAGCTCCATCCATCCCTTGGGTCCTGTCCCTGGTCCCGCCCCTCAGGAGGAGCTGCAGCCCCTGAGGAGCTCTGACCCCTCTGCTCCAGGCTGGGGGTCCCTGCCCTGGGCTGCTCCCCCAGCTCTCCTCATGTCTCTGTCCCCTCAGGTGATGGAGCTGTGCCGCCCCTTGGACTCGCGGCTCGAACACGTTGACTTCGAGTGCCTCTTGCAGTGTCTGAGTGTGTCCCACACCATTCGGGTCTTTGCCTCTCTCCTGCTGGAAAGGAGGGTCATCTTTGTGGCTGACAACTTAAGGTAGGAGATGAGTCTGAGCAGTTCTTTCTGAGGGATAGTCTCACTGGATATTATTATTATTATTATTATTATTATTATTATTATTATTATTATTATTATTATTTCTTCTGCGTTTAGGCCTGTCCCATGTGCAGGCTTGTCTAGTTTTGTAATTAGTTCCATTTGAAAACCTTCTGCACTCTCCACACAGCATGTGCATGCCTAGAATTTGGAGTATGCTGTTTACACAGGAGGAGACAAGGGAATGTTTCCTTTTTACCTTTTTGCTCGGGGTTGATGCTGGTTTTAGCTCCCCATCACTGAGTTCCAATGTGGGTGCATGGGATCCCTGCTGCCGCACAGACTGTGCACTTTCTCAGAGCGTTTCTAACCTCTCCTGACCATCCACCCTGTGCTTCTCCCACCTTGCCAGCACTCTGTCTAAATGTGGGCACGCTGCAGTGGCAACACTGTACCCCTTCACCTGGCAGCACACCTACATCCCCGTCCTGCCAGCTTCCATGATCGATATCGTGTGCTCTCCGACCCCGTTCCTCATTGGCATCCTCTCCTGCTCCTTGCCACAGCTCCAGGACCTGCCCATAGAAGAGGTGAGAGTGTGTGAGGCACAGACAGTGTCAGTGGGATGAGGCTGACCTCTCTGGAATAATCTCTGGACTCTGTCTGAATATAAAGTCTCAAACTTTTCTGAGCCACTCGGTGAACTTGCCAGATAAATGTCGGGGTGTTCTAGTGTTGCCAAAGATAAATAATATTCACTGTTCTGGCTGCAGTTATGCAAAACCTGTGTTTTGTGTGTGACATCCCCATTTGAAAAACATCCCACTTTTAAATAACAAATTAAAAACCTGGGGTTTTTTTTCTATACCTGATTATGAGTCAGTGTGTTTTCTACATCTTTCCCCAGGTTCTGATTGTTGATCTTTGTGCTGACAAGTTCTTGCAAGAGGTGAGTAAAATAACAGTACCAGTCACTCATGGTTCTATTCAGGAAAAGGCGTTGATGAAAGAAAATAAAAACCAGACAACCAGAAATCAGGAAAAGCTGCTGTTCACATGGAGACTCCAGGAGCTGAAGAAATACCTTGTAATACTTTCTAACAATAGAGAAAGGAGCAAGCTTATAAATCCTCATTGCAAGGTTGGGGTTCAGTGAGTTGGAGAGCTCTTCAAAGCCAAAGATGCTGCTTGTCTGAGCTGAGTTTAAGAACTATTACTTGGTTTATTATGTGAAGGGATCCCTGAGATTCTCTGCTGCTTTCTGTCTCTCCCTGTTCTGTACATCGTTTTCTCCTCTCTCTCCACCTGGGGTCTGTTTGTGGGTTTGGTGGTGTTTTTCCCAGGGGTGACAGTCTAGGGAACAAATTATCGCAGTTCACTTGTGGTTCTCTGCTGAACTTCCCCTAAAGTGCTTCTGCATCCCCAGACAAGGAGCTATAAAAATACTGGGGGTTTCAATACTAGTTCAGGATATTTGCTTCTCCTTTTCCTTGCCTCACTGTTCTGTTTTGCATTGCAGCCTGCAACTGGAGAAAGGTATTACAGGATTGGGGGATTTTTTTAACCATATTGCTGCGATTTGTCATGTTTTCTCAACAGACTTTTATTGTTTTTGTGTGTTTTACTGGTGAAATAAGCCTGAGTCTGTGTGGTGGTCAGTTATGCGTGTGACTCTAATAAGATGTTCTTGGGGGTGCTGAGCAAATGTTTTTAATTTCTGTGGCTGCAAGAGAAATGCATTGTCTCCATCAAGATACACCATATCAGAATAACTCCCCCCTAACTGCTTTAGGCATGTTATGAATATTTCTAATCTATCCCCTGGTTCTCCAGCTGATGGGAATAACACAAAAGCCCTTCCTGGGCCATTCCTGTCTGCAGGTATCAGATGAAGATGAGATCCTGCCCCATAAACTCCAGGCTGCACTTGTACAAATCCTGGAAGAAAGAAGTGAAATCCTGTCACATGGGCAGAGTGACACACAAGGTACTTTCTGTGGAAAAGTTTCCCTGGAAAAGTGTTTTCCCATTAGCAGATCTCTACCATGGAGTTGATAAAAATAAGCAAATGGAAATAAACACCAAGAAGTGACATTTTTTAGCTGTTTTCCTGTGATCTTGCTGAGAGCATCTTCCTTGTGAATGTGTGAAAAGTTTGGTGTGCTGACAGTTCCTCTTTTCACAGTCAGAGCTGCAGTTTCCTTTGGGCCAACAGCATCAGTTCCTGTATTTTGAGTTTTATTATATTTTTCTAAGTGGCAATGTTTTTCTCAAACAAAGAATGTAGAAAATTCCTGTATTTTAGAAGGTAATCTTATTTATTTATTTAAATAATTTAAATTACCTTAATTTTAGAAGGTAATTTTCAAAGGTGAACTGCTTTATACATGATCCATCAGATAAGGAAGTGTGAGAAACTTGAAAAGCTCTGAGTGGCTTGAGAGAATGGCACCAGCAAATGATGTAATTCCATACAAACAAAGTTAGTTTTCTGGAGAGTTTGTCTTCTGCAGTTAGCCTGATGCTTTAAGAGAATTAAACTTAGTCTGTGCTGCCCCTTGGACTCTGGCTGGCAGCTTATTAGACACCAGATGTTTGACAGGGAAAATGAAATTATGAATGTTTTAACTACTGGAAGGGTTTAGAAATGAATCTGTCCCAGCTGCAGCAGAAAGTTGACAATGGGAAATTGAATATTTGACCTGTGACTTCTTTGATATCAATCACCTGGAATTTCCTAGTCTGAGACAACCAGCCCCAAAAAATTGACTGAGGTCACCAAAATCGCTGCTCCTCCTTTAGGAGAGGAACGACCACAGTGCTGAATGTCCTCCCCACAGGTGACATGACCCTGAACTCCCTGGTCTCCGAGGCTTTCGTGCAGTTCTTCGTGGAGATTGTTGGGCACTACTCCCTGCACATGAGCGTGACGGAGAAGGGCGAGCGGGTGTTCCAGCGGGAGCCCTTCCGCAAATCGCACGGCTCGCGCAACGTGCGCCACTTCCTGCACTGCTTCATGGAAACGCAGATGTTCGCGGGCTTCATCCAGGACCGGGAGCTGAGCAAGAACGTGGTCAGAGGTGGGTCAGACATCACCCTCTTGCTTCACAGACTCACTTTGGAAGTTTGGTGCCGCCTGCCTCTGCTGTTGTTGGAATTTTGTCATCTGGAATAGCCCTATGCCCTTCTAATTACTCAAAAGAATTCAGTTTATAAAGCAAAGAATTTTTGCATCTCCTTTCCCCTTGATCCTGCATTTTACACTACATGCAGGAGGATTTCCTTCCACAGCCTTGTTAATCATGATGCCACATGCTAAAAGATGGAGTAACTCATTTGGTGAGTGATTTTTAATTTTTTAATTTTTCTTTTCTCTTTAGGCCTTTTTGAGGTTCGTGCCTTAGAGTATTTGGAGAGTATTCCAGAGACAGAACGCTTGGGAATGAACAAAATCCTTCGCAGTCTTGGTAAAGGAACACCCTAGCTTTTTGTTGATTTTTAAAAAAAATTAATTTTAGCTATTGAATAATTAATTTGATACAAAGGCGAGCAGAGCCCCTTTGCGTTGTGCAAGTGTTCCCCTGTTTGCATTTACTGCTTCAGGGGACATTGAACACTGTCTAAGATTTTTCTTTTAAGTTTTTGTGTCTTTATCTAAAGTTTGTGGGAGTTGCTGCTCTGAGAACTGTCCAGGCTTGTTCCTCAGCTTGGGTCCTGGCTGAGGACATGCATGGGGGACAGAGGTTGTGTCTGCTGGCAGAGGTGGCCACGTGTGGCTTTCCACCTTACCCTGATGACTCCTGGAATGTCTCAAGTGCACAGAATGGTTTGGGTTGGAAGGGACCTTAAAAGTGATCCCATTCCACCTCTGCCATGGCAGGGACATCTTCCACTGTCCCAGGCTGCTCCCAGCCCTGTCCAGCCTGGCCTTGGGCACTGCCAGGGATCCAGGGGCAGCCACAGCTTCTCTGGGCACCTGTGCCAGGGCCTCCCCACCCTCCCCTAAAGCTCCTAATGCTGTTTATTCTCCGCAGGCAGTAAAATGAAATTCCTCCAGAAGAAGTGAGCCGGCGCTGCTGCGGGACAGCGGCGGGACGGGAGAGCCACCGGACCCGCCCGGGCCGGACCCGCTGTGCCCCGGGAGGGCCGGGCCGGGCCGGGGGCTCCGTGGGTGCTGCGCCAACATCCAGCACAGCACCGGGATCAGCNAACAGCTCATCGATCAATAACAGCCCATGGATCAATAACAGCTCATCGATCAATAACAGCCCATGGATCAATAACAGCTCACGGATCAATAACAGCTCACGGATCAATAACAGCTCACGGATCAATGACAGCTCATGGATCAGTAACAGCTCACGGATCAGTAACAGCTCATGGCTCGATAACAGCTCATGGATCAGTAACAGCTCACGGATCAATAACAGCTCGTGTACCCAACCCTTCACGTGTCTCCGTTCCTTGAGGGGCGTGGCCGCGGCGAGAGGGGCGGGGCAGGGCCGGGAGGGGCAGGACCCCGGTCGGGATCGCTCCGGGAGCGGCGGGACCGGGGCTGGGGTGGAACCGGGATGGGC
>VZRL01003151.1:0-138151 GCA_013397895.1 Origma solitaria
CTGGGTGGGCTGGAGGCCAAACCTCCTCAGGTATCTTTTCTATTTTCCACATGGCCACCAGGTCAAATCATACTTCCCACAGTCAGAGATATTTGGGAATTGAACTTCTCCATTGTTCTTGTTCTTCTCTGGTGTATTACCAGTCATTTGGATTCTTGCCTCCTCTTGAGAGCTTGTTGAGCTTCCTAGAGAACTCATTAGCCAGTAATTATGAAAATGCAGACACTCATTTATCCACTGGATTGGTGCACACTTTTTTCCAAGTCTGTGCAGCATCATCCAGTGCTTCAGTGCATCATCCAATGCTTCAGTTCAGATTCCATCATCATCCAAGTTCACAGAGATGGCGTCGTGTGGGTGACAGGCCCTGCTGAGGCCAATCAGGTTCTCACCAGAAAACTGTGCATTGTTCTATCCCTTTCTAAGAAAAAGGGAAGGGGTAAGGTTTGCACTCTCCCTGTGGCTCACACAGACTTGGGGCTGTCACTGGAACATGTGGAAATGAAGTTTGTGCTCCAGATTTCAGAAGAGAAGGGACTCAGCCAAGTGAACAATGGGTTCCTTTAGCTTTGGTCCAACCTCCGTATGAGGGGGCAATGCAAGAGGGAAATGCCATTAAGATAATATTTTTTTCCTTTATAAAGTGTAGATGAAGGCCAACAGTGAGAAAATGAAAGATGTTTCTTGTGGGAGATCTCCCAGACTGTTCTTCTGGCAAAACCAATTGGGCCAGGAGGGCACAGGAGCACATGGCATCAACTCCTGGCAGAAAGTCAGGCTCGCTGCATCCCAGGAGGTGTGAGGTGAGCTGGGAGAGGCAGTGCTCTTCACCACATCCCCAGCTCCCCTCACCTCAAGTGGACTTTTGCTGAGGTGGCCACTGCCAGGCAGTTTCTCCTGTGTACCTCCTCTGTTGTGCCAAACCTAGAGAGATAAAACAGACCAAGGCAGCAGCTGCAGCAGGTGAAGGGCTCCAGCCCATCTCCCCCATGTTCCTGAGCTCTCCCTTTCCCATGGGGACATCTCTGGCCCAGCTGAGCCCCGTGCCCCCCACCACCATGGGATCTTTGAGTCAGGGTTGATGGCATGTCTGTGTGTTTGTGTTACAGCTGCTGCTCTTCCTCCTGCTCATGCCAGCAAGGTGGGAACTGGATGTGTGTGTTCCTTCCGTGAGAGCTCTGGGATGGTGTAGAAACAGAACCAGTGCCAAATACCCAGGAGCCAGCCTGCCCCCACAAAGACATGAGCCTGGCTTAGAAGTTGTGATTAATAATAAAAGAACTACATATGCACTGTTTTCAGCCTGCAGGGTGCAGCAGTAGCACATTTTAATGGAATCAAAGAACACCAGTTTGGAAGGGATCTCAAGGATCACCTGATCTAACCTCCCTTGGCAAAAGCACAGTCTGGATAAGACAGCCCAGCACCCTGTCCAGCTGATCTGAGAAGTGTTCAGTGTTGGGGAATCCATCACTTCCCTGGGGAGATCATTCCAATGACTGATTGCTCTCACTGTGAAAAGTTGTCCTCTAGCATCCAATTGTAATCTCCCCAGGAGTAACTTGTACCCATTACCCCTCATTTTTATCATGTGACTCCTTGTAGAAAGGGTATCTCCATCTTCTCTGTAGCCACCCTTTAAACATTAGGACATGTTGCTAAGCTCTCCCCTTTTCAGGTGTGCTGACACTGGAGTTCTAGAGAACACCTGAGTATGGTCAGAGCTGAGGGAGACTCCCAGACGTGTGAAAGCAGGTGGCAGCACAGCACAGGGAAATGCTTTAAAAGGAGACACCCTTGGCACTCTTTATGTGACTTACATAGCAACAAAACCCCATGTGAGCTTAAGCGGAGAGCCTCTGGGATGTGCCACGGTTCCTTCTTTCTTATTTCCTAGGGAAAAGCAGAAGGTGCTGTAGGTATGTACCCCAAACCCTGTTCCCTCTGGGAAGTTTATCCGTCCCCATATGTGTCTACAAATCCTGAACTCCTCTTCCTTTTGTGCTTACTTTTTGTGTGCATGTAATCCAGTGGAAGGCTGCATTTGTCTCAGATACTGGAGGACTCGCTGGGCTGAGAGATTCCCCAAACATGACATGAGCTCTCCATAAATTCCAAACACTTATTAGGATTTCATGGCGTTCTTGGAAGTCTTGGGCTCTGAGTGGAGTGGAATGGCATTACAGGAAATATTACATCTCCTAGCTAAGGTCTGGCTGCAGTTTCTTTTCTACTTTCTATTCTCTAGAGCTGTTACACTGATCCTGTGCTTCACCTCAAGAGTGGCTGCAGCAGGAAACAAAATGTTTGTGGAAAAGGGCAATGATATAAAAATATGACACAGTGGCCAAGGCTGTCAGGAGTTAAAACATTACTTCCAACTGCTCTCTGCTATGCCTTGGATACCAAATGACTTGCAGATCCTTTTTTCCAGGAACAGTGATATTCAAAGTGCCTGAGAATAGGCCTCCAGATTATTTGAAGTCTTAATTACAGAGAGCAGAAAGTCCTTCTGAAAATAGTTTGCTTAGTGGAACTCTGTTCCAGTGTAAACCAGAATGGACTGTTCAGTTCTCATCTATACCAGTAAAAATCCCTATCAGCCCCGTGCCATGCCCAGATAGCAGAGGGTAGAATATGCTTCATTTCCTTCCACATTGAGTTCTCTCTTACTCTTAGCAATGTTTCACAGTGTAAAGTATCCAAACTACAATACTTTTTTCCACATTATTATTATTGCTCCCCTTCAAAAAAAACCCTCTTTATTGGGCATTTTCATCCTTTTCTTGTGCAACTCCACCAACTTTTATCTCCCTCCTTTGAGCTGCAGCTTTTCCCCGCTCATCTTTGTAATCTGACATTGTGATTTGTTCACTTGTGTGCTTGTTTTTCTCCTCGAAGAAGATTTGCTGAATCACTGGGGAGGAGGCAAGAGCTGCAGAGGCAGCTGGTGGCCAGTGATAAAACCATGGCCACATCCAGCCTTCGGGGTTTGCAGGTGACAGCCCTTCAGTTGAAGGCCTGAGTCACATTCCCTTCTGAGCTAAGATTGCTGGGGACTTTGGGATTGAGGAAGTCAGGATGAGGAGGTGGTACCCGAATATAGAAATTATTGTTCCTGATAACCACAAAGTTTGTGTTGTATCTTCTGCAAAATTAATAATGATGCTGTGAGAAAACTTGCTGACTGTTGGATGGTGTGTCCTTTTGGAATCCTTAGGCACTGTGAGCTCTTCAAATGCAAAGTATCATTAATCTTGCTGAGCTCTCCACCACCACTGTTGTGGCACTGTGAAGCAGGCACAGGGACACGGCTCTCTGACTTTCCAGCTATTTCCCTACATTCCAGGTAACATGAGAAACCTCAGCTGTCTCATGCACACTCGCTCCGAAACCCAAGGTCTCTCACCCTGTCAGCTCTGCCTTTAAGACACTAGAAAATGAGTTTTGTGCATATGTCATAAGTATCATACAGAATCCAGAAATAAAATCTTACCAGTAGTACATGATCCTTTTCCTAAGAAAAGTGTTTTAACTTGGGATGTTCTACAAAGTTTTAGTACTTCAAGGAGGTAAGACAAAATGTTGGTTAACAACCAAGACTGCAAGTCCAGCTGACCTGAGTTCCATTTCTAGTTATCCTACTCAAATTTGGGCAAATATTTTAAGGTGAAAAATGCAGGTTGGCAGATCTCAATGCAGAGACCTTGCTTTGATGCTTTATGGGGTTTTATGTGGGATTTTTCACAATGCCACTCCAGTGTATTGCTGTGCATGTGTAGGAATTCTACCTTGCCCTTATCTGCAGATTTTGAAGCTGCTACAGGCTGGATCTAAATAAGGAGCTGAGGCAGGGATGTCCGACTGACACCCTGGTTCACCATGCCCACACTCTCAGGATGAGGCCCTCTCAGGAACAGGAATGCTCTGTCATGTCCAACTTCCCCTTCCTCAACTGAGACAAGAGATAACTTCTATTTTATAAAGAGAAGAAACCAGTGGACTTGACCACTGCTAAAAATCCCACCAAAGCTCCTAATATAGAAGAGCCTGGGATATAAGATAAAGTGCCACTGCTTTAAAATTATTCAAGAGGAAGGCAGAATCAATGGGGACAGGGTTTTAAACCCCTTGTCCTTCATGGGGAAGCCTTGAACCTCAGAATTGTCTTGGCTGGTGGTGAATGTGACTTGTACTTGGAGCCTGCTGAGGAGCCCTTGATGCGCACAGGAATTAAGTGGCTTAGAGGTTGCTCAGGACCTGGAGAACAGCAGATTGTGAGCTGGAGCAGAATCAGCTGTGAGAAACTCGGCCAGAGAGTGGTGCAGAAACCACAGGGCTGTGACTCAGCTCGTGTAACTTTAGATGCCTACAGATACCGGGCTCCCTCTCTTCAGGGACAGAAGTAGGTGCATACAGGGCAGGACTTCAGCCCTGGTTTAGATCTGTGCTTTAGGAGGAGCTAAATCGCTTCCTAGACATGTAACTTATCAAAAAGGGAGCCTCTGAGTCACCAGCTCACAGCAGAGAGCTCTTGACCTACTGCAGAAGGTTTCCTGCCTCGTATCCCATGGAGAGCCTGGCACAGCACCTGCATCCAGGCAGCCAAGGATGAGCACATCCTGCCAGCACAGGGGCAGGGCTTGCACTGGGGCCATCTCTCACCAAAATCCCCAGATACAGGCAGGACCCAAGGCACCAGGTTGAACCAAAGGTGGTGGGGTGCAGGGTGAGGGCTGTCCACATGGCCTGGATCAGCAGTGACCTGATGACAGCATGGTCTGACAGGCTAAAGAAACGTGTTCAAGCTGCTGGTGTGGCACTGGTTCATCCTGCACGGCCCAGCCTCACCAGGGAAACCGAGCAGAGGGTGTGCCCTGCAGGAATGTGTTATTCCCCTCCCTGACATGGCTCAGGTGTCTGGACAGGGAGCTTGCACAGGTCTGAGGGAGCTCATCCAAACATAGCAGGGTCTCCCTGGGATGATCTTCAGCTGTATTGATTTAGTTATTGTGGCCCTAGGAGAAGGTGTGAAGGGGTATTTGCTGGCTCATGCTTTTGCAGCTCAGATGGGAATGGTCAGGTTTTCCCCCTTCAAGGGTTTTTACTATTTTTCAGAGACAGAGCAATTATCTGTACACCAAACCTTAGTGACTGATGCAACTCTGAGGTGGTGGATCCCCCTCCCAAAGCTTTGGGAAGGCAGCATGGAGAAGTGCTGCTCTGGGCACTGAGCAGGAGCAGCTTGCTCAGTAAGCACCTGAAGTGTTTGCTGTAAATCTGACTCTCCCACTGGGCAATGCTCTAAGAAAATCTTCCCCGTGCACCCCCTCAGGCCCCGACATTCACACTTGCAGCTCCCAGGCTGCACTTACCCCGGGTATTTGCATGGATGGGGGCTCCCTGGGTGCCTGGGTGGCAGAAGCGAAGGGCTGACAGGCCTTTCCTGCCAATCTGTCTGTTGTTCAGATGAAGTGGTTGGAAAGTGCTCACTCTCCAGTTCCCTCTTTGGCTCAGGCACCCTGATAAGGCATGGGCTGTCCTATCTTGCCCTGGGAGCTGTTCCTCCTCCCTAACAGGCTCCCTTCCCCGGCTGACAGTTAGCAGCCGGCAGTGCTTGATAAACTTATCAGACCAAAGCTGAGCTCAGTGCACGCTCAGCTCCTCCCCAGCCCCAGATTTCCCCATTCCTGGGGACTCTCTGCCTGCCTCGCTCTCTGGTACTGTGAACAGAGATCCCCCTTGGGCCCACAGGTCACAATCAGCCCAAGGACCAGATTGAGAAGTGCTCAGATTGAAGCAACACATTGAAAGTGAGGGCATCGAGTGGGATGTTTACAGCACCCATATCCAGCTCTGTCTCTCTCCCTGCAATATTATTCACCAGTGGAAATGCTCATGTCTGATTTATCCTCCCTGGGTTGCTGCTTGCCCTGTTTCTCTGCTGGTTTTGAGTCAGGGTCTCACTGTGCCTGTAGGATTCCTGAGGCAGCTCTGGAATGACGGTGCTTTGCTGGATTCATTCCTATCACTCGTTATTGGTGCCGCAGTTGCGCTCGGGTGTTCCAGCCCAGATCAAGGCTCCATTGTGTGAGGCGCTGGATGTGGCAGATAAGGAGGAGCAGTCTCATTCCTGACTATCTTACCGTTGAAATAAACATGTGAAATGAAGGGGAGAGGGAGAATTATTATCCTCCTCTCACAGATGGGGTGAAGAGCTTCTGAGAGCTTCACAGTGTGCTGAACAACTTCAGAAATCCAGCACTCAAGTCTTGCCCGAGGTCATGCAGGAAATGTGTGGCAGATCTTAAGTCGCAGTTTGGAGTTGCAGCCTTAAGATCAGTGTGTGTCCATGGTGACTGTTAGTTTTAAGATGGTGGGTCAGGAATTCTGCAGGGATCCGTGTTTTCTTACCTCTCATCCAGCACAGAGATTCACTATCCTTGAAAAATTTTTGTGTGGCTGTTCTGGGTTGCCTCCTGTGTGTGGATGTGCTATTCCAGGTGAAAAGTGGGGGAAAAAAAATCTGTGCTTTGTGAGCAGATTAAGTGTTTAAAAAATGGTTTGTGATGTACTTTTTTTTTTATTATTCTGTAGCAGCTTTGAAGGTTGAGCATTCCCATATTAGGCACTTAATGGCAGGCAGGAATGTTTTCCCTGTGCGAGGAAACCTGTGTATGCAGCTATTTCTGGGAGATTTCCCCATGCCTTCAGGTTTTCCTTTGTGTGCTGTTCCGATGGGCTGGAATTGAACTGCTGGTGTGTCTCCATCACCCACAACTGGGGAGCAACCTGCTGCCAGGACAAGGCACTCTGCTCTTACCTTTTTTCACTGACAACAATTTCTCCTGATGTCTAAGGTGGGAAGCAACTGGATTCAGCAAATAACTTTTACCAGTATAACCTGCACCCAAGTGGAGTTTAATTCTTCCCTGTCCTTCCTTTAAGTTCTTTTTAGGGCTTCCCTAGCAATTGTCAACACAAGAAAGCTTCAGGATCTTGCCTTCCATGAGGCTAATCCAACAGGGAGATAAGTTTCAGCCTAATGCTGTGCTAGCTGGCAGAACACCCCTCTGCTTCCTGCAGGTGTCCCGTGGCTCTGTCCTCATTAGGAAGACAGATTCATCCCATGTCCAAACTGAAATCCACCCTTAATCATAGCTCTCCTGTGCTGCTGCTCTCAGCGCCTCAAGGCTGTCTGGAAGACACAGAGGCACCTCTCTCCTCCTGACAGATGCCCGGGGTTAGTGCTTTGCATGTCCCTCATTTGCTAAACAAAACAGCCCAGAGACCAGGATTTTTTTCCCCTAGCAATAAAGGGAAGAAGGTGTGAAGAGGACTGGGGAAGTACAGGATACAGGGCGGGCTCAAAGAGAAGCAAAAACAATCAGCTCTTTCTTCGGCCACAAAGATTAGTTGAGATTTTGCTTTTTGCTATCTGTTTCCTTGATTGACTGACCAGAATGTTTGTGATGCGAGGGGAGGTGGTGGGAAAGGGGTTGTAGCACAGTGATCAGAACTGAGGAGGATTTGCATGTTTGGAGAGCAAGGCCAGGTGTGTTTGGAGTTGGTGAGAGTCGTGGTCTGATCCTGGCAGGTGCTGAGCATCCCTGGGTACCCGTGGTGTAGATTCAGCTGCTCCAAGAATCAGGGCAGCCCTTTGCCTGCTCTTTGTAGCAGGTCTGCCCATGGCCGGTGCCATGTTGGGAGTGGATCAGGGGCTGTGGGGCTCTGCCCTGTTTTCCCTTTGGGCTGCTGGCAACCACAGGCCTAAAGGAATGCCAGGGCTTGGGCATTAGGTGATCTGAAAGTGGCAAGAGAAAGAAGCTGTAGTGTTTTGAGGAAAAACACTGCAAGTTAATTCCTTCTCCTCCTCGTCCCTTCTTGGGTCGCTCCTGGCTCTGGCTGTTGTGTCTCTGGTGCCTTTGCCAGCTGGCTCCCATCCACAGCCTGTGCCTCTGGAGATACCTCCCTGTGCCTGGGGGAGTGGGTCAGCCTGGATCCCCGCGCTGCTCTGCCACAGACAAGCTGTCCTGAGCTCTGCAGCAGCACGCTGACGGCAGCCATCCCCCAGTGTGCTTCTCCACTTGCTGCCCCTCCAGCTAAAGTCATCCCCAGATCTCCTGGGATGTGCTCCTCAGGCTCTTCACAAATACCAGATTAAGCTGACACTGCCTCCTCCACACTGCAGAGTGTAGCTGCTCTTCAGGAATATCTGTGCTCAGTAACCTGCCCTGGAGCCCTGGGGAAATAGAAGACAGGACTGGGGTGATGTGTGCTGTGTTAGGAGGGAGAAGCAGGCTGTAGGAGCACACAGGGGAGAAGATCCCAGCTGTCCATTGATGGTTATAGCTCCTCTGTACCATGGAAATGAAAGATAGGAATGAAAATCTAATGGATACAGCAGCTCTTCTTCATGAGGCTCAGAAGAACCAGCTGCCTGGTTTGGTTTTATGAGTGGTCACAGGCACATTTGCCAATTGGTGTGTGCCAGCACTTGACTCCAAATGGTCAAAACTGGGGAGCTTTACAAGAGCCAGACACACCTGCTGTCCCCAATAAGTCTGTGCTGGTGTGCCCGTGTGGTTTGGGGCTGGAGGGTTTTGCTCCTGAGCACTCCAGATACTGACACCCTCTTTGAATATGTCAGTTTGCAGATTTGTGGAGGACAAGGGGAATAACAAACACGGTTTGCATTTTAGGCAGTAGATTTAATAAGCTGAAATGACTTTACCTTGAGCAAGGCTTGTGCACGTGTGAGTGTTCACACGAATGTGTCACAGTCAGGACCTGGGGACCAGCTCCATCCCAGGTTGTACCCCTTCCCCAGAATGACTCAGGAAAGGACAGCAGGGATTTAATGGGGGCTTTGGCACTGTCTCTTGGACACACATTCTGTGTATCTGATGTGGTCCACCTGCTCTGGAGAGCTGATTCTATCTGTGTGGGGCTCTGCACCAATCTGCCCCCAGGATTAATGTCTCTCCAATGGGAGCCCTTTTCTGCACGTGAATTTCCATCTTTATTCCCACTCAAACCATACAGAGCAATCCTATATTCTTTCCCTTCTAATTTTTCACCCCATCCCCACTGCTTGTGTCCCCAGAGTCAGAGCCATTCTTGAAATTTGAACATGAAATACTCTGTGTCAGCCCAGTTACTAAGAAGGAACAGATTTATCAGATAAATCCCAGCAGGCCTGTACATGTCACTGTCTGGTATAGTGCAATAAAAATATACATTAGAATAAGTATAAATACATATTTACAGTGTACAAGTAAAGCCAGGAGTACAGACTCTGGGTTTGAGCTTCCAGATTCATATTAATGACTTACAGCTTAAGCACAGCATAAAAGGGGCAAATACATTTTAGGTTTTAGGAGAATAACTTGGGATTTACAGCAGTGGAACTGAGGGCAGCTCTCTCCTGGCAATACATGGATTTTCCACTTGGATGATTTTGTCTTTGCCCATGATGGCAGCCTTCCTTCATAAGCCTTTGGAGTGAAGTGCCACAGCCCATTCCCAGGGCAATTCCCACTGCGGTCATTGTGCAAGGCCATGTGTTCAGGGATGCAGTTGTGGAGTGAGCCGTGTGCTGCTACAATGCCCCAATTAACAAAACACTTGTCTTACTAATGTTATAATAATACTTTGTCCTTCCTGTTAAGAACTCAGGGGACTCCACAAACCTGAGTGAATGACCCCACATCACCAGGAGGGGTGGAAAAACAAAAGCCCAGTGCAGTGACTTGCCAAAGGTTATAGAGAGAGAATTTGGCAGAGCTTGGAGGGGAACTGATTCTTTACTTATTCCAGTGCTTGGCTTCAACCCCTAGACCTGGCAAAAGGAGGAAATACCGCTGCTCTCTTTGTATAATATTTGTGAGGTGCTTGCATGCTCTGCCAACATGAACAGGCTCAGTCACTTCCTCCTTGAGGAGAGTGGCTGGCAAGCAGAACTCTGGCCCTGGACATCGATATCCAGGGCCACTCGTGCCCATGCAGTAACCTAGGACTGCCCAGGACAGCTCTAAGTTGGCATGTCCAGCATGCAGTGAAACATTGTGGGACATACCAGCCCGGATTCCAAGAGCAGCCAGGCTCTCCTGTGCTACCAGGACATGGGGCTTAGCTCCTGCCTGGTGCTGTGGTGTGGCTCTTCCTGGAGCCTGCCTGGGATCTCTGCAGCATGGAGTGTCTGAGGAATGTATTTAGAGACCCCTGTTATCAGCTAGGGATAGGAGCTGTTTCTTCAGTATTTTCCTCCCACTCGAAGCTAAAAATACAGCACAGTTAACTTGTCATTTGATCACAGTAAATGCTCTGCTGAAAGAAATGACTTTAGGTGTCTGTTGGCAGAATTTATGGCCTGGGCAAGTCGCTGCAGAAGGCCTGCCCAAGTTGAACACAGCTGACTGAATGCAATCTATTTGCATGCCCTGGGCTTATCTTCCCAACCATCAGAGCAGAACACGGTTACAGCACCAGCTTGGCACAGATTGTTGCTGCCACCAGCCCAGGAGTTCCCCCTCCCCACTGGGCAGCCTGACGAACTGGATTCTGCTCCTGGTGTAAATCCAGAGTAATAGTGACCTTGGAGGAATTCCTCTGGATTTGCACTTGAGCAGGTGATGTCAGATCTGGGCTGGTACCTGTTGCAATCGAAAAGTGAAAGCTCCCACAGGCTTCTTGGGGGTGTGCAAGGCCCTGTGGTGCCAAACACCAAAGCCAATGCATGACTTGGCCAGTCCCCAGGGGACCACAGGAGCTTCATGAGGTGGATGGAGGTGCTGGGGACAGTGTTCTTCCTTGGAGCATGAAGTGGGAGCCCCAGCAAAGACCTGGAGCCACCCCTCACTTGAGGCTGTGCTGGGTCTCTCGGTGCCGCCGCAGATCCACCTTGCGCTGGAAGCCCTTGGCACAGAGCTCGCAGCTGAAGGGTTTGAAGCCGGTGTGTTTGCGGCTGTGAGTGATCAGGTTGGAGCTCTGGCTGAACGCTTTGCCACACACCTGGCATTTGTGGGGCTTCTCCCCTGCAGGGCACAGAAAATGGTAAAGAAAATGCTAAAAAAGAATGCTTTAACAGGTGAAGGAAGTGAGGTAGAAATGCCTTTTAGTGGACTCAGACACAACTGGCTGTGCTTGGGCATGGGGTGCTGCCAGCCCAGCTATCCTGGTGATGTGTCTGGATTGTGATCCAGCACCTGAGGCTGGGAAGAACCAGGGACAGTCTTCTCCAGCTGAGTGACCCATTCCCTGCATCCAGGGCTGGGACAACCACAACATGCACCAGAGGCTGGGCAATAGCCACCCCCTTGTCACACTGAGGAGGACGTAGTTCAACCTCCTGCTCTCTTACCACACAGGAAACAATGACTTTCCAACACCTCTAGACACTCATCCCTGGTCCGGTATCTCTCTGTCTGAGGACTGTGTATGTACATTGGCATGATGGGCTCGCATTTGGAATACTTTGCATTTGCATTTGGAATATTTTAGAATCTTTTGTTTGGAATATTTTGTTTCTCACCAGTGTGGATGTACGTGTGTTTCTTCATGTCTGACTTCTGGTGGAAGCGCTTCCCGCAGTACTGGCAGGGATAGGGCCGTGTGTCCGAGTGGATCAGGAGATGAGTGGAGAGGGTGGAGGAACGTTTGAAGGTCTTCCCACACATCTTGCACTCAAAGCTTCTTTCCTGTTGGGGAAGGAAAATCATGGGATGTCTGAGGCTGCAAGACATGTGACAGAGCTTGAAGAGTGATGAGAATTGTAGATTTGATAAGCAAATCTCCTTGGCTTGTGGACTGATAATGCTGGGTGCAGCACAAAGGGAATGCAGGGAGGGTTAATTATGGAAATGGATCACATCTTGTGATCCAAACTCCTGCACCCTTTAGCAGGAGGTGAGGCACAGAAGAGTGAGTAGATGCTCCCTTCCCTTCCAAGGAATCCTCAAGGGCTGTCTGAGATTTGAGAGACTAAGACCTATGACCTGCGGTCTTCAGAACCCCTGTCCTTGTCAGTGGGTGCTACAGGAAAGACATCACGTTTGTAACATAGGAAATGTCACTTCCTCTCTAATGGATTAGGCAAGAGCTGAGGTCCAGAGCTGGTTCTCTGGAGCCATGCCACCCACCTGGGAGTGAATGTGGGTGTGCTGCTCCAGGCTCACAGCGTGCCCAAAGGTTTTGCCACACACTTCACAAGCAAAGGGACGGGTCCCACTGTGAGACCTTCGGACATGGACCTCCAGTCCGTGGGGAGTGGAGAACACCTGCAAAAAAAAATCCCAGTGATTTTTTGACAAGAGGTGTCTGCATCTTCTCCATCTCTGTTCTCAATTCCTTTATTTAATTCTCCCCTCTGGTGGGCCTGTAGCATTCCCAGTGCCTTGGCACTTGCTCTCCTGACTAGGGGCCCCACTCTGAGCCACACACTTCAGTGTGACCCAGTGAAGTGCTGATGTGTGCAATGAAAATCCCTCCAGGCCCCCCCATCCTGAGGTTCTCATCCAGCACACACCTTGTTGCACTTCACACAGTGGAAGGTCTCCATGTCCGAGGAATAATGCAGGCTGTAATCCAGGGGGGGCTCGGTGCTTGGCAGGAGGTGGCTCCCGTAAAGGCTCACGGGGTGCTCCAGGAGGGCTGACTGCATGCTGGAAGACATCTGCTGGTAGCTGTATGGCACATGGAAAGCATCCCAGGAAAAGCCAGCTTTGTAGAAGGTTGGGGTGCTCGCTGTGTTAGTGCAGTCCTTGATCTGCAGCCCAGGCATGGCCATCTCTGAGTTTGCAAAGGAGAGGGACAAGGGTCACACCATTGCCTCAGGTTAGACACCTGTAAAAAATTCTCCATCTCCTGTTTCCCTATCTTGCCTGACCTTGGGAGTTGCAGTTGGCAACTTCTCCTTTATTCAAATCCTGGTTCCTCAGGCAGAGTTCCTGTCCTGACTTTGATTTGAATCTCAGGAAATTTTATGGCAAAGAATGCCATGGGAATTTTATGGCTAAGGGAATATTAAGCCCCCTACTAGCCCTGCTTCATGTGGTGTTTGAACAAGTATCCTGTGGACACCTGCCTTGACCCACATAGCGCAGAGCTGCATTAAGATGGGGAGGCTCATTCATTGGGAATAACAGCATTATCCTTCATTCTTTCTGGTCGAGACCAGATTGTAAAGGGGAATACAGAATGCTCCTGATGACTTCTGTCTGTGACAAGTTTGACCATTGATGTCAAAATAAGAGCTGTCATTTACTGAAAATCTGGGCCCAGTTTTAGAGGGCCCATAACCAGCCCAGCCCTGACCTCTTCTGTAATTGGGTTTTGGGTAGCTGACCTTGAGCTGAAGGGCCTGGCAGCATCCTGCTCAGGTACTGGACAGGGACACTTTCTTCTTTCAGTTCAGGTGGGTCCTTTTCTTGTTTTGGAACCACACATTCCACGTCCTGTTTCTTGATGTCCTCTGGTGTCCTCTCTGCTGTAGCTGTAACACAGCAGGGTCACAGTTACGTCACAGCTATGTCACTCTTGCTGTTACAAGAAGAGTGTGTTCAGGTGAGTTTTGCACTCATGCTCAATTCCCTGAGGAAGTGCAGAGTGGTGCAATCAGCATTCAAGGTCTGCCCATTGCTGACAAAGGGAAATTCCAAGCAGGATGAGATAGGCAAGGCAGAGAGGGGCAGGATGAGATGATAGGATCCTTGATACCCGATACAGTTCGAGAAAATCAACCCCAGAATTGTGTCTGTAAGAATAATTTCCCTATTTAAAATCATTTCTGTTTGTGTGGGTAACTAGTAATCACTAATTATTAACCTCCCCACCCCTCTCCTAAGAGAGCTGGGTATTGTCAACCTGGATTTATGGACAGCGAAGTAGGGAAGCAGAGAGGGGAGGTAAGTCCTTATGCACTGAGCTTTGTCTCCTCCTGCCCACACTCCCATTTATTTCTCCGTGCCTGTCCCAACCCTTAAAGACACTAACCAACCCTTGTTAAACTTTGTAGTAAGAATATAAAATGGACAGAGGTCCAACATGTGTCTCCTTTCTGCTGGAGATGGGACAGATCTGCTGAAGAACAATATTTATCTGTTGTTAAAACCTGCCACTGAACCAGACAGACACAACAAATGCCCAAAGGATGATGGCAGGAATGGAAATGAAAATGTTACCTCCTTTCTCTTTTATCAAACTTATCTCAGGGCTGGACTCTAATTTGATAGCCAGGGCTGGAACAAAGGGTAAGTTGATCCTAAATTTGAATAAAGAAAATTTGAATGGTGCCTGAAGGAAGAAGATAATTACCCTGGCCCTGCAAGTGCTTGGACGGCTGTGGTAGAGCAGGAGCAGGAGCAGAGGGAGGACAGCAGGGACAGGCAGAACTGTGTTAGGTGGTGTCAATACAGCACACCAGGAAGAGCTGGTAACACACTGAGAGAAGATGCAGTCCAGAGGGAATGTGGGCAGTGAGCACAGGAAACTGGAGATGGAGGTGGCAGAGTTTGTAGAACACTGACAACCAAGTGCAAGCTCTTTTCCCAGCTGTTAGTGGCCTGAAATTGGTCATTTTTCCCAAATGTGACCAGCTCCACATGGCAATCTTATATCTCAAATGTCCCCAGCAACTGAACAGGAAACAAAGAGAGGATCTAAATTTGGGTTCAGTGGGACAGTGTGGATTTGGTGTAGAGAAAGGACACACACTAAGGGATCAGTTTGCCCTTAGACTGACATCCTGTGTGGAAGCCCTTGGATGCTCTTTAGCTCTCTCATCCTGCTCCCTTAGCTGCCTGCTCAATTTTTTATTTACCTTGGTGTGTTCCTACAAGTGGTTCCACTGGATGGATTGACTCACCAGGGAAGGGAGAGGGGACCGGACCCCAGGAGAGTACTGGCAGGTCATCTTCCACAAAGCAGTGCCGGTGATAGGTGTGAGCCTTTTTGCTCTTCACCAAAAAGGAACGTGGCATCTTCCATTCACTTTCTGGGACGAAACATAGAAAAGCAGCAGGTAAATCTCTGTGGTTTGGGTAGTAACTTCCCATTTGTTCAGATTTAGTGCACTCTGTAAAAATCACACTTTACAATCTACCCCAGGCTGAGGCAAAGGATTACAGCAACTTTTATGTTGTAGCTGGAGAAACATGGACAGGCCGTGCTAAAAACCAAAACTGTCTGTGGCAGACACATTGGAAGCCAGGATCTGTCTCTTGTAGTCCTGCTCTGACTACAGGACAGGCTCCATCTCTGATCTTCTCCTCCCTGAGAGGACACAGTGAAAACCATGAGTTAGAGATCCCCACTGGAGAAACGCTGAGTGTACTGCACCTGGAAGGGCCCAGTCCCAAGCCATGACCTGGGCTCTTCTGTGAAATTACTACACAAACAATAATGATAGAAACAACATCAGTAATAGGAGAGAGACAGAGGGAAAATGCTGCAGAATGATGTGTGGAGGGTTTCCCTCTTGCTTGAGTAGTTTGAGTTCTGACTGACAAACAACAGTGGAGCAGAGGCAGAGCAGGAGGGCTGGGTGAGAAGTTACCTTTTGGACCCAACTCAAATATTGCAGACCGTTGAAATGGCGGGTTCGGGACAAACATAAAATGCTGAAATTTAATCATACCAAATTCTCTTGCAATATATGTGTTATCTTTGCTACCCAGAACCCAGCCCGCCCTGTGCCTGCTCCCTGGGGCTGGTAACTGCTCCCGTGGAGGCAGGGTGGCAACAGGGATGATGTTGTGTGCAGTAATATCAGCTGGTGCCTTATTTGCATATGTATTTGCATTTTCCCTTGTAATTGTTTGGGATATGGCACTAAAAACAAATCTTGCTTAATTTCATTTGAAAAGTCAGCACTAAGTCCTGGCTTTCTGTTGACTAGAAACTGTTATCAAGTTTTGAGCAGTTCAGTGGAACCTACTTAATTACTAAAGGCAACCCCCAAAATCCACAAAGTTTGCTCCTGTTAAGCAGGACTGACATGAAATATCTGTCCAGCGTGGACTCCTGGAATCCCAAACAGCAGGGATGGAAGGGTCTGTTCCCTAGAGCTCTGAAGTGCCTGCGCTACCCCTTCATGCTAAATATAATTACAGAGCCCAGTGGCGTTTTGTTTAAAGCTCTCAGGGCCACATTTACAGTGGTGCCTAAAGCTGTGGGATTCCCACAGCCAGGTCTGCTGGGGACAGGGGGATCACCAGGGTGCCCCCCAGCCCAGCTGCCTTTGGAAATGCTGCTGTCTTTTTAAATCTGGCCCAGGATTCCCACTGTTCCAGCTATGATTTCAGGGATAACTCTTGTTGGCTCTAACCGTTTTTTCTTCTGAAATGACTCACCTGTTTTTCTTCATCTTTTTCCAAGAAATTTATGTGTAGCTTGAGATGAATAATAGAAAGCTGAGGCCAAGAGTAGATTTTTAATTTAATTTTAGAAAGAGGACAGAACAGTACTGGGATGAACCATAAGCAGGCCCTTGAGGGAAGGGACACTGAAGTACAGGGCTGCTTTTAGCTCTCCTGGAACTCTCTAATGAGGCTCATTCAAAGTGTTGTACAGAGTCTCTGCCCAGTGAAAGGCTGCAGGCACAGAAATAGCTCCAGCTCAGTACAAACACAGGAGTTTCCTGCAGGGGGTTATAACCCTTTAGCAGCTCTGCTCAGCCTGTGTCCCTCCCATTCCAGCAGCTCTTGGTCAGTCCCAGCTGAGGTACCTGTGCATGGACCCAACTCTGCGTTAGACCTGCCCCGAGTTTGCTGCCTCAAACCCTTTCTACATGGAATTTCCATTCATGTCACAGGGATTTTCCCATGTGGTGGGGCAGGACTGTGTCCACAATGAGGGATATTCATGCCAGGAAGCTTCACACATGGGATTTCTCTGCCCAAATTAACCAGTTCATTTCCCTGGGCTTCCTCCACGGTGGAGGAAGAGGCTCTAGCACTGAATATAGGGTGAGAGCCTGCATCCAGCTGTGCCGGCTGGAACAGCCACTCTCCCTGCCCTCAGGCTAGAGAATCCTGGAGAATCCTGTGGCAGCAGCCAGGTAAATCAGAGGATTGGAGATGGGTGGCTTAAGCAATCCAGCAGTGCCCATATGCCAAGTACAGACAGCACTAAGTGCAGCCCCTCTTTTCTGGTGGTGGTTGAAAGCAGATGTCCATGAATAAAAAGAATCTTTCTGAATGTGTTTGCCCCAGCCTATGTAAAAGTCAAATTTGGTCTGGTACCCTGACTGCTGATAAGGGCCACGACTGAGCACAACGATCTTTAATGGACTGAACGTTGCAAAAGGAAGTCACCTTCCCCCACCCCATTTTACAGAAAAAAAGGAACTGGGAGCCCAAAGCAGAGTTAATTAACAACTGCACTGGACTGGCTTTGTGATTCACACAACCAAGGATAGAGGAAAACTACAAGCAGAGATTGTGGGAGGAAAAAGTACTGTTTTTCATCGAAACTCCAGATTATCAGTAGCAAGTGATCAGCTGCTCCTAATGGCTCACTGTATTGCTCAGGAAAAGCAGTGCTATGGACAATGGACCCTGCTATGTTTTTGAGTTATTGAAGCTTCTGACAGAATTTAGCTTCAACCTTTTGCTGAAAATTAAACTTTCCTTTTATGGAGTCTGTTCCTTTCAGCCCCTGTGGCAGCAGTTTCTACCTGGACTGGTAAGTGCATAAGGGAATTTATTGCTTGGGCAGGAGTGTCCATCCAAAATGGAAGTGTTCTGGCATTTTTATTAATTCAATATAGGACATAAAACCAGTAGCTGGCTAGAATTGACATTCTTCTTTGCCATTCATGCAGCTATTTAATCATGTTATAATGTGCCCTGAGGAAAAGATAGCAGGAGCCAAGGGGAAAAAAGCTGCTTCACTATTTTGGGTACCTCACCTGAAGCACCTTAGAAGGGTTTCTTTCACCAGTTATAAATTCCCCAGTCAGACCTGAAAGCAGATCCAGCATTTGCATGTTCAAACTCAAAGTTCCTTCATCCTCAGCGACGCTTTCAGGTGATTTTACAGAGCATCCCGTGTAAAACTCTAATGGAACACTGCAACACTGCAGATGGTGCAAGAACCAAATTGAAAGGGTTTGGTTTTTAGGTTTGGGGTGGTTTCTGACTCCAGGATCCTCATTTTACTGGATCCTATGTTCCTCATGAAGCCCTAACTCTCACTGCACAACAGCTCTCAGTACCCAATCCCACAGGATTGGTCCTTCGATGTAATTTAGAGGAAATTCATATTTTCACTGAATTAGGTTACGAGACCTTCAGTGGGGACAGCGTTTGCAGGATTGTGCCACGCTGAACCCAATTTGCAGCGAAAGCTCCATTCTAAAGCTGACTTGCCTTTTTGTCTAAATTCAGGTAATTCTGTTTTCAGATTTACAATATTAATTGTAAGTCTAAACACTTTTTCTTGAATCATTTAATTTTAACTAACATTACATTGCTAGTACTCACTAGTAGTACCTTACATCACATCTTCAGATAAGTTGATGAGCATAGAAAGTTTTAGGCTAGAACAGGCTTATTTCCTTTCCACTGCTATATTTCTATTTCTATTTCTATTTCTATTTCTATTTCTATTTCTATTTCTATTTATATTTATATTTATATTTATACTTTATTTATATTTTATTTATATTTATATTTATATATTGATTTTTTTTTTCCTGGTTTTTTTTTCTGGAAAAAGTGAAGCTTCCAAAAATACAGAATAGTGTCTCTTTCAAAACACTACATTTTTGAAGAAAAATATCACAAAGCAGAACATGATGCATCCGTGTTTTAAGAGCCCAAATAAATCAAAATAAGAGGTTTTATGGACTCCTGACTCTTTAAATATATGGTCAAATTTGAAAGAATTTCAGTCCTTTACAACAAAATTAATCATGTCTTCACTAGTCCACCCTTGCAAAATCAAATGTAGTTGGGGAGAGTAATTTAAACACGATTTTTTTAGCAGAAAAATGAACAGGACATTTTAAATTCCTGTGGTAACTGCGTAAATGGACTTTATGGCAGGGAATAACCAATGGTGATGGAAATTTTGTCCAAGAAGTAGAAGAGAAATGCTGGTATAGCTGTAGCACCCAGAAAAAATGTTTAGACTCTAATTGCAGCATTTGTTCTCTAGAAACCTCACGTAGCTCCTTGTGATGTTGGGAGTGCCACCGGCTTTAGGAAACTTTGCCTTGGGCTTCCATGGATGGAATTCTATAGTGCAAATTCCATCCAAATTCTGTATCCATACCAAATTCCGTATCTCCTTAATGTACAGATGCACTTATAGTGTGAGCTTGGAAATCATTTGCTTTCCTGCTTAATGTATTGAATCAATCTGGTGATATGAGAAGTATAAATTAGCTATAAATAGCTAATTCCATATGCTAAAATTGTTAGATTAATCAGCCTATATTAAAAAAGGATGGAAAGATAACAAAAGATGGATTTGAAGCAAAAATCCTGAATGGGAGAGACTGAATTGTCATTTAGAAAAGCCGGCACAGGTGATGGCAGCAGAGGTGTGCTGCTCTCTGAATTTAAAGGTCTGGCCCTATAAAAGAGCAGTTAAAAGGAAAAACACAGTTTGTCCTCTCCTCAATGGCAAAGTAAAAAACTCTACAGCTAGAAACTGCTCCTGCTGATGGAGCTGGCTGGGTTGCAGGTACCTGAGACCATTGTCACACCTCTTACATTTTGTTCTATTACCATTTTTCCATGTGAGAGTGAAGTACATGGCATATAATTTTAAAAGGTTCAATTAAAATGAATCAAGTGCACTATTATCCTAAAGGAATCCTCAGGACAGGTGGCTTAGGCAGTGGAATATGTTACATATTTGCAGACACAAGCAAAGAAGAAGGAGGAAAAAAGCTTAGAAAAAACATATCAGAAAAATGAGAAAACCAATGAAATTAAAAGTTTTAAAAAGAATAAATCAATCACCTGTTTGAGGGACTTTGCTTTACTGGATTTGCCTTGAGCTCTGCCCAGACAAGCGAGACGTTGTCTTCTCTCAGGACTCCTCTTCCACTTTTTCACTTGGTCGCAGTCGGCTGAAATAGATACTTCTCCTTTTTTCTCTCTGTTTTTTTCCCCCGTTCCCCTCCCTGATTTTTCAATCAGATTATTTGTGTCAAAATCTGGCGGTGAAGAAACAGCCAATAAGAGGCAGAGCCCAGAAAGTATTTGCTTATCAAAACTTTCCAGGACTTTGAAAACTTGAAGAGAATTCTCGATGCCCAACTCGAAGCCCTGGGGGCAGCACCCTTCACTTTTGGGGGCAGCTTTGCCTTCTGCAGGAATACTCCTCTGTCATATTGACAAGGAGCGTGACACAGGAAATAATGTACGGAGCAGGCATTTGTTATTTTGTCTTTTCTTAAAAAAAAAAAAAAAAAAAGCCCTTAAGAAACCTGTATTTTTACACACATTCATCCCCGCATCATATCTCTCACAAACAGACACACCATCTGTCTCACACACACACACACACTCACATACTTGGGGCTCATAAACAAAACCATCGAGCACATATGCACAGAATTATTTTATTCCAGAATGGATCTTTTATCTCTCCAATTTCCAAGGAAAAACGAATAAATACTTGCATGGTATAACCGAAGAAGATGCGTGTTAATCACCCTTCATTTTCCCAGGCATATGTGTGTGCAATCCACACATATTTTAGGCATTGCTCTATCTATATACAGCTGTATATAGGGTATAAATATAGATTTAAGAAAGCTCATTAAGCAAGCTCATTAACAACAGCTTTGCGAAAAGCTCTTCAAGAGCAATAATAAGAATTTGCACTTCTTTCACTTGCTTTCAGAAAAGGTTCGAGAACGGGTTTGCAAATGTGAAATAATTGAGTGTCAAAGTAATGGCACAGTGGAAGGAGGGAGGATGGAGCAGGGGCAGAGTGACTGTCCCCAGGTTGTTCTCCAGCACAGGTGGGAGCAGGAGCTGGAGAACAGTTTTTACTTTCAGAATCCTTGGGCATGACTCTTATTTGGAGACAAACAGGGAGAGCTGAAATCCCCAAATACTTGGGAGAGAGAGAAGGGGAGTAATTCCTTGATTTCAGGTATTCTTTAGTTATCCCAACCCTCCTTCCTGTGCAGGTGCACAGTGGTACCAGCTGTGTGTGCCCTCGGATGTCCCCTCCTGTGCTCAGCTCTCTCTGTGCACGGCTGGAACTGGGAGTGCAGAGATGCCTTCCAAGAATTTTATCATTTCAGAGGTAAGTAAGTGTACAGCAGCTGCTGTGTGCTGAGTATTGGAATGTCACCAGCAGGAAAATGCCTCTGGAGACGGAGTTTTCCTGCTCCCTGTGAGCTTCCAAATGCATTTCGCTGCTTCCTACAGCTGTATTAACGCAGGGCTCCATTGGATCCCTTTTCCTGCTGCAGCTCAGGGTGGTGAACACCAGGAAGTGCCAACCTTTGTCCTGCCCTGGGACCAGCGGGAGGCTGGCACTTCCCTGATGGAGCAGATGTGGTCCAGGGACACTTGGGGCTGATAGCAGAGGGATTTTGCATCCGGCCACAGCAGAACCTGCTGTCCCCAACGCTCTGCCAGGACTGCCAGCCCTGGCATTGCCCCATGGCACCGGCTGGGCTGTGCAATGGGGTTGATGCAACTCAGAGATAGGAGCGTGGATTTCACCCACATTGAGAAAGATTCAGATTTTGATCTTAACCCATCTGTCATTTACCGAGCATAATTAATTCTTGTTGTTTATAGAAGTGAACAATCCCTTTTCCCGCTCCCTCCTCCCCTCCTTATTTATCTAGCCAGGTTTTGCATGAAAGAAACGTTCCCAAGGCATTGTGCTTGGAAGCTGATTTGCATCCTCTTAAACACAGGCATTTGAGGGATTACATTTCCCGCTACAAAAACAAGCATTGTAACAGAAACCCAAAATGTACATTGCAGCTACAGGGTTTCGTATGAAGACAGTTACAGGAATTAAACAAAACAGGAAAATGACAAGCTGCTGAAAGGACTGTGATGCTATTTTATGAAACATTGGAGCTGGCTTCGGCCAGCACCCCTGAGCACAGACTTCCCGTTGATACAAAGTGCAAATGGCTGCAGAATGTGGCTCTTAAACTCCAGACAGTAAAAGTAAGTCAACCACACACAAGAAAAAAAAAAACAAACTAAAAAAGCAGTTTTGTCAAAATCTTTACAGTCCCTTCCAACGCAGGCCATTCTAAGATTCTGTGTTCAGTAAAAACCTCCCCAGCCAGCTGATTTCAGAGGTGTTGCCTGGAGCACTGGGCACAGGCCTGTGGAAAAGGAGGATGAGTCCATCTCCAGTGTCAGTAACAGCTCTATCAGCTGTTCTGCCTCCCCAAGTAGCCATGAGCTCACAAGGCCCAGATGTAAGTGCAGACAAACTGATCCCTGAGCTAACGGCACAGACATTCACTGAACACCATTCTTACCACACTGGAATGCCTGAAGGGAGATGGGGACACTGCTGTGGTTTCTTCAGCTCTCACCCACCCCTTCTCCCTTTATTTTATTTCAGGGATTCCTGTGGAGCAAAAAGCTGCAGGATGGGAGTGCGGTCAGCTTGGTTTGTTGTGTTCTACTCTTCCCTGGATTTCTGTTTATGGCTTCTGCTCACCTCTCCGTTTAAACCACCATCAAAAGGTGATTTACGCCAGCTGAATTAGAAACCCAGAGAGCTGGAGGTGCATTTGGGGCTGGAAGAACCTTTGAGCTGACCCCGTGTGGTCATTCTTATTTTATGTTCTTCCTCTTGCTATCATTTTCCCTGTTCTCTCTTATTTCAGGATCAGCAGAGAAGGGAAAGCCACAGAGGCCTTATCTGGCCTCCCAGAGGCTTGTCCTGGCCCTGACCCACACAGCCCATGGGGGATGTACAGAACTCTGCTTGCACACAAGGACAGTTTAATTTTGTCTGCTGCTGTGAGTTCTTGCTACGTGTCATATGCTCCAATGCATCCTAAGTAAATAGATTTTTAGATGTACAGCTCAGTAATAATAAACAGGTTAATTACAACATAACACATCCCTTCTAGTGCAGTTGTTTTTCCTTTCAAATCCAGCAACAAACCCCTGCTATAGCATCCATGATTTCTTTGTCAATTTGACTGTTACAGCAATTAAGTCCCAGTAAAATAACACAAGTAATTGCTTCCAGCTCTTTTCTGGTGCTCATCCTAATTTCCACTCTTTTTTTGTGGCAGATTAAACAAACATGTCTTCTGCACGTTAAGAAAAAAATAATTACCATCACTCGGTCCACACCATAATAAATATTAATTGCCAGGCACGAGGCAGGACTAGATTAAAAATATGCTGGCTCCAAGCAACTCTTATCTCATCATGAGGCAGGATGACCCATTGCAGGTGCAGTGGGAAGGAACTATCTCAGTCCTGCAGGGATGAGAGCTTGGAAACACAAAAAAACTGCTGCAGAAGTTAAAAATCAACCGGTATGTCTCAGATGGGGCTCTAATCTGCTTTTCTTTCCTTACACCTAACTTCCACCTTGCAAATTTAATGCTTTTGTTCCCTAGTGGCATCTGGGGACAGTTCACATAGGCTCCAGAGTCACATCAGGCACCCTCGGTGTGTCCCTGCAGAGCTGCTCCTCCCTGGAGAAGGAAAAACAGAGATCCCACCAGCCTGGGGACTGAAATGTCGACTGGAAAACCTGTTGCTCGTGGCACACAAAAACCGAAGGCTGGAGAACCTCCCTTGTGGTGATTTCCTTGATTCCTTCCTACTCAGTATTTTCCACAGGGAAAGATTAACCTTTATCTGGAAGGATGGAGTGTTTGTGTCATACGGTTGCTGCATTTTAGGGGGGGGGGGGAAACAAACAAAAACAAAGACAGAATCTTTGTGCGCGGTTTGGATGAATTAAGTCCTCAGGGATCTAAAAAGAGGAAAAGGAAACAAGCTTTGCATGTTCATCCACTAAAATCAATGAGATTTGGGGCGCGTGCCCGGGGGTTCTGTCCGGGAGCCACAGAGCCGTGTCCCGTCAGCATGGCTCCGCACGCAGGGACACTTCCGAGCCATTTTGTATTCCCTTTCAGCAAATTCCGGCACTTTACACAGGACTCCCGGGCGGGATCCCGGAGCACAGAACGCTCTTTCCCTGCCCGGGCCCGACCCCTGCCCAGCGCGTCCCCTCAGGGCCGGGCCTTGTTTACCGCCCGCGCGGCCCCGCCCCCTGCATCACGCGACCTCCGCCGGTCGCAGCGCTGCCCCCGCCGAGATCCCTCCGCCGCGGGACACCGCGGGGGCGCGGCGGCCGCGGGCTCGCCCCCCGCTCATCCCCCGCGGGGGAAACATCACGTGAGGCGGGAGGGGCGAGCGGGGCGGGGAGGGACCGGGAGAGAAGCCGGGCAGCCGTCGGGGAGCGAGGCGGTGAGGCGGGACTAGGTCGCGCGGCGGAGGGATCCGAGGGGCGAAGCGCTGCGATGGGAGGGGGAGGCAGGGCCAAGATGGCGGCGCCCTGTGGGCCGGAGGAGCGCGGAGTGGTAAACAGCTGAGGGGAGGAGAGGGAGAGGTGAGTGCGCCGGGCCGGCCCCCGCCGCCACCGCCCCAGCGACACCGGGGACAGCCGCGGGGACGGGGAGGAGGAGGCAGAGCAGGGAGATGAGTGGGGAAGCAGGGAGAAAGGGCTGGGAGAGGAGGCGGCAGGAGAAAGGGAAGGGGTCGGGGGGATGGGGAAGGCGGGGGGTTGATGTTCCCCCTCCGTCCCCTTTCCTGCCTTCCTCTGTCGCCTTCCCTTCCTTCCAGACGAACTTGCTCCGGGTCGCTGCCCGGGGAGCTCGGAGCCCTCCCCCCCACCTCATCCCCCGCAGGGTCCCCCACCAGCCAAAGCACCCTTTTTTAATTTTGCGCGTTTTGTCGAAAAAGTCTCTATTCAGCCTTTGCAATGGGAGTGCTGAGCCTTCCAGGTTTCTCCTGCCTCTGTTCCTCGCTGAGGAGGTTCCCTCATCCGGGGTTGGACATTAAATAAAGCAGTTGTTAAAGTCTGTCCCCTCCGTGAGGAAGGCTTTTCTCATTTCCTTGCTCCTGGGTAGGTAATGTGAAGTCAGGATGTTGTTTACTTCTACAATAAAACATTTTGCTTCCTGTTATCACAAAGGACTTGGAAGGCTGCAGTTCTGAAGTTTTCACCCTTTGTTTGCTATAGATGCTGGCTCTATCATTGTTTTATCTGTTTAGTCAGAGCTTCTTTTGCTGTTCGGGGTTGGGGTTTTTTTTAATGAGTCTTTTACAAGGCAATGAGTGAAAGGAAGAACGTGCCTTAAAGGAATGTATGATTCAAAACCCCTGGAAATGACCCAGAAACCAGGATCAGGTTTTGTGTGCAGAACTCATTCCAGAACTGCTGTTTCCAGAGAACCTTCCAGTGGATGCTAATACAGGTTTTCATTCTTTGTGTGGTCTGATCCTGCAGTTTCCTGACATTAACTTCTGGGGGTGGTAGTTAGAAATCCATGAGAATCGAAGCGCTACTGAAGTGATCCCATTAGGTGAAAGAATTCCTCTTCAGTTTACACGTGCGAACAATTAGAAACTAAATCTTTGAAAACTCTGGAAGTTTTAATAATCAGTGCAAACCTTGGGAATACATCTGGCTTTGCTGAGCAGCAATCAGGTACTCTGCTTATCAGAGCTATGCCACACTGAAGTTTAAAATAAAATCAGGGGCTTAAAATAATTTACAGAGTGAAAACTCTTTTTGCTTTGTTTTTCTTTGTTCATTTTTTCTGGTTTTTTAGCATCCCAGTTCACCCATGTTCCAGTACTGTATGTAAATGTTCCAGTACTACATTTCCTTCAGGAGGAATTGCATGGACTTGGACCAGTGAAAATATAGTCAGAATATCTAATGTGTCATGAGATAAGCTTTAGTTAAAATTATTTTATCTCTGTCTGTGTTTAAATCTGACACCTTAACTCTTTGCTACTTGAAAATTTACCTTTATGGGGACTAAAAAAGTCACATTATTAATAGGTTCCCATGTGAGATACACTGGCTAACTGCAGATGTTTTGGTGTTTGGACAAATATTTGTCTTCAGTAACTATTTGTAGTTTAAAATGAATGCTGGCTCTATTTGCAGCTGGACTGCTGGGATGTTGACTTGTCCTGATTCCTGAAATTCTTCCAAGTGCTGGGCACCTTCTTGTTAGCCCTGATGGGTGCTGGGGATGTGATACAGGCTCTGTACGAACAGAATGGCCTGTAACACACATGCATGGTGCACACACACTCACATATATTTGGAAAAGATATTTTTCCATTTATTAGGAAGAAAACCTTCCCTGGGAGGGTGGGGAGGCCCTGGCACAGGTTGCCCAGAGAAGCTGTGGCTGCCCCTGGATCCCTGGAAGTGTCCAAAGCCAGGCTGGACAGGGCTTGGAGCAACCTGGGATAGTGGAAGGTGTCCCTGCCCGTGTCAGGGGTGGGATGAGATGGGATTTAAGGTCCCTGACAACCCAAACCATTCTGGGATTCTTTAATAATAAGCAGATAAAATAATTAAAACACTTTGCAGTGGTGGAAGCAGGGAAGGGGAGCAGATTTTGTGGCATGTTGCCGACAGGTGTGTATTTAAGAAAGATTGTTACAGCTTAGTGTCTTGGTCTGGCATTATATTTTCATGAAGTTTAATGAACATAATGAGGACAAGTAATGATGTTTCCTTTGTTAGCATAAGCATTTCTTTGAGTAGCACATTAAGATCCAGAGTAAAGTTCTCGAAGTGGTGAATTGCTGTCGCTTTGCCGGGCATTATTCATGTTTTGTTTTTACTTTAGAGTTACACATCATTTGGTGTTGTTCTGTGTAATGCTGAGTTTAATTCTTGGAGCAGTTAAAATGCCTTGATGAGTACATTAGATAGGTTGCAGTGGTTTCAAGGTTTACTGAATTGCTGCCTAACTGTGAATATTTTAAAAGGCTCCTCTTGGGGGCAAAAAAACAGAAATGCTGAAGAGATTTAGGAGGCTCACTCCTTGTGTTAATGCCAAGTTTAGAGCCCTCGGATCACCTGTTTGTAGTTAAAAAGATTCAGTAGTTGGACTTACTTTCCTTGTGTAGTGTTAATTAAATTGTTACAAAAAGCCAGGGCTTGTCCTTATTTATTTATTTGCTATTAATATATGCAGTAGTGTGTAAGGAATTGCAGTAATTCCCTAATTCCCTTTAGTAGCTGGTTAGCCTGGCTCCTGCCAGGGGGTGAAGTGGCAGCCTTTCCATGTGTGGGGTTTTTTTGACATGGATTGTTTTTAAACAATTTTCCCTCTGACAGAAATGTGATGAGTAGCAATTAGCAATAGTGTATTAGCAGAGCATAGAGTCCAAAGAATCTTAAAAATTGCTGAATATGATTTTCTCTTTTTGTTTGGGATTGTTGGGGGTTTTGTGATCTTCCCGTTTCCACGTCAGTGAAGCACCTGTAACAAAGTACAGGAGAATGTGTATAATATCACCATAAATAATTATATCTGGTTTATTGTGGAATCTTGTGTCAGATCTTAAAATAACCAGAAAAATATTTACTAGTAGAAGGCAGACACCTTCATTCTTCAAAAATTAATAAATAAATTAAATTGATTGTACTGCTGGTTGTAGTTATGTTTGAAATGAGGCTTACTATTTCTGGGTGGTGAAAAAGGGAATTATCGGCTGCTTGCTTTCCTATGCCACCACTGTTTTTTCTCCCTGCTGGAACTTTTCATTCATTGCTTATGTCACTTGTATAATGGCAGTGTTTAGTTTAATTGTGAGGAAAATGTAAAACTGAACATGGTTAGGAAACATAAAACAGGCTTCGATTTTTGTGTGGTGAATGGGAGGGGGTGAGGCTTAATCCTTTCATGACCAACATTTCAAAGATTTGAGTAAAAAGGGCTGCTGTGTTGTCAATCTGAATTTTTCTTTGGAAACAATTGCTGTAAAATCCTGTCCTCATTCATGGCTTTTGCCAGAGCCAGTACCTGGGGATGTGACCTGACCTTACCTGCAGCAGAAATCAGATGGAAAAGTGTCAATCTGGTGATTCTGGTCTTGTGGTGTTAAAATCCTCTTTTCTCTTGGGGCAGAGGGGGAAATAACCCTTTACTAGCACCCCCCAGATTGAACTGCTGGTTAATAAGGAGGGATAAAATGCTGATGTTGATCCCCTCAGCAGCCCCCAGAGCAGGTGCTTGTGGTGTGAATTTGGGTGTTGTTGCAGCAAAGGCTGAGGGTGTGTTTGTGGTGTGTCCCCCTCCTCCCCACCCCTGCGAGCAGCATAACTGGCACTACCAGCTGCTTTTTCATTTGGCTTGAGATAAAAATACACTGAACAGAAGAACATCTTCTCTTGACAGAAATACTTACAGAAGTCATAATCTTTGGAAATACTCTGCTATCTCTTTCTCTGTTTAGCCTTTTCCAATTAATATTTCTACACTCTTTCCCTTTGTCTCGAGTTTGTAACTTAAACTGTTCTGTGGTGTTAAATTAGCTACTGAAAAAAATAATTAATTGGTTCTTGGGTTGTTGGCTTCTCCTTTTCCTTCTGTTATTCGATCTCCAAAACTGTATTGGTACTTAAATATAGTATTTTTTAGTAAAGTGTATCTTTATGGAAGCTCTTGAATATAAGAATAAGAAGTGCCATTGGTGAGATTAAAATGTTGCATTTCAAAAGGTGTTTAAACAGACTTTTTTCTACACTACTAACCAAGTACTTTGAATCTTTTATATAAAACTAGTTTTAAAAGTTAATGAAGAGTCAGTGACTCAAACCACATGGAAAACTTACAGACTTGTTTTAATCCTGTTAGTTTGCAAGAATGGCTGCAGAGATGTGGAAATTCTTCTGATGAGGGAAGGATTGCAGTATCTGGGGATGGAAGCATTAGAGAGACTCATCTTGTAACTATGTATATGAGCAGAAAGATGTGGTGGTGATATGATACTGTAAAGATGTCAGGGATATCCTGTTCACCACACATGTATCAATTCCTGGTACAAAATACTGTGGAATTCAGTGGCTGATCCTGCTGTTTCACAAGGTGATGGGAGCCCCTTAACCTGGCCTGTGCTTATCTAAAAGATTTGAAAATCGCATCACAAATTCCTGGTGAGACTGTGATAAATCACACTGACACCACGGAGCTGAACTTCATCTGCCAGAACACAGCGTTTTCTGACTAAAAGCCTGTTGCCTGTAAATTACTTATTCAGCTGCCTTTGCCTGAAAAAAGTGTGACATGATTTAAGACTATTGCTGGAATTTCCTGCCTTGTTCATTTGTGTTGGGCACAGATTTGGAGCACCTCAGTCTCTCTTAGAAGTTAAAATGATAAATGACTTTATCTTGAGAAAGCTGTGATTTGCTTTTTTTAAAGTTGTGGCCATTTGTGTGTAGTGGGGTGACAACATTGACTGGTTTGGTGTAACTTCAGATAAACTTTCACCTCGTGAGGTACCTGTGTGTAACAGTGTCCCATTTTCAGATGTGCTTTGGAATACTTTCATTAATATTTTGAATACTTTTGGAGTGGAGACTGCTCTACACTAAAGTATTCCAGTGCATGATTGTCAAGTTTAAATAAACGATGCTGGATTTATTGGCACAAGGTCACTGGAGCCATCTGTTTTAGTCAGGGAGCTTGGGAAATGATCCGTTACCTACGTGTGTGTCGTTATCAGGAGCTGAGCTCGCCTTATCAGCCTCGCCCTTATCTGATGGCAGGGTTTGTTCGTGCCAGCACAATGGCACAAAGTTTGAAATCCTCTTAGGTGCTGAACACTTAAACCAGGGTTTTCCCCGTCTGTCTGCAATGGTATGTTGGACCTGACTTCCAGAACCCATTCATAGTGTGTTTTATGATTTCACCAGGCTGCAGCTTTTCCTCTGGCAATAGGAGAATCAGTGAAACTGCTGTTGAGGTTTTTACTGCTGTGACAAAGATCTGGTCCAATGTAATAGTATTTCTCAAGGAAAATAGGGAAAAACACTCTTTTCACTTACGCGGGTGGGAATCAGAGAGTTGACAAGGTTTTTATGGGGAAAAGAAGCAGAGACTCATGTTTCTGCTGCTTTAATTCTCAAAACAGGTTTTGCTTGCAGCTGCTCTGGGGGTGTGGCCATGCATTTCTTTTGTTAACAAGACTTTAAACTTTAATTCATGTTGCTTATGAAGCTGGTGGATCTATTACTTAACCATAGCGGAGACTGTCCTGATGGAAACTGAGGCACAGCAAGGCCTTTTTGAAAGGTGATGTTCTGAGAAATAAAGGAATAGATTCCTTGGAGTGAGCTGCTTCCCCATACAATGTTCTGAATGCAGTCATTGAGTCAATTCAATATTATGATGATTACTAGAAGCTAAAAAATCAGTTGTCTGCTGAAAACAAGTAGCAGAGTGGAAGGTTGTTGACTTCCTAGGTTGCATGGATGTGTGGCTTTAAACTTTTTGAAAGGATGGTGTCACTCTTTGAGCATTGTTTGTCTTCTAAACAGCAAGTGCTTTGAGGAAGGAGTTGAAGCTTGGGAGTCTGCACAATGTAGAGAAATAAAAACAACAAAAAACCCAAACCGAAAGCCTAAACCACAACAAATCCCAGCTCTGATTTTATGAAAAGCATAGATCCGTTCCGCTTTCAGTAAAAACCAAGTTTTCCCTCACCCCAAGTTTCTAATTTGCTATTATCCAAGTCTTGCTCACACTACCAGCCAGTTTTGAGTCTGTAGGTTTAACATCTCACCAGCATTAGACTGGAAAGAAAATAGCATTTAAATCTCAACACTTCACTGATTAGACTGTGTTGGCCGCTTGTACATGAACTGAAGTTTCATTTGGACTATTCAGTTGTGATCATTGAAAATGGAGGGTTGGGGGGTTTTATGCTCTGAAATGATGATTACTGGAATGCTCCAGCCAGTTTGTTGCTACTGAAATGCTGTTGTGAGTGTAGTGCCATATTATCACCTTTGAATTTGCAATCAGTGCCAGATTAAGTAAGCTGATGTCTGGTGGCACTAAGAAAAGTGACCTTGGGCAGTTCTGCAACTGCAGAGTGATATGTTGCAAATGACAAAGTTTACTGGTGGCCACATTAACTCCTGCTGTCCAGTAACCTTGTTAAACATAAATATTCAAGAATATGTATATAGGTAATTATAGCATTATCATTTAAAATAGAGCAGTGATGCCTAAAATGTTTTGAATAGAATTTAAAGGCTTAAATTAATTACTGCATATTCATAATAGAGAAGAATCTTTTGTGTGTAAGATTGTACCTACCATCAATAAAACCCTTTAGCAGCTTTTGAAGGGTCACAGTAAAAAACTTCAGTCTTGTGAAAGCCACCTAGTTTGAGGTAATTGCACAGCTTAACCTGTGGACTGTTCTGGAAAGGGCAACTGCAACACCTTTTGGTGTTTTTCAGACTGAGGGCTGACTTCTTATGCAGGGGGTGCACAACTCTCATATTCTGTGTAAAAATTTAGTGCGGTTCTGAATGTATATCTGGTGTGATAAGGAAGAAATAAATTGTGCCTTTTCTTAACCTCTTTCTGGTTTTTCTTTATTAGTGATCATGAAAGGTGTGTGGCTGACAGCATTGCAGACAGAAGTTCAGCTCATCCGCAGAACAGGTGCTGTAAACACAACTGGAGTAGAAAAATAATTTTGTGTGTAAACTTGGTATGTGTCAGTCTTGCCTTCCATGGGGAAAGTGAAAAATGTGTTCTAGCTTGGTGTGGGAGGGAAGAAGAAACCCTTGCTGACTATATTAGGTGTTATCTAAAGCCAGATTTGTTCTTCCACTGGGAAAGGTTTGGTATAGGATTCTTATGGATGAAATAAGAATTGATTCATTTTGTGGCAGGTAGGTAGATGTGACACCTGACTCTGTCTGATGCTGGCACATGAGAAGAAGCCATTTTAAAAGCCTGAAATGGCTTAGATTTGCTCCTATTTAGCACTGTGGAGCTGACCAGTCGTGTTATCTGCCCACTGTTGCATTTAACACTTTATCCAGTTTTTGAACTGCAGTTTTTGATGTATTATTCACCAATCACACGTGTGAAGTCGAGGTATATTGTGCTGCTCAGCGTGTGTATTGTGCTCAGGCTGCCCAGGAGCAGCAGCTGCAGCAGCCCTGCCTGACTTTCCCAACAGCTGCAGCCCCTGGCCACGTTGCAAAGTCTTAAAGCCCAAATCTCTCAGTGTGCAACAATGCAGAGCCCAGGGCAATGAATTCCTGACCTGGTCACAGGAGTGCAGAAGGATCTGGAGGTGTGTATTTTCTCCAGAGTTTAGTCCTCTGTGCAAAGGACTTGAAAGCTGGTTTGAGGAGAAATTGATATAAGAAATCAGGAATGGAGCATTTCCAGGGAGTGTTTTGCATTTTATTCGAAACTTTAGCTTCAGTTTACTGGCCTGGAGAGCAAATTAAAAAAATATGGTAAGATAATGCTCTGACAGTCTAGATACTGAGGTCTTCTGCAAAACAGATTAATGTCTTTGTGAAAAACATGAAGAAAACCTTGCTCATGAGTCATTGGATTTTTGGAAACTCTTACAGCTTTTATTGCAGGTGTGGTAACCCTAACAATCCTCTCAGTGTTAAATCGGCCCTTGTGTGGAAAAGAAATAGGAGAGATGGGACATTTTACATGGAAAGGGAACAGGGAAAGTTCACTCATCTGCTGTCTCTTCTTTCCTAGTCTGGTAGAAAGACACCAATGAAGAACTTCCTGAAGTTTTAACCTCCACATTCATGTCAGTACGTGCATCATGGCACAGCAAGGAAATGTTGGTGAGCTCCTCTCAATGCTGGATTCTCCAATTCTGGGTGTCCTGGAAGATATAACAGCTGCATTCAAAGATAATCTCATTTGTGGTATGTAACCTTTTTTGTAGTTTTGGGAAGGGTTCTGCTTTTACATCAATAAAGGTGGAATAATGTGGGTTTTTTCTATCAAACACTGTTTTTGCAAATGCAGCTTGAAAGAAACTCTTGATGTTTGGGTTTGAAATTGCTTTAAGGATTGAGCCTTCTCTTCAGTCCATTTCGCTTAATGGAATGGCTCCTGGAAGGTCTGTTACATAATTGTTAAAACATTATTACAAAATGACTGGCTTTTCCTGAGGCAGAGCTTCAAGTGTGAGCTGATGAAACTTTCTTTGTCAAGTGTATATAGAAAGAATTAGGTGTCGTCCACATTATGGGAACCAGTGGGATTTTGTTAATTAAAAAAAAATAACAAAACCCTACTCCCAAACAAAACAACAGACTCAGACTTTGTGAGAAGTGATTGCTGCTGTTGAGGCATCACTTGTGCTGACAGAGCCTTTTCAGAGCATGAGAGCACTGCCAGTGTCCTTGTCCCTGAACTTGCTCTCCTTTATCTGCTGAAGGGAGAGAACATCAAGTTACTTCTGACCACTTCACCTGTGCTGGGTAAAGTACCCTTGCAGCTCAGCTACCTGAAGGTTTTTATGGTTAGACAGTAATTGTTGGTTGTTAAAAACCTGGTTCCTTTCCCTGCACCAAAGCAATCGCTTCAGTGGTTTGGAACCAGGAAATGTAGTTGAGAGGTCTCATTTTCCCAAAGGTCTGCTAAACACCAAGTACTGGTTTGTTTTAAAAATTGTGTAATAGTTGCTTAAAAGTTCTGCAACGTCCTTGTAGCAAATGCTTCATTTTTAGTGTATTGAGAATGGTTTTGGATTTTTTCCTTGCTGTCCCCAAACTGACAGATCGTGGGCCTATGCTTGTCAACAACCTGGTGGACTATTACTTGGAAACCAATTCTCAGCAGGCACTTCATATTTTGTCCACTCTGCAAGAGCCTCATGACAAGGTAAAAAAAATCTTGTTATTGCAGATTTTAGCCTGGTATTGAAGCAGCCTTTAAATAGCATCTGTTATAACTCTGGGGTTCCACTCTGGTGTAGAATTACCTTGCTGTAGAGATGTAGTATCTCTATAGTAAGAGTAGTTTAAGCTTTAGAGAATTTCAGAGATCTCTGTTTCTTGAGTTGCTTAAACTGACCCAGTTAAGCAAAGAACCTCTATAAAGGAGATGTTTTGGAAGATTAATGTTGTCTCTTTACAGTGCTCCTGCTGCTGGATGTGTTAGCCTAAAACAAATTGGTATTTTGAGAGCAAGTAAGGATTTTAAATAGATTGAAAATAACACTACAAGTTGGCTGCTGACCAGTTTTTGGTTTTTTTTATTTACTTATAAACATTTTGAAGTGCAGTGACTGCTTCTGGGGTGGATAGTTTCCATTTGTCTGCCAGTAGTCTTAAAGTTATTGCTGGCTTTTATTTCCTCTTGGATCCTGTATATTTGTAAAATGCTCGTAGTTTCCATATTGACAAACTGCTGAATATAGATTGGTGGAAAAGAATGTATAGCAGTTAAATACACATCCCTTTCCTTTTTTCTCTTTTTCTACCACTCTTTGCAAAATCCTTTATCAGCACCTACTGGACAAAATTAATGATTATATGGGCAAAGCTGCTACTCGTTTACCCACCCTCTCTCTGCTGGGACATGTGATAAGACGACAACCATCTTGGAAACACAAACTTTCTCAAGCACCTCTCCTGCTTTCATTACTTAAATGTCTCAAGGTAAGATCTGTCAGTGCTGTCCATAAAACACCTGATGTAAACATGCATACAGATGCAAGGCATTTGATTCCTGTTTTGATGTCATTTAGTTAAGCCACAGTGCTATTAATATCTGCTCGGTGCTGATCCTGTTATTGCTGACAATCTTGTTTCTAAAAGCCACTGTCACTATGAGTTAGGAAAGTTTGTTAAAACTTTTCCAAAACAAGTTAAAGACAAGAGGGCCATTGGTGAAGTTGATGGATATCTTGAATGTGGACCAAATGAGAAATACAGTAACTTCCCACTGTGCAATTTCAATTTGTGTGTCCTCTACTTGCGGTGTAGGTGAGCCATACAATGGACTATTCCATGGTGAAATTACCTTGGAATTAGCAGACTTTCCCTTCTTAGCTACTGACATGCTGGATTACAAGGAGGTAGCTGTTTCCCCAAGCTTTGTGCAGATTGATCAGGTATAATACTGTACAGTGCTGTAGTGAATAACGAATGGAAAGTGCTTTGAGCCCTACAATGCCTTCTCAGTAATGGAATTTATTATGATAGTGAAGAGTCCACATTAGTCACGAACTCACATTTAAATGCACAATGCAGTCAGGTGCCAGCACTCTTCAAAACAAAACCACCACAAATTTGTAACTGCCAAAGGAGCAGCTACAGCTGCTGTTACTGCTGCTCCTGATGTGCCTGACAGGATCTGCTGCCCTTTGCAGTGTGACAGAGGGGAGTGAGGTGTGTCAGAAAGCTGCTAGGAGTAGGACAGAGATGTGGAAGTGCTGGGGATGTTAACAGAGGGTAGGGATGGACAAGAAATGTGTTCTGATAGGTTTTGTGTGGCTGAGGGAAAGCAGAGGCTGTAGACACACAGAGGAGGAAAAATCCCTCCCACTATGTCCCATCAGCCTGAGTGACTCCTGGGAGATACCCAGAGCAGCTCATGGCACCTGCCCACAGCCTGACCTGTGCTGACAAAGCAGAGGAACTACCAAGAAAAATGTGCATTAAACTGGGGAAGCAGGGAAAGGGTTGGAACATTTTCTGTGTACTTTCCTAAAATCTGGTTCTCTGTTCCTGTTTCATCTAGCCAGAGGTTTGTGCTGCCACATCCCTTTCTTGTGGCATGAGCCAAGGTGTTCTAGTCATTGTTTGAGTTACTGCTAGGTGAAATTTCCAGCAGCCAGAGCCTGCAGCCAGGTTTAAAAGAAGAGCTTTTGACCCCTGTGTTGGTAAATGGCCAACGGCCTTGAACACCCTGATCAGAATTGCAGTTTCTGAGGCTCTGAATGCTGTGTGTGTTTAGCTCTGGGAAGGAAGGAAGGTGGCACATAAGATGCTTCACATATCAGTAATTTTTTTTACTCACCTGTGGAACTGTGGTGATGTTCCTTTTTTTAGCTAAGTCAAGACTTTATACAGAAAAGCCGCAGAGTAGGAGTAAAAATCCCAAATCTTTTTTTTTCAAGTTGTTCTGGTTGAAAAATCTCAGTAGTCTTTGATCATTAAGTTCTGGTAGGTTTCAGAGGGACTGTTTCAATAGAGAGCTTTTTCCATGATGATGATTCAGTGTTCATTTCATCCTTGGAAAAGAGTAAGTTCAACACATTTAACTAATGCAGGTTTTTTCCCTTCTTGCAGACTGACACAGATGTAGTAGTACTCACCACAGGTGTCCTAGTGCTAATAACCATGTTGCCAATGATTCCTCAGTCTGGCAAACAGTACCTTCATGATTTCTTTGGTATCTTTGGGCGTCTCTCAGCCTGGTGCTTGCAGAATCCAGGTGAGATTTCAACTTTGTTGCATGCAGTTGTGGTTTAGCAGTATCCTTGTGACTGGTGTGCAGTTGGTGAGCACATTCTTTTATGAGACTCTTAATGGTCTGAGATTATTTAAACACAGAGAATGATGCATTAAACCCACAAGTTGTTCGGTGCTTTGAGAGCATCGGGGAGCTCTTTGCTCAGAATTTAGAAGTCTCTTAGAATCTTCCACGTGATGCTGCTACTGCATGAAATTTCACTGAACCAAAGTACTGCCCTGATGACAGTGAAAAGCAGAGATTGACCTTAATGGAGAAAGAAAGGAAAATACTAATGTTTGAGGCAGATTTGGGAAACTTGAGATTGCCAGGTATAAATGGGGAGGGGGAAGAAGCGACATACATGAGTTTCTTTTAATGTGCAACTCTCAGTAGTCATGATGTTGATAGAACTGGTTTTCTCACAGCCCTGGCTTTGCTGAATTTGTTGTACGGGGTCTGATGTGTAACACCAGCAGTATCTGTGCGTGTGGCTCATGGCTGAATGAACAAATGCTGTGTTAAGCACATAGAGCTGCTATTTAGAGAGCCATTCTGCATGGCAAGTAGGGTTGGAACTTCTAAGGTGGATAGTAAGATTTGTCTGTTGTGATTGCTTTTGGTGGATACAAGCTTTTAGTTTTTACCTTTTGAAGTGAAACAAACCTTAGTTTCCTTTTTTAATCATTCAGTTGGTCTTACTCTGGCTCACTATCTAGAGGAGTTTCAGGTAATATTATACTTGAATATAAACAAAGCTGTGCTTTGAGAATGACAGCACACTGGTTGGAATTAATGGTCCTTATCTTAATTTTTGGGTTTGCTGTGAGCTGATGACTAAGTGTTGTTTGTTTTCTGAGAAGATTTCACAGTTTCACTAGGGACTATTTGTACCTCAGAAGGCTTGTTCCAGTTAACATTTCAAATTTAAAAGTACTTCGCTTGCATTCTTAGAACTTTTGTTCTTTTCTCCAATGTAATGAAAAAGACTCTAACTACTTTTTCCAGGTCATGTGGCAGAGATTTATCTTGTCCATCTTCATGCCAGCGTTTATTCTCTCTTTCATCGTCTTTATGGAATGTATCCTTGCAATTTTGTCTCCTTTCTGCGCTCTCACTACAGTATGAAGGAAAACCTGGAGACTTTTGAAGAAGTAGTCAAGGTAAAATGCTGCTCACCTGTGTGTTATCTGAGGCAAGGGATTTATAGCTATATATTCCAATTTGATGCAATAAATTCGCCAGTTCAGCTGAGCACTGATTAACAAAACTGTATAAAAATGAGCAATTTGTCTGAAAGCTAAGTTGGGATCAGCTCTTGAAGCTGTGGTGATGTGTATTAACTTTATCTGCTAAATGTAACTTTCTGAACTATTGGTATCAGTAGTTTGCTCATCAGCTTTGTGTTGTTTAGTGCAATCTAAAGGTGCTGCACTGATAACAAATCCTTCTTCTTCCTCCCAGCCAATGATGGAACATGTGCGAATTCATCCGGAGTTAGTGACTGGATCTAAGGACCATGAACTGGACCCACGAAGGTATTATATGTTCACTCTGCTATTAGGACAGGCTCTAGATGAGTGGCTCTCAGTGGGGTTATTTCAGAAGGTTGCAGCAAAAGCTTTTCTGTCAGCAGCAGTGTGTGTGGGGATGTTTTGCCACCCAGATTCATAGGTGCACCAGGTAAACATGTAGACTTTCTTCATCCCAGCTTACAGCTGGATGAATAAGCAAAAACTGTTGTGAAAGGTCATTAACAGCAATGTTGGGGTTCTAAATTCATTTTGTGTCTGGGATGGCATCTGTCTTCTACTTAACAATTGACTTAATCTTATTTTTATGACTTATTGATCAAACATCCTCATAAAGATCTAAAACAGTGTGCCTATAATGAATAAAGTGAAACTACCAGAGACATGCTTCATTGGCTGAAGGTTTGGGTCATATTCCTTGGGTTTGTTGAAGTATTCAATGGGATTTAAGTGTTTCAAATGGCTTCAGTGTGTCTTGTTTTGGTACCTAGATATTGGTTCATTTAACAGATCAGTTCTTTTAACAGGTATGTCTTAACATCAGCTGTATTAGTTTTCTTTAGCAATAGGCTCATTTGCCTGCAGCAGCACCACTTGCTGCTTTTCTCTTGTCTCCACAGGCCCAGCCACTGAAGAGGAGAATTTGACTCTTGTTGCTGCACAGTAGTGCTCTTGCCCTGCTTTTCAGAGCCACTAGGAAATCACTCCTAACTGGGAACCCATTGAATGTCACAATGCTCAGTTTTGCAGGGGGGAGGGTGGCGCCACTCAGGAGCGCAATTGGCACAAAACTACCAGTGGAAGCCTTCTGTTTTGGTATTTTGGACAGAGAATATCTTACTTTCAAAAGCAACCCAGCCTTTAATAGACAGCCTTCTGGGCTTTCTCTTCTTTACAGTGAACTTCCATCCCCTGAAATATCAGGCAGATCTAATCTGGCTGCTTCATTTAATGTGAAGTAGTTTTCAGGATGAAGGAGATAGTAAAAAAACATTCCCCAAACTTGAGAGGAAAAACAGATCTAGAAGTGGCATTGCAGACAGTTTTTGCTTAAATAGTATAGATTCCCTCACTGCTGGCATGTCTAAATTTTGACTACCAACATCTGAGTGTAGCTGAGCTGATTTCTACAGCTGCTGAAGCTCAGGATCAACCAAGTCTTCGTATGCTGTTCCTCCTTTCCAGAGTGCTCCATGGCAGACCTTTATGGATCTCTGTGTCAAAGCTGTTTGTCTCCTCTTTGAGACCCCCTCTCACAAGTCATCTGGTTGCAATTTCTGTCTGGTGCCTTGTTCCAGTTTGGCTGGGAGCATGCAAAGCTGTCTGGAACAAATGAGCCATCCTACAAGCCAATTCCTCCTATCTCCAGGAACTCTTTGTTTTTAACAATAATTGACTAACTTACTCTTTTGGATCCAAAAACTGTCTGCAGGTGGAAAAGACTAGAAACTCATGATGTTGTGATAGAATGTGCCAAAATCTCCCTGGACCCTGCAGAAGCCTCGTATGAAGATGGTTATTACTCTGTGTCTCGGAAACTCTGCACAAGCTTAAAACATCATCAAACTGACCCCAGTGCCAGCTCTTACACTGACACACAGAGCAGCTATGGTAAGGCCTGCCTGATGGCTAATCAATACCCAGTTGCTGGAGGAGGACTGGCCCTAGAGCAGAAAAACCCATCTCACTAATTTATCCCACTGAAAGTCTGATTCTTAGGCACCAGAAAATAAATCATCATTTAAAAAACAAATATATAGAAATGTTTTCTGTGTGCGGACATACAGCTTGTTCACAACAGTGTCTCTTCATCCCCTGTCCTCCCTAAACCAAAACAACTTTAAAAAAAAAGAAAGTTGTAGTATCTAATATATTCAATAGATATTTTCTTGGGCTGGAAGAAAAGTCTATAGCTACAAATGTGTATGTTGAATGGATTTGAAATGCTTTGATTAAAAGGTTTTAAGTCCTAGCCAAAAGAATCATGGGTTTGTATTTGATGTGTTAGATACTTCTGAATTTTGATTTTCTCCTTTTTTTTTTACTTTCAGGGACTTCTACCCCATATTCCACTCCTCGGCTAACACTATCACAAATGCCAGGACAGCTACCTCAGATTCTGAGCCCACAGTCCACGAGGCTGTCAACTGAGCCACAGCAGGTAAAGCAGGAGATGAAGCCCAGCAAGTTTTCATGCTTTGTGTTTTCATATTTTCTTGTGCCAGCCTTAAAAATTCATGGTTTTGAGATGTGCTGTGAATTCTCAGAAGTTGGTGTTTGTTTCACATTTAATCCCTGCCTGATTTCCTGTGTGAGAACCTGGATCCAGGTGCTCCCCATGTTCCTTTTCTGAGCTCTGCTGTGTTTTGTTCTGTGGCACAGGTCACCATCTGGAGCCCTTCTGCAGTGTGTGGTATGACCACGCCACCAACATCCCCTGGCGTTGTCCCATCAGAGTCATCCCAGTCTGCATCACAACCCTACAGCAAAGCTTTTGGCCCATCTGGTATGTGCTGCATTTTGGAATTAGGCCTTCCAGGTTTATTTTACTGGAAATTCTGGCTTTGAATTTTACTGTCAGCTTTTTTAATGGGAATGCCACATCATGCCAGTTAATAGGCTTGAGTGATTACTCCTGTGTGAGCTGAGTACCTCACCTAGACCTGTGCTGATGCAAACCGAGAGAGGAAATCTTTGAATTCAGTGCCAAAGTCTGAAGCAACTTTTGGGAAACTGCACTTTTGTATTGATAAACAGTTGAAAAAGATTTAAGAAGTAAATGCTATGAGATAGTGTTTAAAGGTACAATTCTTCACATACAATGTTCAGCTGAAAGGAGGAAGTGGGAGCCTGCTGAGAGAACTTGTGCTCCTTTTCAGCAGGGGGGAAAGGAACACCTTTGGGAACACCAGCCACATCTCCTCCTCCACCCTGCACTTCAGATGACTTTGTGCATGTTTCACTCCCTTCAGCTGCTGCCACACCTCCTAGAAAGGTATTACAAAATTCTTCTGCTGAAATAATCTTTTGGGTTTTTTTCATTGACTTGCCTTAATGCAGTGACTGAGAAAGAAAGATCAGAGTAGCTGGTTTATAAAAAAATGTTGCATTTCACTGTAAAATCTCATTTTCTTCTGAGTTTAGACGTCTATTGCCACTTTTAGCTGTGTAGTAGCCAATGAAATCTAAGGTAAATAATGTATTTTGGGTTTCTTTTGTTTTCCAGGAGGACAAACCAGATTCTGGGAGGCCTTTACTGTACCGACAGCAAAATGTCATAAACAGCGATAAATCATTGGGTAAACTCCATTTTCTTCTCCTCATTACAACAACCTATTGTAAACAATTCCAGTTTTTATTGACACATGTTCCAGTTCCCAAACACTTTTCCACAGGTTTTTTTTCCTCCCCTGAGTTCGTTGTAGTTCCAGGATTCTGCCTTAACCTGTGATTCAACTTAAAACCTTCTTGTGATGCTTTTGACTTCATTTTAACTATTCATATTCAGAAGTAGCTTGAGACTTTTTTTTACCTTGCTCTTCTGCATATTTAAATACACAAGTCTCTACTGAAGGCTGAAAAAGCATTTTTTTTAAAAATATAAAGCTGGTTCTTTGAGGATGATTATTTTTATTAGAAGCAGCAAGTTGTATATTAAATTTTGCTTCAGCAAATTTTGTGTCACATGTCTGGATCCAACTGCAAGACTGCACATAAGGGTAGATATGATGCTCCCGCTTTAAAGCCTTCTGGAAAAACTTTGTTTTCTGTCTACAATTATATTGCTGTACTTGAACCTTTTTAAAAGTCCTGTGGAATACTGAAATCAACAGAGGATGGTTGAGAAACTCAACTCTTAATAGGTAAATGTAGATTCCGTTTTGCGTTCTCTGTCATCTGCATCTGTGACAGCTGTAGAAAGGGATTTTGGCACTGTATTTGAGACTTCTGTGCTGTGAATCTTGACCATCTTCAAAGTGGAGATAGTGGCATTTAAAGTTGGTTTTTCACGGTGTAGTTGTACCGCTGGAATCTGAACTTTCTGAATTCCAAGAAATTCCAAGAAATTAAGAACAGACGAGGTTTTTCACTGGGTTCCTGAGCATGAGGTTTCCATCCTGCAGGTTCAAGTGTGTGTCCCTCGGCTGCTGTCTGAGTTTTGATCAGCAGCCACATACTGGGAAGTTTGTATTACATCAGATTGCAGAACTTCCTTTTTTCAGGCACATACTGTGTCCCTGTGGAGCCAGCTCAGAAGCTAAGGGGGAGGTTAATGCTAATATGGAAGTAGATCAGTCACAGCGCACACAAGCCACCTTGTTTTATTTATTTAATGGGTTAAATTGCAAAGAGCACATCCTTCCTCACAGAGGTTGTGCAATAGCAAATGTTAAGTTTACAAAATTACATTTTTGGATCAGGGCTGACCTGTGACTGATCTCTGAACTCTTTTCCACATAGAATGGAACAGGAGTCAGGTAACTTCCTGCTCTGAGGAAGCATCTGAAAGAGGGACAAGCTTATTCCAAGGACCTTGCAACAGTAAAAGGCTTGTGTTTTGTGCTGTGCTAAGTTTGGAGAAAACAACACCTATACAACTAATCTTTTGTTTTCTGGTTTTTTTCCAGACATCCCCAGTAGTAAAAGTTCAGTAACCTTAAGTGATCTTGCAGAGTTTTTAGGTGGATTGTCATTTGAAGATAGTGCTGAGAAGGACAGAGAGGAAGGTAATGTCTGTCCTCCTTCCCTACATCTTAGCTAAGGAAGTGTTTGTCCTGTTGAAATACAAGGCAGATCATGATGCTCCCCCTCTCCTCAGATGCAATATCCAAGGAGATCTCTGAGATCACGACCGATGCTGAACACATGGTGCCTAGAGGAGGATTTGACTCCCCGTTTTACCGCACAAACGAAAGTCTGTCAGGCTCTCAGAAGAAGACCCACTCAGCAGCCTCCAGTGTTCAGGGACACAGTCAGACCTCTGAGCCTTTAACATCTCTGGACAAGCCTGGGCCTGAGGGTGCACGGGAAACACCCAAACAAACGTTTACTCCCATAGACAAGCCCTGTGGAGGCTCTGGGGAAAGCCCTGCTGGGAACAGGGAAGGAACCTCTGGGGAGCCGAGTATTCTCACTCCCAGCCCTTGCAAAGTACCAGCACAAAGGAGAGTGGTGTTTGGGAGTGGGCAGCCTCCCCTCTATGAGCACCTCTTTGAGGTTGCATTACCAAAGACTGCCTACCTCTTTGTTGGCAAGAAGACTGAGGAGCTGCTAAAGAAAGCCAAGGGAGCCCAGGATGAAGACTGTATGTCCTCAACTTCTCCCGTGGAAGTGCTGGACAGGCTGATTCAGCAAGGAGCAGATGCACACACTAAGGAGCTGAACAAGTAGGTGACTGAAAATCTTACTTTGCAGACTTTCTTGTTAATCTTTTTTTGTGTTGGCTTAATTTTAAGCTGTGCCTGAAAAGCAGCTGCACAGTTTCTCCTTAATCTTTTTATACCAACTGACCTTAATTGTACTTTTACTAGGATATAAGCTCTTTTGAGGTGAACATTCCATTTTTATACTTAAACTTACCTGTTAATGCTGCATTTTCTTTTTTCAGATTGTCTCTGCCAAGCAAATCTGCTGACTGGACTCACTTTGGAGGTGAGGAAATTTCTCATGTGTTTTGGCAATCTGTTCCTCTATTATTAGACTTGCTTAAACAATGACCTGCATACCTTTTGCTTGAGGGTTTTTAACTAATGCTGCAGAAAGATGATGCCCTCCTCTAAGACACGGTTTATCTGCTTAGCAGATAGTTGTGTTCCAGAGAGATGAGCTGCTTTTTTCATATTTGAAAAGTGCAGAATTCTAAATACTTCTGCTTTTGACCATTTCAGACCTGCTAAGCTTCAGAGTGCTGCTGGTCGTTTGACAGATCCTTTCGCTTTCTCAGTGATAGTTGAATCTGAAACGGATTTTTTTTCTTTTCTTATTTATATGTCTGTGTCTTAGTTTTGTGCTCTTAGGCTTCTGTGGTGATGGTGGCTTGGCTTTTCTTAATCAAAGGAGCGATTCATTTTGGGCATATATGGATTGCTTTGGGAAAAATGTTTACAATTTAGTGCTGGAGATCAAATAAAGCAAAGAGTGCAGCTCAGTAACCTCTTCTGTCCCCTACCCCAGGTTCTCCCCCGTCGGATGAGATTCACACCCTGAGGAACCAACTGCTTCTGCTGCACAACCAGCTGCTGTACGAACGCTTCAAGAGGCAGCAGCACGCGCTGCGCAACCGCCGCCTCCTGCGCAAAGTCATCAAAGCCACGGCTCTGGAGGAGCACAACGCTGCCATGGTGAGCAGGGATGTGCCTCCACCAGTGACTGAGGCACACTGGTGCTGCAGCAAGAGTTAATTGGTCTGGCTGGTGTCTTTCTGTACCACTCAATTAACAAAGAAGCCTCATTTCTCACCTAATTAGAGTTGGTGTTTGTGGAGTGACTCGCATAGGAGTTTGTGCACTGTCATTATTAATGTCAGTTGTTTCTAGTTGACTGCAGGCAGCTGAATCCTTCGTGCTTGACCCCTGCCAGCACTTGCCTTTGGATAATGGTACAGGCTTCCCTGTTAATGGAGAGTTGTTCAATGCCTGGCTAAACTCCTTATTGCATATTTGATAAAGTATAGACATTTTGCTCCTCAATTGAGGAGTAATAGCAAAAACTTTGAAAATTCAAGAGTCCTTTCCTAGAGGTGTTCACTGTGATAGAATTTGAAGTTAGAAGGGCACTGAAGGATGTTTCAGTACAGGTTTAGGTGTGTTTCATTCTGTATTTTCATATTATAGCTAGTTCCATCAACAGTTTCGCCTTCTGATAAGTTACTACAAGGGCCAAAAATAGACTTCCAAATAGGTTTTGGAAGATGAACTGTTGCTTCAGCTGTGAGGCCCAAGTCCCTGCTGAAAGCGCAAGAGGCAGTGGAAAAATAGGCTGTTGCTTATTGTGCCTTTGAACATGGCTGTGAGTTTTCAGCCTGTCCGCTCTTATCCCCATTTCATCTCCTTTTCAGCCAAAACCAAGCCAAACCCCAAAAGCCTTGAGAGGATGCTCTATAAAAGTTGTATGTGTGGAAAAGTGTTTGCCTGCATGCTGGCAATGACTGCTTTGCTTGGCTGAGGATAGATGTCCTAACTGATAAGCAGGTGTCTTGTCTGATGCTTCATGTGGGATTCTTAACAGAAAGATCAGCTGAAACTGCAGGAAAAGGAGATCCAGGCCTTGAAACTGAGTCTGCAGAAAGAACAGGCAAGGTACCACCAGTTTCAGGAGGAACATGATAATATTGTGGCTCAGCTTCACAGCCAGATCCGACAGCTGCAGCATGACCGGGAGGAATTCTACAACCAGAGCCAGGAATTGCAGGTATGAAGCATCAACAAATTTGTTATCTACTGACTAGTTTTAAAAATAACCTTCTTAATAACAAGGCATGAAATAACTGAGAGAAAGCTGCACATTTCTGTTAGAGTTACTGTCCTGATTCAGAATAAGACAGTGAATAATTGGAAGTGCTTAACTTAGTATCATCCTTTTATAGTTCTGTTTTGTCCTGTCTTGAGCTTGGAAATAGGAAAAGACAGGTTCTTAGCTGGTTTGGGGGTCAGTGTGACTTGACTTCCAGTCCTGGAGCTTTTACAGCCTCCCGGCCCTGTGCCCTTGCTGTTCTTAATGAAGTTTCAGAGCCCTGAGTAATTAAATTTTTGTCACTTGAACAGACCAAGCTGGAAGACTGCAGGAACATGATAGCAGATCTGAGGTTAGAGTTAAAGAAGGCCAACAACAAGGTGTGTCACACTGAATTGCTGCTTAGTCAAGTTTCTCAAAAGGTAAGAAACGTCAGTGCTCTCAGGGTCCCTTTGTGTCTTTCTGTTTATTTTTTATCTGATAATTTTTATCAGGTGCTTTTTCTTTCTTGTTCTGAAAGAAGCCTTTGCTTAGCTCCATCGTCTTACATTAACTGCACAAAAACAGCACGGAAAAATGTATTTTGTTGAAGAAACTCTAAACTCAGTTCAAGGCCTTCTGAAACTTCTCAGTTTGGCTTTTTCCACAGCAGTAATTTGCAGATTGAGTGTTACGAACTTATATTAAAACTCTGCTAAATCTTAACATCTAAGAGATCTTGTTTATGTCAGAAGTTGAATGGAAATGAAAAGTTCTTTATGTAAACAATTTATTTAATACTCCCTGTGATGCACTGAATTGTCGTCTTTGTCTCCTTTCTAAAAACACCCTGTAAACATTGTGCCTGTCAGCTGTGACTCTCCTGCTGAACTGTGTATCCCAGTGTTGGATTCTGTTCCATTTCCCTTCGCAGCTTTCCAACAGTGAATCGGTGCAACAGCAGATGGAGTTCTTGAACAGGCAGCTCCTGGTTCTTGGGGAGGTCAACGAGCTGTACCTGGAGCAGCTGCAGCACAAGCACACAGACACTACAAAGGTATCAGTGCAGAGGACTTCTGGGGAGACTTCACTTGAGGTCACCATCCAGCAGTTCCCAGCCTTCAGAGGGAAAGGCCTTGTAGCTTACAGATTCTTTGTTCTGAAACTGATTTTCAGGAATTTGATTTTATATTTGATTTTCTGATCAGATTTGTTGTGCCCTGGAGGTTTGAGGAATCTCTTCAGTGCCCCTTCTGAAAGCTAAGAAGAGGAGGTTGGGGTACACCTGGAGTCAGTTTTAGCCACCTGATGTAAATTCTTAGCAATTTCATTTCCAAAGGCCAGGACTTTACTGTGCTCATCTGTAGCTGGCAGCAGATTGTTGGTAAAATAATGCAGGGTAGTAGGGCCAGAATTTGTGGAAAGATCTTGACAAGGATTTTATGGGTTTTCGTGAGGTGTTACTTTAAAATGAGCATCTCAGCCTTCCCACTCAGTCATTTTCCTATTAAAAGTTACTAGTAACTTTACTAAAACTTCTGTGGTTCATATGGTTTTACTTCCTGACTTCAAAGAAACCTTTTTCTAATTAGAAGCGAGTAAATTACACAACAATATAACTGTTCCTGCGTGAGAGCACGTAATTAAAGAAGGTGAATAATACGCTGAGAAAAAGACTTTTACTGGTATTTAATGAAGGTCATGTTGGAAAAATGGATTTAAAATGGAGTTTGTCTACTCTAATCCAGTGCAGAACTGGCAAGAGTGCTTTGATGAAAAGAGGTTTTCATAAGGAACATTAATGTGCTAATAAATTCCAGTGATGTGTAGTTATTTTAATGGTGTACATCCTCAGCAGGGCTGGTTTTCTATATCTGTTTTTAGAAATGCTGCTTTTATTCTAGCTCACTTTAAAATGTGCCTATTTATAACATCAGAAACATGTCTAAACACCAATAAAAATAACACAGGATCAAATTATACTTTACCATTGTGTTGTTTGCTTCGAGGAGGTTGAAATGTTGCACGCTGCTTTTCGGAAAGAACTGGAGAAAGCAAAGTTGTGTGTTCAGCAGCAAAGCCAAAGGCTTGATGCTTCCCAGAAAAGGATAGCTGAACTGGAATCTCAGCTTGCAAAAAAGGACCACCTCTTCCTGGAGCAAAAGAAATACCTGGAAGATGTTAAAATCCAAGCAAGGTAGGGGCTTCCTATGTAACATTTTAGCTATGCTATGACAGATGCACTGTCACAGCTGAGGCAGAATCTGGAGACTTTGGAAATTCTGGTTTCTCTCTCTGCTCAGGGGTCAGCTGCAGGCAGTAGAAAGCAGGTACAAGGCCCAGAAAAGAATCACCCAGGCATTTGAGCTGGAGATCTTGGATCTGTTTGGGCGGCTGGAGAAGAGCAGCCTACTGAAAAAACTTGAAGATGATAAAACAGAAGCAGCTGAAGCAGCAGAAGAAAGGTGAGGGTGGTGGTGTGAAATCTGCAGGACCCATGTGGGATTATTGCCAGTTTTGGACTTAAAAACAGTGAGTGTTGCAAAGCTGAGTGTGTGGCACATCTGGTTACCCCTGTCACTCCTGCTTTGCCACAAAACTGAAAGAAAACCTGTTGAAGTACATACCCAGTGGCAGAAATGGAAAGTAATCAAAGTAACCTGCCCGGGCCAGCATTTCCCTCTCCAGTGTTTCATTGCTGTGATTTCCTTGACACTGTGTCCTCTCTGTTCCCCAAACAGGCTGGATTGTGGTAATGAAGATACAGCAGGACACAGTGAAGAAACAATGGGTAGAAATGGAGAGACCAAACCTCCCAGCACTCGAGGCAGCAGTAGCAGTAAGGGGGGCAGCAGCAGCGAGCTCTCCACCCCCGAAAAACCCCAGAACCAGAGATTGAGCAGTCGCTGGGAGACATCCGTGTTGCTGGAGTCCTCCACTACTGTCCCACTGACTGTAGGTTCACTCCCCAGCTCCAAGAGCTTCCTTGGAATGAAGGCACGAGAATTATTTCGCAACAAGAGTGAGAGCCAGTGTGATGAGGAGGGGGTCACCATCAACAGGCTGTCCGATGCCCTAAAGACTGAACTATGTAGAGATCCAAGTGTGGAGTCAAAGGCCCCTCCAAGCCCCGATAACCTCTCGCCTAAGCTCCAGGAAAGCAGTGTTGGACAGCTTCATATCATGGACTACAATGAAACTCATCATGACCACAGTTAAAGAGGAAGATAGTCAATCAGTGTTATTTTCATATTCTTGGCATAGAACAGGAGGCGTGAGTGCAAGTTTAACTAAAAGCTTTTATGTTTCTTTGGTCTGAGCAGTGGCTCATGCAGCGGAGCAGGATCGATGGCCAGGAACGGAAGGCGGCTGCTGAATGAATGCAAAGTGGATTTTTGGGTCTGGAATTGAAATGCCCAGCCTAACTCTTGCTTCTTTCTCAAATTCAATCCTTAGCAGCGTGTACTAATTTGAAGGGACAACTGTTAGCATTTGCAAGTATTTTTTCCCTTTCTCCCTGTCCCCAGATGAGTGGCTGCGTTTATGAACTTGAGTGCAATATGAGGCCAAATTAACATTTGTGAGTTTACTCTGAATGCTTTTTATTTCCTTGCAAGCTTCCCATTTAGAGCAGTTGGTTGTGCTGCCTGTCCAGGTGACTTCGGTTCCTTTCATCCTGGAAAGAAGCAGCACTAGGATTTCCAGTGCATTCTCTATTTTTGCCTGTCCACTGTCCCACATCCCTCAGAGCCCAGCCTTCATTAAGTTGGAGTCTGATTGAATACCCAAATGTTTAAAGAACATTGTACCTCTGCAAAATGATTCATTCACCCTAATTCACGATCATTGTTTATATTGTCCTTAACATTTCCTGGAAAGTTACATTTGAACAGACAAAAAGGAACTGGAGCTTGTAATGCAGAAGAGACCGTAAATGCTGAAGACTTGGTAAAACACCAGCTTCAGATCTTCTTGGTATTTGAAGTGTTTGCCTGACAGACTGTGACTGACCTCACATAGGGGAAGGGGATATAGGTTCATAGGGGAAGGCAATTGGGGTGGGAGAACAGGCAAGAGGAGGCTTTACTCAAGTAGGGAGAGGATGCAGAACATGGAGGTAGCATTCCAAACTTATGAAGATCTTGCAGAGGAGGATTTTTTTCTGTAATGAGGGAAGTGTGCTGCCTCACCCTCCTTCACAGTTCTGCTCTTTGTTCCTGGCCTGAGCAAGACCACCATGTTTCGAGTCCAAGAAGTTGGCTTCATTCTTCCTAGGAATACCTTTTCAGGCTTGACTTGGAGAACATGGTTTCCTTTGAATGCTCTTCTACTCAGATTGCAGTACATTTTTCAGGTCAGCAATGCCATTTTGGCTCTAGGTCTCTCCCATTCATCCTCATCCTACTTCCTTAGACAGCAAGGCTGAGGAGGAATCCTGCTCAAACTGAAATCAGAATCCTGGCATGAAGCCTTTTGATGTTAATCATGTTTTAAGTCAATGATGAGCCTTCTGTGAAGGAGGATTGTGGGATCAGGGCTTGTGAGTGGTCAGGCTCAATCTGCTTCGTGACAGAACAGGGCCTGCTGTTAGGAAGGCAGTGCTTGTTTTAAATGTCCCACGTGGCTGGGTCCAGGTGTGCTCAGACGGTTCAGGCTTCACAATTCCCCTGCATCACACATGGCCTCTTCTCCTAAACATTCTGTGGGTGGCAGCTGCTGTTTAAGAACCACCTCACATAGAAATCAAGTCCAAGTACACTTGCATTTGTAGTTCAAATCCCTTCCTAGCCCAGATGGGAACGAGACTGTCAGAGCAGCTGGTGCTCAGCTCACTTGCTCCTGACAGGACTTTTCCTCCCACTTCCGCCTCCTCCGTAACTCCAAGGTCTGAATACATTTCTGCCTGTCTTAAATTATTCTCCGTGTCCTTTCGGTTGGTCAGTCCGAGCTCTGAGAGTAGAGGTGAACTTCAGTGGTTGTGTCAAAGCTGACTCTGCATGGAGTAGAGAGTAGAGAGTTGGTTGTAAGTGACAGCCTGGTTTTGTCGACGTCTTTAGGCTTTCTCAGACGTAGTGGTAGCAAACGTGGTAGCGCGTGTTTTGGTAAGATTTGGAGGTTTCCTGCCCCTTTCCCACTGGATCCCAGCCCCAGGAGTGAACGGTTTGCACACAAAGAGCCTGATGGGCCAGCTCAGCCGGGAATGTTGGAGGAGTTCCTTGCCAAGCCTGGATCTGGCATTCCCAGGAGAGGCGGGTTTGTGTCGGTCACAAAATTGCCCTGGCAGCAACGCAAGCTCTTTGATAAGGTGGCTTTTTTTTCTTCTTTTAAACAGGATCTTAGCACCAGGATAGTAATGGAAACCACTTTAGGTTTGTTTATGGACCACAAAGATTATGGAGGAACAAATTTTGCAATTCTTTTTCGTAAGTCTAAGAATCATGGGTCTGCTGTATGTAGTTAACTTGCAGTTTGTTTGAAGGGGTCCCATCAGTGAAGTGGAAACAGATTTTTTTAACTGACTGCTTTTAGTTAAATCTAAAATTGCTGTCTTTGTCAAGTTAATCTGTTCCCTGCCTCGCTCTTTGTAAGCATGTTAAACAATCCACATTAAATGCCATAAATATGAAATACGAGGAAATGGTACAATCGTAAGCTAAAGAGAACTTAAACCAAAAGGAGGTTTTGCTGTCCTTATTAGAATGTTCTAAAATGTCAAGGCAGTTGCTTGTGTTTAACTGTGAACAAATAAAATGTATTGTTTTGCACTACTCTGTGTTACATTCCCTGCCAGCCAACCTCTTCAGGACCAAAACACACAGAAAGGAGTTCAGTGTCGAAACATCTTCCCTGGTGGGACAGTGCAGAGCAGGTCAGTGCTGCTGCGCCTTGGCACAGGATTCACCATTAGAAGCTCATTTCTCTGCATGGAGCCAAAGCTTTTTTGATTCTGTGAAGAACAAACTCAACAACCATGTGCCAATATAATCCATAAATGATCTGCAAATAGTTCAGTGCTGCAAACTGCGGGTGAGCTTCTGCATAGCCTTGCTCCTGCAGGCCAGGACTGCACAGTGATTAGAGAAATTAATAGCTGGAAATGTCAGAGCCTTCTTTGCAAAGCTGGGGCTGCTGTCAGGAGCTGGCTCTGTCCCTGGCTGTGCTTTTCCCTTCCATACCCTGCTCAAGACCACAGGACGCACGAGGGCACTTCTTCAGACCCAAGGAATTTTGGAGCCACTTTGTTCTAAGCTTAACCCGGTAAGTTAAGGTTGTTCTCTTGTTTTGCTTTTTTCCCCACACTGGCACTTTTTCACTGGTTTTGGTCTTTCATGGTTTTGTGTTTGCTTTTGGGGTTTTTTAAACTTGAAATAAATGAATATTTGAAAGATTGCTGAAAGCAATTTAGTAATCCATACGGGAGCCTCAGCATTCCAATTAAAGACTGAGTATAGTTCTTAAATATGAGCAACACATGCAAGGGTGTAAGTGGTGCAAGTGACACATTGTGAGCTTGCTTTGAGCAAGGAATGGTGTTTATGGAGAATTTTATATAGAAATAACCAGAAACATTACCTTGGAGTTCAGTGATACAGAAGGTTATTTGGGCCCCCTGCATTGGGATTAATTCTACAGCATGTGTTAACAAAGCACAAAGTGAATTTAACTTGCTCTTACACAAAATGGGTTTAAAATGATGCATCCCTTAAGCTTCGCATTGCAAAGCTGCACTTGCCAGTGTAAAAAAATAATTAGATAATAATTAGATAAAAATTACCCACCTAAGTGTATTTACTGGGGTACAAAAAGAGAAAAATTAAGTGCCGCCTTTACTCACTAATGCCAAGTACATTTGGTAGTTCATAACATAGCTAATAAACACACAGGAGACATTAAGGAAGGAAATACTTGAAATTCAGGAAATTAAAATGTCTTTGCTGATTGATCCTGATTTGTTGGAACTGCTTAGCTGCTGGCACAATGGTGGATTTTAAAAGTGGTTACAAAATAGGAAATAACAGGAGTTGCTTCGTCCATTCATACTCAGGAGCTCTGCTAAGGAATCCTTGTTTGTGTTCCCATGGGCTTTGCTTTCTAGACAAGACTATTCCAAATAATTGACTTATGGTCATCATGATTTGGGTGTCTGTGGGCTTTACTTGGCTGAACCTTTTTTTCCTGAAGGCTTTTTCACTCCAGGTGCACGTTCTGGTTCTGGGTGCCTGTTTTTTCTTCTCTGCGAGACACTTTCTGGTTTCTCCAAAGCTGCCTCTGCTCGCTGTGCTCGGTGCTCAGCTGACTAAAAGTTCAAACTGGTGCTGCACCACCACCGAGGGAATTCAGGACTCCTAGGAAAAGAGCTCTCCTGGCTGCAGCATGTTCATGATGCAAGGAGCTGATGGAACAGGATGGTGGTGACAGGGAACAACCGATGGCTCTTGCGAAATTCCAGCTCCTGGGGATGGCAGTGGGAGCGGGTGGCCCCACAGCAGCGCTGGGCTGTATCCCAGGGCTTGGATACCTGTAACTAATGTTAAAAAGACCCTGTGGATTCAGAATTGGGGGATAGCGGGATCGTTGGAACTGTTTAAAAGTTGCTGTTGGGAGGTTTGGGCACTGATGCAAGGCGGCCACTAGAGGCCCTGCCAAGCCCATCCCTTACCAGCATCGACGGCATCTTTGGGATGCTGAGTTTCCTCCTCCTTTGAATCGTCCCTTCTGCTTCCCTCCAGAGCCCTCCACCATTCCTGACACTTCATCTTAACTTCTCGGGGTCTGAGCTATGCCCTGTCCCCTCACTGTGTGAGAGGCTGGAACCAGACAGTGAACATAGAGAATGTTTTATCACAGAATGGTTTGGGTTGGAAGGGACTTATAAAGCTCATCTAGTCCAACCCCTGCGGTGAGTGGGGACATCTTCAGCTAGATCAGGTTGCTCAGGTTGGCAAAAGCCTGGTTTGACCCTTAGCTGAATCAAGGGAGCACAGAGATAATTCATGCAGACGCCAGGATTCTGTTGAGATCATCTATTACCAGCCCATATCTCTATTTCAGCCTTTGAACAAAAAAGCAGCATTTATTTCCCGGACTAACTGACAGATCTGTAGGAAAGTCAGTCTGGTGCCCTGCCTGGTTTCTCAGTGTGTATCTTGCAATTTTATGCTCACCGAGGCTAAAGTAAAACTTTATTGCACTTTTGTGTTTGGCATTTACATCCTGTTTATGTAAATTCTTCAAACAGCTTGATTTGTAGTAGAGAAAAACAATTCTTGCTGTATCTTTTTGTCCTTTGAAGTGTCCATCCACTCTGGAAGAGGAGAACTTGTATGGAAATTAAGTAATTTGTCTAGATGTTTTTGTGAGACTTAACTTTGCAGTCTTCCAACAGATTCTGGTCTTGTCATTATCAAACCTCAGACTGCAAGTCTTATGCACTCATTTTTCTGCTTGGGTCTTAAAATTTTGGATGCATGACACTGACTGAAAGGGTAGGGCTAGGCTAGAAATTACTTCTAAGATTTGGGAACTGTTTCTTGTGTGTTTGAATCTTATTATTAAGATTTGGAAACTGGTTTTTGTGTGTATCACCTTGCTCAAGCACAAAATGACAGCTGCACTGGGGTTTTGAGCAGCAGTGGTGGATTGGGGTTTGGTAAGACTGTTCTGACAAACCATTTGCGCTGTGCTCATCCCTGGAAGCTGAAAGTGAGCTACAAACTGGAGGATAATTTTGGTCTCCTCAGAGCCTGTGTGTTCAAATTTAAACTATAGGACAGGGCCAAGAAGGTTGGAAACAAGATCTGGGAATAGCATCTCTTGTGTCCCCAACACTTGTCATCATTCAGTCCTCGCAGCTTGTCCTGAAAAGCTTTCCAAGACAGCAACTGTCACTGGACACTTGTCTGCAACATGGAACACAACAGGGCAGCTGCCACAACTTGGATTTTTCAGCTTGAAGCTGCCTCTGCAGCAGGGATCTCAAGCCAGAGAGGGTGATGGTGACATTCCACTGGCTGTGGCCCCAGTAGTGCTCTGGAGTTGCTTTGTGACCCTCTGTTACCATTTTGAGTTCACCAAGGTTCAGTTTGGTTGGATCAAGTCTCCCTAAAAATAGGGCTCTACTCCAGCCTGGGTGGGTGCATTGCAGTACAAGTGGATAGGGGAAAGGAAAAAAGTGCAAACAACACGGGGTTGTGTGAGGAATAAAAATGCTCCTGAAAATATTTTCATCTGAGCTGTCATTCCTTCCTATGCCCCCTGCTCTATATTAATTTTTTCTTCTGCTTTTAGGTGCTTGTTGCCAAAAACTGGTGATTGTAAGGCAAAAGCTTTTTCCCAGTATGAGCAAAGAGTCAGGTGTGCAAGGGGATACTGTTTATTCAGGAGTGTCTTCCAGCAGGAAGCAAAGAGCAGGAGGTGATTGGCTTGTGGGAAGGGGAAAGAGCAGTCAGACACAGGGACACTGTGTTATTTACAAAGGGCTGTAGGGTTTGACCACGTGCTGAGCCAGTGCTCCATGGTTTAAAGCCCCAGGGCCATTATGGGCCCACCCCTTAGGTGGGACATCTAGCCTAATGTAATGCTAACCTTGCCTTGAATCAGGGAAAGCACAGGCAGTTTAATTTGCAGTTTGAATAGGAACCATCTGAACATGATGCTCCCACCACGTTCCCATGGATCCCATGGACTGGAAATGGCTTTAATTTTGTAGAGGTCTGGGGAGCACAGGGGTGTTTTGTCCATGTTTGGCTGTTGTCAGTACACACAAACTGAGGGCAAAATGAACTCTGCTCTGCTTTACATCTCCAGCTCTGACAGCACAGGAGTCAAACAGGTGTAAGGGGAGATGCTCTGTGGTGTGAGGGGCTGCAGGAGGCTGCAGCAGAGCGCAGCTGAAGCACACTGGCTTCTGTAGCCAGTGGCATGTAAGACCTGCTTAGTGTCCTGTAAACAGGGCTTCTGTGGTCCAGATAGCCAAACAATTTCTATGGGGGTGAGGGAATTTTAGAGACAAGTCTAAATCTCAAAGACATGTCTGAATCCATAATGCCAGGCCTTTGCTGCTCTGCATCACGTCCTTCAGACAGGCAGTTTCTTCACCCCGCTGGCTGTAGCGAGGAAGGGGATGTTCCTCAGAAAGGAGACTGAGAAAATGTAATCCTGTTTCAAGTAGCTTGTCCAAGATTCATATCTGAGAGATTAGAACCTGACGACTCCTGACTGTTCCCTGCTTCCACTGTAGTGCTGGTCCCAGGGACCAGCTGTAGCTACAGCTACTTCTGTTGGGATATGACCTTGAGGAGGACAGTGGAAATATCAGCAAGGGAGAGCAAATGCATCTGTCCCAGGCTGGCTGCAGGGTAACTCTTCAGAAAGTGGACTCAGGACAGATCTCTAGTGTTCATTTCACTGTCTTTAATCAGCCAGGTGGTTGAAGGTGCAGAAGGCACAGGAGCTTTGATCCTTTAATAGGGGTGTTTGCCCGGTGGCCTCCAGGGAGCCTTTTGTTGCGGACGTTGATTTTCACTCAGGTATTTCTGGAAATCTTTTTCCTGCAATTGTACAGTATGTTTGTTACTAACAGGGAGCCGAGCTGCACAGTGCACAGGTGGTGTTTGGGAAGTGGGTGTCTCCTTCTTGGATGTGGAACGTCCACGACTCACAGTATACATCAGGCGTCTCTTAGTGTAGGTGATCCACTCCCTCATGGTGTCTATAACGACGGGGATGAGGCTCACCACACCTCCATAGCGATTCCTTGCTTCATCCAAGCTCAGGTAATTCACAACACCGTGGGGGTAGCTGTGAGACAGAGGGAAACAATTGGCAGGGGAGTCCCAGCAGCGCAACCCTGGGAGCCACCCTCAGACCCCCCATGGAAGAGCAGGATTGCACAGCCAGCCATTTCCCAAAATGAGAAAGGTATGCATAGAACTGCCTGTTGAGGAAGAAGTCCTGCCAAAGACCACCCTGCGAGAGATCTGGAAATCTTGGAGAGGACATACAGACACTTGTCCTGCAGAAACCAGCTCTGTGCAGAGGAGGAGCAGGCGGCAGGAGCAGGTCACCTGCCTGAGCACTGCATGGACCTCAGGGAACTCACCTACCCTGCCATGCACCAGCAAAAAGGATGGATAAACAAACCAGCCCTCTTTGTGCGAATGGACGCTGGCAGTGTTTTCCCAACAGCTGGAACAGTAACCTGGGGAGCACCTTGTACCCTCACGAAAGCCAGGAAGGTGTTGTGACAGAGCTGGTGGAGAAGCCAGGTGGGACTGTGCAGTGCCAGTCCCCCAGCACCGACAGTCAGATCCCAGGAGCTGAGCTGAGGAGGCACCTACGTGGCTCGGATGGCAGTGAGGTCGTTGCTGTCATTAAGGAGCACTTTGCACTTCTCCAAAAGGCCCTGGGCCACACTGTCCCCAGACTGCACCGTTTCCAGCTTGTAGCAGAGGTTGCGGAGGTCGTTGCAGATGGAGATGAACATGTTGAGGATGCGCCTGTCTGTGGAATTGAAACAGTGGTGGTCCTTGTAGCACTGTACCTACACGTGGGGAAAACCAGGTAAATTATGTTAAACTGCATTGAATTTATGCTGCAAAGCTGCTCGGGTTAGTGAAGAGAAGCTTCTTTCTCTTGTGGCTCTCAGGGGTGAGCACTATGGGATGTTGCTGGTCATTCCTCGTAAGTGAGGAAGGCTGGAATAAATCTGTTCATTGGCACACCCTGAGCCTCCTTCACCCTTAGAAGTGTCAGAGTGCCACAGCCAAACCCCAGCTGTGCTGCCAGCACTGCAGGAGCAGGCTGAGTGGGAGTGGGGTCTCCTGTCTGCTCCCTCTGCGCCCCTGCCACAGCTGCTGGGCAGAGCAGGGTGGGAAGTGAGCGCAGCACCCAACGGGGAATGGTTTGGAGTGATGTGTTTGCATCATGCATCCTTCATGGGTCTTTATTTGGCACATGACTGCAAACTCAACCCATTTAACCTAAATTGCCCTGGCTAACCTGTTAGAGCAACGCTATTCCCTGCTTGCCTTGAGCAGTTGTGTTACGCAGAATGATGGCATTGCATGAGGAAATGTTATGCCAAGGGATTAAGTATCTTCTCCAAAGAAATTACAGGCTCTTCAGAACATAAAATTCTGAGTGGCTGGTTGGCAGCCAGAACTGGACTCCAACACCTCCAGTGCTTTCTGTAAGATCCCAAGACAAGAGGGAAGTAGCTGTTCCAACATGGGTACAGTCTCTGCATACAGAAAAGCCATGGAATGTGCTTGGCCAAATTCTCAGCAGGTTTCTAAGAAAAGTAAAAAATGGCCCCTAAGGGTCCATTTCCACTACAGATTCCTCCTTCCACAGTTTGCTGAGTGCTGTGTCCTTGTGAGTGGCAGGGGTTTTTATTGCTGCTGTGAGCAGAAATTGTCCTAAGGAGAGTATCAATTTAGCCTGGATTTTCACCAGTGGGATAACAGGACTTCCTGTTGTTCACATCAACAACAGAGAGTTAATGCACCTGAGTGACCAGGACAGGGACCAGGACTACAGGAGCAACTTGCGAGGGCTGTCCAGCTCTGCACAAGCCAGGCTTTATACCCTACCCCATGAAGGCGGCTTTAAAGAGCTGTTGCCATCGCCTAACTGTTGGTGTGCGCTCCCTTCCTATGCTCTCCTCTCCTCCCAGAGAAATGGCATCACTCCACGCAAAACATGCTGCCACATAAATTTCCTGAGGGCTGGAAACTTAGCCATGTTCAAGCGCAGTATCTTTTTTTTTCGGTAGTGTCTATGTTTCCATGCAAAGAGAGCTGGCAATCAAGTCAGCTGTAGGCTGACACCATAGACATTTCTGTGTTTGCTGCTTTTATTCTTGTGCCCTCCCATGGCAAATTAAAAGTAAGGAGAATGGCAGTGAACTAAAATGGGTGCCTGCTTTTGTCACCAGTGAAGTTTCTTTGGTAGGGGTTTCGCTTCTGCTCAGTGCATCACCAGTGTGTGCTGCACCAATTCCTCCCTGTCCTTTCCAATAATTTGCTCTTTTCCCTTTCCCATCCTCCCCCTCAGGAGCACAGTTTGCCACCACGGAGTTCTCAAGTTGTGTCACAGAGGATGCTGTGGATCCATGTAATTATGAGGTCACCGCCCACCAGGTTTCACCCCCACCACAAGCAGCCCTTCCACCTTCCACAAGAAGTACCACTGGAATATCAGAGCTTCTAAAAACAGCATAATGGTACACAACATCTTAATGCCTCTTCCTGGAAAAAATGGCTCAGTGCAATGTCTGTCACAATCCTCTTCAATGCAATGAGCAAACCCTTATATTAGAGAGAGGCAGCCCTTGGAAAAGACAACCAGCTCATTCTGTGTCCAAATCCTGACAGCAGCCTGGCTTTCACTCTGCCTTTGGCATCCATCTGGGTTTTGTGCCTGAGTTCTGCTGTCTCGAATCCCCAATTCTGATTTTATTTAGATTTTTCTTCCCCCCCTCTGTCTCCAGGTGGTCTAAGTTCTACTTTTAAGTACACCATGTTATAAAAATTCCAAGACAATTCACTTACTAGCCCAGAAAACCCCTTGCCCACTTGGGACTTTCAGCCCTCAATCCATCATCCTCCCTCTGTAACACAGCCATTATTTTTAATAAGCACTATAGAAAGATACAGCAGCACCAATACCAGGGGGAAGAGCCAGGCATGCTGGTTCCTACAAGTTAAGGATTACAGATTCCATGTGTGGCTGGGGAAGGAGGCTTGGTTTGATTGTTTTCTTGTACCTTATATTCTGGCTGTGCCCCAGCAGTGTTAAACTAAACCAGAAAGTGCTGCTCAGCAATGAGATTCCTTCTGTGATAATGGGAAGCCCTCACACAGCTATTTCTCTCCCCACATCTTGAGTTATACACCAACATTTCTAGAGAGTTTTTGTCCATCTTCCCTTAGTAAAAACATTTATTCACCCCTGAACTGGCCCCAGGTGCATGGCAGCCCCGTGCTGTCCCTGCTCTTGTGGGCAGAGCACTTTGTGCTGAACGCTCTGTACCTGAGTGATGGATGACACAGGTCTGATCAAGTCATGGGCTTCCTCTCGGGTGTGTTCCAGTGCTCTGATAAATGTAAACTGCTGCTGCTGGAAGAGCTTGTAGTTCTGCTCTATCCTTCTGAGGGTCTCCACTATCTCCTCCATGTTTACTTATTTCTGTAGCTGGGGCGAAAAGGAGAGAAAGGAAGCTGATTTTTAGGAATTATGCAATTCTATGTCTCACCTGAGTTGGGATTGTGTAGGTTAGTGGAAAACTTATAAAAAAAAAAAAGAAAAAAAAAAGGTAAAAAGCAGGAAAAGGAGAAGATATATTGTGTGGAAGCCCTGCAGTCCCAGAGCCCCAAGCAGTAAGTCAATGAGTTAGTAATGATGCTGCAAAAAGAGGCAGAGAACCCAGAGGGGAGCACTGACAATCAGATGCCATAAACCCTAGTGGGTCTATTGTAAAGATAATGCGGCAATGCATCAACCGCGAGGCTGCGGCGGGGCCGCGGGGAGCCATGGCTTCTCTTATCGCTGGAAAACCATCGCCCCAGTGGTTTCCAAACTCTCCCGTTAACGGGAGCCGGCCGGGCACGCAGCGCTCGGTGGCGAGGTCGGGTCATGGTTAACCTGCCCTTCCTCAGAGGACTGATTTTGACCCTGGGGAAAGATCAGCAGCCCTCGGGGAAGCCTCGCCCGCAGCCCCGCAGCCCCGCCCGCCTGAGCCCCCCAGCCCGTCCGTGCCCCGCTCCGGCCCCGGCAGCGCGGAGAGCCCTGCGGCTCCTACCGGCCGGTGGACGGGCGGGGGCGGTGCGGCGGCTCCCCGGGAGGCTGGCGGGTGACAGCGGTGACAGCGCTGACCGCGGGCCCTCTGCCCCGCCGTTGTCGCGGCAACCGCGCCGCCGTCTCCCTGGCAACCGCCGCCGCTCGATGACGTCACCCCCTTCCCGTTGCACCTAACGGAGCGGTGGCCACGCCCCCGCGTGGAGCGAGGCTGTTCTCTGTCGCGCAGTGATGACGTCTCCTTAGCAACGCGTCGCGTTGCTAGGGGCGGCCATGGCGGAGGCGGACGCGGAGGACGCGGCCCAGCCGTGGCCGCCGCCCGTGGGCGCCTACGCGGAGGAGAGGGGGCTCTTCCAGCTCCTGCAGGTGAACGGCGACCCCGCGGCAGCCCCTCCGCAGTGCGGGGGTGGCCAGGCGGGCACGGCGGAGGCGGGGAGGGGCACGGGGAGCGCGCGGTCGGGCTCCTGTGGAAACTGACGGGCGGGTGTCCGTGTGCGCCAAGCGGCCGTGCGCTCGCTCACTTAATTATTTTAACTGGTAGTTGCTGTGGTTAATAGGTGTCATTTGCGGAAGAAAGTGGCAGCCCGAGGAAGGAAGGAGTCGGTGAAAGGCGAGGCAGGACGAGGAGAGGAGGAGAACGGGGAGGAAGGGGGACAGTGACAAATGAAGTGCGGGCAGAACGCGGTGAGGGTTTTGCCATCGCGGAGCTGGGGCCGTCACCGCCTGCTGCTCATCATCACCCGCTTAAAATCCTTCCTCCCTGCGTTCCTGTTCTGGCTGTTCGGGGAGATGTGTGTGGCAAAAATAAAGGGAGAAAAGTGCACTTTCTAGCGGCGTTGTGATTTCAGTACATTGCAAGGTTGGTTTCCCTGCTTTAGAGAAGGGTGTGTTTTGTTCTGTAGGTTCGGAAAAAACCCTTCTGTCGTGCATGGGGAGGTTTGTGTGAAGGACTAAATATTCTGGTGTTGTTCTGATAGGAGAACTTGCTGGAGAGCCTTCCCCTGTGCACTGCTAACTCTTAACTCTGTTCACAAAGTTCTTTTCATTTGTTCAGATCTCTCTGAAATATATACACGTTTATTTCTTTTCCTATTCTTTTTTTTTTTGTGCTCTCATTTTTTTTCTCTGTTTATTATGACTAGTGTGGCATAATATTTATGGGGGGTTTTTTTAATGCAATACTGTGTTTTGTAAGCCATGAGACATTGGATGCAGCTGCAGGAACTCATATTACATAAAATATTTGTGGAACTTTGGGTCTAGTTTGCTTTTTGTGCTTCAATTGTGTTGCAGCAACACAATGACACAAACACAGCTTGAAATTTACAGAAATGTTTACAAAACACAAGATGTAAAAACTACGTGAGACCCAAAACACGAACCTCCCCCAGAGATGAACAGAACTACTCATGTGAAATTAAAATTAGTTTAGCAGAACTGAATAAAATTCAGAGTTTGAAGGTGGGATTTGGGCAAGAAACAATGACAGTGTCAATCACTGTCAGTCTGAACATTTTTGAATCATAATAAACCCAGATTTTCTTAGGTTTGTTATTTTTAAAGCTGATAAGTGTAATGCCAAATGCAGATTTCTTAGTTTAAATAAATGTTGCTGGAAAGTCATAATTTTTAAATGAACTTCCAATAAAAATACAAATTTTATAGTTTATGCTCTGTGCTACCCAGTCCTTGATGCATCAGAACTTGCGCGTTCACCAGTTTATAAACAAAATTGAGTGTTTTAATTATTCTAATGAAGCGGATGAAGTAGAAAAGGAAAATAGGCCACTCCACTGTCCAATAAAAGACAATCAGTTGGTGAGGATATAAAATTTTATGGACTATACAGACTTTATGGAATTTACTTGCAAATATAAAAGTGTTATGACTGCTTTTTAGAAACACATGTCTCTTCCAGTGCCAGCATTTCTGCAGCTTATCTCAATTAGAACATTAGTTCTATTTGATATTTAGTTTTAATTACAGAACTCATGGCTGTGCTGAAATGTCTTACAAGGAAATCTATGGATTTCTCAGGGTTGTTGCTTTTTCTGCCTGTAAAGCCAAAATCCTCCCTGAAAGCAGTGCAAGATCCCCACTGCTATGGGTGGGAGCTGGAATGAGGCCCTACATGGGCTCAAAGATTTAACAGGAAAATGGGCTCCGGAAGAGATGGTCAAGGCAATGCTTTAAGCTTTCTTTGTCTTTTTTTCTGCTCTCCGCACTCCTTTTCATGTAGGAGGCAAGACTGGCACAGGCACAGCTGTGAAATGTGCTATTTCTGTGGGTTTGGCTGGTGGCTTGTGTTTTCCACAGCTCTTGTCCTTTCTGCACTCCTCTGGGCCAGACAGAAACTTGGGGGAAGGTTCATCTTGCCCTGCAGAGACACAAATTCACATTAACTCTGGTTTCAAAAACTCCTTGTATGGCTTTTATGGCAGTGCTGACTCAACCATTATTGACCCCAGGCTGCTTGAGCCAAAGCTTTCTGGTGTCCATATATACCATAAATAAGCCAAAGCAAATAGGTTGGGGTGGGGGTTTAGGCAATTTTCTGACCAGCTTCAGTTTTTCAGCATCTAAAATAAGTTCTGGAGTCTCAATTTTGTCTGTGAAAGAAAATAAATAAGCGTTAATAAGCTGTTTAGGATTCTCATTGTAACATTGCTGTAAAAATGCAAGGTATCATGATTGCAGAGCTGTGTTAAATTTTCCTCTGACTTTGTCCTATTTATTTCCAGAGCATGCTTGAAGAGCTATTAATTCATAAGCCAGATGATCCCATTGAGTTCATGATAAACCATTTAAAGCAAAACAACGATGATGGTAAGTGAAAATTGAGACACCGTAAATAGTTCAATTCCTGATTTGTAAACAGCTGTTGGGAACTGCGCTGCAGTTGGCAGCTGATGGATCAAACTTTTCAGTCTGCGTCTTGGGGAAGGGGGAACGAAAAAAAGGGTGAGCATTTTGGAATAGTTATAGGCAAGATGCTTTTAATTTCTTTTTTTAGTGGGTAATCTAATAAAAAATGCACTTTAACAGTTATAACAATGAAACCCTCTAAGGGAATAACAAAGAGTTCTGGTGTATCAATTATTAATGCGTTCTGTGCCCCATCTGATATTTCCTGTTGTCTTTAAGCTCGCTAATTACTCCTTTTGTCAGGTGTAAATTTGGGTTCCTATTCTACCTGGGCTGGCAGATTCTCTGCTTTTTGATTAGTTTGTTACTCGCTGCTGTTAATGAGTTCCACTGCTCAGTGGCATCTCAGCTGAAGGAACAGCTGAGTGTGTCTTCTCCTCTGTGTAACAAAACCTGGTAAATTGAATAGGAAGTCTGTATTCTGCACAATAAAAGCATGTACCCTCAATCAAATTATTTGATTTACAAACTGTTCACCCTTAGGCAGATTATATTTGGATATGCACAACTGAACTGTAATTTTTGTTCTGCATGAGCTGTCAGGGAGAGCTGGTGTCATGGAGCTTTGATGTTTCTTTAAAACCAGAGTAAACCATTATGAAAGTTCTGCTGCAGCATCAATGAAATCATTATCGCTGGAGGTGCTGCGAGCTCTTAGTGGTGCTGATCAGATGGATGTTGATTGAAATGCTGCTAAATATGTTAAAGAAAAAAAATCAAATCCTGCAAATTGTGTCCAGCCTTTTCTGATGCAGGCAGCATGAATAATCAATCTGGTTTATAGACCTTTGGAAAATATGTGGAAGAATTTCCTGCAGTTTGATAGAATGTTGATAAAATTTCTTCACACTGGGCTAACATTTGTCCTGAAGCACCACAGTATTATTCTAACAGAATTAGGCAGGTTTCCATCTCATGACTTCAGTACATAGACTAAAGATAGAGCTACAGCAGTTGTTTGTCAAGGGGAAAATATTGTCTGCTTTTGGTCTGGAAAACCCTGTTAAGGAAGAAGAGGAACTCCAATTAAAATTAAAGACTAAATGTTGTTTTAAGAATAAATTATATGAAAAATAATGTAACAGAAATGTGTAGCAGAGTTGATTTTACTTTTTGATCATGGCGGAAGGTGCTGACTATTTAGAAGAAAAAAAACCTTATTAGAGCCATCAGTAAAGTGATGAATTTTCATGATCTTGCCTTGCTAGACAGTTTTAGCCCTAGAGAAAATTTCAAACAGAGATGTGTGGAAAAGAAGCATTGCATCTATCCCAGGTGTGAAGTTAGAAAACCTTTTTAATTAATAACAGGATCTAAAGTACTTTTAAAAATATAAACAAGTCTAATGATGATTATAGCTTACAACTGCCTCAAAAATCTCATAGGTCAAATGTGTGGCAAAGTGTTTGTGCTTAGGGCTCTGTACTATTGTTCTTTCGTGTGTTCCTTCTAAAAACCTTAAAGGGCCACATGAAGACTGATAATTCTTTCATATTCAAAGATGCGAGTTTTCTACATGGCATCTTGGTTTGTGCTAATGAAAAAAGCTTTCAGCATCCAAGTGGCATTTCTGTGAGTTGCTCCTTTACACTCAAACCTCTGAAGGAATGTAAAAAAGTTCTGCAAGAATGTTCATCATGTACCATGTGCTTCTCCTCTTTGACAAAGGATTTCTCCTACGAGCTAAGCAAATTTTGTTGTATTAATATTAATCACAGAATCTTTTGGATTCAAGTGGAACTCAGTGAGTCCAGCTGTTCTTTTGTGCTATTCCAGGATTAATTTTTTTAGTGCTAAAAATCATTGTTGAATGTTAAAACTTACTTTACTGGGAAGAGTAAATCCTGTAACGTCTCATCAAGACTAAATAAAGAATTAAATATGATTTGTTGCTGAAGAAAAAGGCATTTCCCAGAATTGCCTGACTTCATTTAGCTGCTGGTTCAGACCTGCAGTATTAAATAGTGACTATGGTTGACTGGAGGGGTTAAACATTACATCCAGTGGTGTCCTGGTTGTGCCCCTGTGTCATATGTTTGGGGAGAATGCTTTAGAGGAGTCTTACAAGTGTGCAAATGAGTAAATCAGTGAATTACACTGCCCCATCTGCTGCCAGCCACTAAGCAGAGAGAAAACCAGATTTAGTACAAAGTGAGCATTTACAGTAGCCCTGGGCAATATTAAAGCATGAGATGGTGTATATAATGGTATGTTTCGTTTTTTATCAAACGTTTGTCCAAGAAAGCTGTGTATTAAAGCTTCAATACCTAAGGGCTTTCTTGTGAATTTTAAATCATGTTCCTAGTTAAACCTCAAAAGGATCTGTGGATGGAAAGGTTTTTTGATTTTCTTTGAAGTGGTTTGAAGAAGTTGATTAGTGTTGGCACCCAAGCACTCTTTTATGACGCTGTTTATAAATAATTCCTAAGTACCGGGCTGGAGTTTCAAGGTGTTAGATTTTAAAAAAACCCTAGGATTTAATCACATTACATTTGAAAGAAATTAGGTGATAAAAACAGCTGATGTATCCTTTTAAAGTATTTTTCTACATTGTGTACTAGTTCTGTTGCACTTGCAAGAACCAATAAGGGGGGAGTTGTTCTTAAACCTTCCAAGTCAGATAACTTTGTAAAGATGAATCCGTAATTTGGGTTTCATGTATGTTTAAAAATTGCACCTGCCCAATAACTGTTAAGTGCACGGAAGGCCTCATAAAAATACATTTCACATCCTTGCCTGTCTGTTAGCATCAGACACAATCTCCCTTGGTTATCGAGAGCTGAAGAGGTTTTTGGGTGAGTGGATCCCTCCTCTGCTTTGACCTAAGTTACTCCCAGTAAATACTAACCAGTCCCTCCTGCACACAGTCTGGTGTGGTTTGGGGCTTTTTTCCCTGTGGTACAGGGGGAAAAAACATCAAAGCTGTTAATATAAAATGACAGTTCAAGAGACTGCAGCCCAAGGTGTATTTATGGGAAAAGTTCCAAATACTTTCCTAAGAGCGACTCCATTTTCTCTTGTTTGTCTTGCCTCTAATTCATTCCCAATGAAGCTTATGGCAGTAATGCCTATTGTGTTGTCTGTATGCATTGGATTAAGAATTCCTCAGAACTGGGATGCATTTTTTGCACCTTGCCCCCTCAGGGAAAGGAGAGGGCTGTGCAGCAGAGAAATACAAGAAACAAAATGAGGAAAATTACTTTTAATGGTGACTAGAAAAATTGAAAGCAGCTGTCAAAAAGTGTAGTGAGAGAGTGCTTCATTTTGCAGTATCTAAATCTTCTCTGAGCCCTGACACAACCTATTTAGGTGAAACTAAAAAGTGAAATAATTTTTCATCACAAAATATGTTAGTTCTAAATCAATGTTGTGGGAATAAAAGTCAAACTCGGGTAAGGAAATATTTGTATCTTATGTTTCACCCACTAAACTATTGATGTGTTTAAATGGATTGAGATATACATATCTCATATATCTCTCCAAGTGGCATAGTTAGTCAGAATGTTAATCTCATTGACCATGGAGATTAAAGGAGGACCCAGCTGGCACTGATTTACTGCTCCACTTTTTTTCCCAGTGGAGCCCAATCCCGAAGTCTCCACTCAGACAGCTTTCCAGCTGAAATAATTGTTTCATGGTGGCTACGTTGATGTTATGCAATACAAGAGTGGGAAACTGGTTGGGAATTTTGCTGTTCTGCATCTTCACATTTGCATATCCTTGTTTTGTAGCTCCAAGAATTTGTGTCCTTGGTCCACCTTCTTCTGGGAAAACTACAATTGTAAGTACCTTACCCTCAGTATTGTAACACTTCCCACTCACCTTCTTACTTTCTACTGAGATCAGCATTTGGGAAAATTTTGTCTTGGGAAAATAATCTTCAGATTTATCCAAGTGATAGATGAGCACCAGACAAACTGAAGGGTGGCATTCCTGAGGGGTACACCTGTGTATTACACTGCAGGTTAAATAGATACTTCCAAGTGAGGTCTGTGAGAGCTCACTCAGTGATACTGCTGGAATGCAACAGAATTCTGCCTGCCTTGTTTTCCCAGCCTTTTAGCAGGACTAATTAAGCCGGGGGAAGTAAGGTAATTACACATTTGTGGTGCTCCTTTGCTGGGAATTGCTCCATTTGCATGGTCAGTTGTCTCATGTCCGCTGGCAATGCTTAATTACAAAGGTCAAAGTTGTATTTGAACCTCAGAAACTGCAAGTGATGGTGGTGAGGCCATGGCAGGAAGAATGTTTTCTTCTTTAAATTCTGTGTTATGCCACAGGAGAGGAAAAAGCCATTATTCAAACCTTTAGACTCTTGAACATCCTTATAAGAAACTACTTAAAGTTGCACATATAGTCTGTATGCTTATATATATGGCTAGGAAATACCTGTCTTTCTGCAGCCTTCTGAAAAAAAAAGTGCTTCATTTTCTTTCCAAATATTTCAACCTGTATTTTCTCTTTCTTCCCTCAGGCAATGTGGCTTTGTAAACATTTCAATGCCATACATGTCTCTCAGGAGACTTTGTTATTCAAGGAAGTATTAACGCAGACAAAGGAAGCAAAGGCACATAAAGAAAGAAATCAGGTATGTAAGAGAATATAACAACAGTTGTTCTCATGTCACAGAACAGGAATTGTGTGGCATTCCCATGTTTTCTGCTGCTGAGTTGAGCAGATGAGAGTAAAGACTCTGCTGTCTGTGTGGTACATTGGTGTGTCAGGACATAGAATAGGGGCAGAAGAGGGAGACAATGCAAAATAATGGAGGTCTTAAAAATATTAACCTTGAAATGAGCAACAGAATTGGGAAAAGTCCAGGAATGCACAATCCAGTTTAAAGAATGGATTATTATATTATTAGACACAGCATCTTCTATCTGGGCATGTTTGATAATCTCGATAAAATAAGCATTAATCTCTGAGGTCTCCTTTGGTACAAAATGCTCTGGAAAATATGTACACAAAGAACTTTTTTTGATCTGACAGTGCTACTTAGTTGTGCGTGCTTGATTTCTCTGTAGCATGACACAAATAACTTACTTGGTGCATTAACTCAAAAGGAGGATGACAAAACAGTCAGCTCCTGACAGCCCTGGAAGCTCTCAAGCTGAGGCAGGAGTAGCTGACTCAGATTGTTCAGTTTTACCCAATTCTGGTAAAATTGGGTAAATTTTATCTGAATTTCTCCAGTCAGATTTTAAAATCCATTCATGCCTTATTATGGACATCCTAATTGATGTTCAAAGGAGTTGGTCCAAAGAACATTTTTTTCCAGGATTAGTTGATCGGTAATGTAATTAATTGTCTTATTATTAAAAATTAATGACATATTGGAAAAATATGTTGAAAGGTTATCTTGAATACAGAGAAGCATCTGATTCCTGCCCTTTTGGCTGATTCCTTTCTCCAATGTCAAGGCATTCCATGAGAAATAGAATGGAAGCAGTCTGGGATTTTGTGACTCTCTCTAACAAGTTCAGTAATTTAAGTTTATATTTTGTCCTTTATCACCTATTTTCATAAAAATTGAAGCAATTTCCTATCTGTGAGAATTCCATATCCCTGCTAAATCCAATTTAGAGTTGGAATTGGCCAACAGATTTGTAATTTACTGAGATGGGAGATGGTGTGATACACAGATTAAGGTTTTTTCCTTAGAAAATTAGGCTAAAACAGGCTAGTGTTCATCACACTGAATTGGTGAATGAAGTTTGGAGATGCCTCAAGGACCATACTTCAAGATCTGAGAGCAAAGAGTTCACTGAACTCCCTGAACTCACTGGCAAAAATGTTTGCATTTTGCTGGGGTGATATAGAATTATACTTACTGAGAATATGTACTTTGAAATCTTAGTTCTAATTATTAAAGATTGTTTTGATAGGTTCATAAATTTACACTTGGAGGGGGAGAATTTAAAACAAAAATTCCCTTTGGTTTAATTACTGTAATTATTAACATATTTCATACTATACAGATGCACTTTCAAGGGTGTCCTTTTGGGCTTATTTGATTTAAAAAGATGGATGGTGTGGAAGATGAAAGTCAAAAATGTCAAGGCTAATCAGGTAGTGAGGAGGGCCCGCAGAGCAGGGGCTGGTGGTGGTTCAGCACTGTGCAGTTTGCCTTTGGGTTTGATTTTTAAACCCTAGAAGGAGGTTTTCATGAAATAATTTTTTTCTTTTATGTGAGTTTGTTTCTCCTAGAACTAGGAGGGAACTCCTTGTTCTTCTAGGCTGGGATGTCTATTCAGGAGCAGAACAAGAGCTGTTTGCATGAGTTTTGATATAACCAGGGCATTAAAAAGTTCTAGTCCTGGCCAAAGCAATTTAATAAATGGAGAAGAGGAAAAGCAGGAGCTGAGGCTGTGTTTTTGGAGAGTCTGGTGTGAAGATCATATAACACAGTTTAATGGTGTTTCTCACATCTAAGGTTACTGTGGCTGCATTAACCCCAGAGCCAGAGGTCAGGCACTTTGAGGTCACTAGGCCAATGTCACTAGACCTGGGCAAATGCTGCAAAAAGCTCTGCAAATGTTTGTTCACGTATTTTACTTACTCAGCTTTAGCCAAGCCTTCATCTCCTTTGTGTTCGCTCATTAAAGCATTTGAGTTTTCCTGGCACAGGAATCCATGGAAGGCATATTTGAAATCCATGATTATTCTCTGAAGCTCAATTTTTCAAGTTGGACAAGCACTCATTCACCCACACATACCTGGCCTCTTACTAATGAGCGCAGCTCAGGTAGTGAATTTTAAATATTGAGTGTTCAAAGCAAAATGTGATCATTCTGCATGTAAAAATACTCCAAAAAGAAGTCAAATATTTTTGAATATTCAGTAAATTGAAGAACCACGAGCTACCAATAAATATTCCATGAATGGAAAAAGAAGCTACATTTTTGGATAAATCATTGCAAATTATTCCCTCATCTCTAGTTATTATAATGTTAATAGGAAGCATCTTCAGGTTTTCCTATAGTGAAGTCTAATGATGAGCTATTGCATGTTTCACTTTTCCTGTTAACTGGATAAAATAAGAAGTTGAAACAACTGTGGTAATTGTGGGTTTGTGGGATGGGTGTGCTTTAATGCTACACTAAATTGCAGTTAAGGTGTTTGCATAATACTTAATAACTTAAAACTGCTCCAGAGTTGTATCGTGTCCCTGTGCTTTTTAAGAAGAAATAAAACAGACGAGAGAAAAACCCGAGGCATCCTTAACTATGCATGGTCAGCATTCCAATCTATTCCAGGGTAAGTCACTGTGAGGGAGCAAACAGGAACTGTTCCAGTTTTGTGTATCCATAAAAGACCAGCCTTTCATGTGTATTTATCTGAACAGGCTGAATCTAAACATTCATAATTCTCAGAATCCTAAAGTAAATTTCTTCAAACTTGATTGCTCTTCTCTCCAAGGTGCCAACTTGGAGAAGCCAGAGGTTTTTAGCTGTAGATGTTTTCAGAGAAAACACATCCAAAACTTCCAAGAAAAATGTCTAGTGAAAGTGCTCCCCTACAGAAAAAGTGTGAGAATTTAATTAAAAGATAATTGAAATATAACTCTGAGTAGATCAGGCGTGGACATTGAAGTATGATGTCCCTGAAATAACATGGAATATTTAAAATTATTCATGAATGGGTACAGTTTTTCAGCAAATATGGAAATAGTGATTAAACCAGTGTGGATAGAAAAGTGGTCTGATCATGACCAAAATCCCACAGCAGCATAAGGTGTTTCCATCAAGTGCCCTGAATGTGGGGACAGCTCTGTAGGGTAAGGTGTGCTTTGGCTGTTACCTAATGTGTGTCCATTATGGCAGATTTCTGGGAGGTGCAGTCCCATCTACCACATCACAATATATTTGTGTGCTTCGGAGAGATAAATCATGAAAGCACTACCTGATATGTATCAGGTATCACGATTTCTAGTTGAATAATTAGTCTTTCTGCAAGCAGCCTATTGAAAATAATTTTGTAGGCCACTGCTCAGTAGGAGGAAAACTGCCCAGGAAATGAGACTGGAATTGAGCCACAGAGAGCAGAAGGAGCTAAAGCACTGAAATACCTGAATGTGTGCCCTTGATTGTTTTTGTGCAATGCGCCCTGCTCGAAAGACAGGACTAAGAATCACCACTGCACAGAGAGAAGTTAGGATAAATTTGGTTTAAATTGGTTTGGCAAGGCTTAGCAGAGCAGGCCCCCAGCAGTCTCCAGCCTGTCTTGACATGACAGATGAAAGGAGAAGCAAGACAGTGGCTGTTCCTGGGAGCAGCGTGGTGCCCTTTGCAAGGTGACAGGCTCAAAGGCACAGAGCAGGCTCTGGCAGCGAGGGGCTGCAGGAGGCTCTGACAAAGCACCCTCTGGGACCTGCTGACTTTCAACAAACACAGCCATTTCCTCCCCTTCTTCTCTTTTACCTGCTCCAGTGTTGCCTTGTGCATGGCTGATATGAGGAGAGGCACTGATAAACAAGGCAAGCAAACCCTGCCTGCCTGGGCCACCTGGGCTGTGCCACACTGGGCTCTTTTGTGTGTTCTGGAGCCTTTCTCCACCCTCCTTCAAAGGGACTTCTGTGGGGGCATTTCCACCACTCCTGCTGAAATTGTTTCATGATCTAATAATGAAGATTTTATGAAATCTTTCCACATATTTGGCCACGTTTTAACTGTATCTATCTACCGCTACAAGCCTACAGAAATACTCCTTTTTAGGTTTAGAGCCTTCAGACTGGTTAGGAAAAAGACACGGGAACCCACAATATATGGAACTACAGGGAATAGAGAGTCCAGCTCACATTGTTAAATGAAAGATTATTTATTTTAATTGGGAGGCAGAGAATCTGATTGCAGATTTTTTTTTCTGAGTATCCATTATACCAATAATGACAGAATGAATAAGAAAGGCATTTAGTGAAATGATTAATGGCTGTTATGAGTTGCATGGACAAAAATTTAGACTTTGAGTTAAGATGGCTAACACAGAGTTTAACTAAGTTCAGCATAGAATGAAAACCTAAATTAACAAAATAGTGAAGCAAATTCTTATTAGAAGGAGAGTATTGCTAATTTCTTGTCAGGAAATCTAATACAATAGAAGAAATGTTGAGGGGTGTTAAATCTTCATAGGACCTTCATTCTTCTGTCACATAGCAAATACCTTCTTAAAAAACATCTCTAGAGATTGACAAAGTAGCAGTCACAGAACCAAACAGCACTTCTGAAAATATTGGCAGATGCAGTTTCCAACCCATTTCACAGTCCTGAGTTTAAAAATAAACCAAGTTTAACTGTAAAATATATTTAAAATAAACTTTTTGGATGGTGAGAGTTACTTGAAGCTATGAAACAAACCTCCTGAAAATCAGACTCTGTGGTGTTTGCTCAGTGTCTGAGGTTCTGTTTGTCTCACTGAGAGCTGGCAAGATCCCTAAAGCTGAGCCCTCTCACACATGGAGCAGGCAGGGGTCAGACTCTTGTGGTAAAAAGGATGCCTTTGTGTGTGTGCGATGTTCTTATGGATCCCTTTGCAGGTCTGATGTCCAATGTGTGTGTCAGTGTGCAAAACTTGGCACTGCTTCCACGTCAGTGTGCAAAACCCCCATGGATATTCATGCTCTGTGCTCGGCTTCCCTTTAACACTGATTTTTGTGCCCTTATTAACTCTTTGTCATTAACTCATGTTAATGACCTGGGGCTCGCACAGAATTATTTATTTCTTTATTTTCAAGACGACATCTCACTTCACCTTTAACCACAATGTGCCTGCATGGTAAAATTCCTTTTGAACTCAATTGTGAATATTCAGCCTTTTTTTTTGTTCTTTCTTTAGAAAATTCCCAACGCGCTTTGGGCCAATCTGATCCAGGAACGTCTGTCAAACGTGGACTGCATCAAACAAGTAAGAATTGCTCCTCAGAGGGCCGGTGGATAAGCACTTACACAACTCGTGCATGGTAGTTAGCATTCCAAGTCCTGAGCAGAGCAGGGAATGGGGGCAAATCATCGGGGGCTCCGGAGCCCGTTGCTTTCTTGAACATCAGCGGAGGGAGTTTGGAGCTTTATTAACAGGATAAAGGGGAGGATGAGAGTATGCATATGCTAATCTTCCAGCACAGAGATGATCAAAGGCTGAACAAGCAGAGCTTTGTTGATTGCCTGGGGCAACTGGCAGAGATGGAGTGGACAAAACAGATAAACAGAAAATATATAAAAATCAATATGTTAAGGTTTTAGTTCTTATGGGGGAAAGGGGAGGAAAAGAGTCTTATCATCCCTAATTTCAATTTTATTTGTTTCTTGTTGTGTCTCTTTTTTGTTCCTGTGTTAGGAAAAGCTGCACTTGAATATATTCTCTTCTAGGTAATAATTAATATGTGCACTCTTAGCTTACACAAATAGGCAACTGAATAGGTTTAGCTGTGTTCAGATGTGTGGGATCCCGTGTTTTCTTGCTCCATGCTTCATCATCTGGGAGACAGAAACAATAATTTTTTTGATCCTTAAAAAGAAAGGAAGAAAGGGATTGGCAGAAATCCTAAGTGGTATCAACTTTCCTTTACAAAATACTGCATACCTGAGCTATTGATGTTGAATTTGCAATGTAGAATTAAACTTTTGCATTGCTCTTCACTGTGCTTGAATTATATGGTTCCGTTTGGTTTTACTTGAAGGTCTTTTGAGCTGAGCTATTTTACTTCATTTTAACTATTATAGTTACTTAGCACTCCAGATCAAATATCTGGTAGCACCGAATGTATTTGTTGATCTGTAATAAATTCACAGAGGACCTAGGCCCTTCAGGTGGCAGGAGACCCTGTTTAAAACCACATGTGATGTACTGTCTTGTTCATTTTTGCAGTATTTTTAGGTCTTTTAAAACAGGAGCTCTAAAACTTCTCCAACATGCTCATTTTTTCACATAATCTATTTGCCTGATTAAAAGAACATATGTTTTCAACAGCTACTTTTTCCAGTGTTAGTTAAAGTGAGTTTTTCTGTCGGTGTACAAGCAAAATCCATTGCTCTCCACAGGCTTCATCCACCTTATTTTCCACCTTTTTTTCCTTGTGCTTTCCATAATTGTTGGCATGGCTTTAGTTCTCCTGTCAATAATGAGGGAAGGATCTCTCAGCGAGTTATTTTGACTGTTAGGTCATGTATGAGTAAGGTGACAAGATGGTTAAAATGCCAACAGCTGCACAGAGTCCTGCCTGCATTTTATGTTCCTCTTGTCACCCGCAGCACTGAAGCAGTGCTGGATGTCTTACAGAACTGAGGGGGAAAAAACCCTTTATAAAGCTTCCCTGACATTCAGCAAGAATGGAGTGGATGTTATCAACCTAGTTCAGGTTCCAGCTGGTTTTAGAAAAAACACATAATTTTTTTTTCAAAGGTGTGACAGTTATTAAAAATCTTTACATCAATAGATAGACATACACAAAGTAACCACAAATGATTTTCTGTTTTGAAAGGGGATCTTTGCATTTTAGGTGTAATATTTTCCTTCAGTGATTCAACACGGAATTAACACTGTGGGGTTTTTACATCATTGAACAGATTTATGCCATTTCTTTCAAACCATGAGTCAGCATGTTTTCCCTGAAAATGTTCATAGATTAGGAACAGTATGTTGGACCACAGTACCACCAGCTGTTTGTTTTATTTCTCCTTGTGGTGTCATTGGCTTGGCATTAACTCTACAGCTTTCATCCCACTGACAGTAGGAATATAGAATTTTTTGTACCATTGTTTTGACACTCACAGGTTTATAGATGTCACTGGCATTCTCCAAGGAGAACATTTTTATTGATCAACAGCTCTGCTGAGGCTCTGTGTTATGTGTTCTTCTAACACAAATGTAGTTAGGACTGCGAGGGATCAGATGGGGAGGTCTTCCAGCACACACAGAAAACTTATTGCAAACATTATGTCCGAGCCTGGGACTTGTGAAGCTGCTACAGAGACTTTTCATCTTGCGGGGCTGGCACAGGTTGGCTGCAGCCCGTCTGACTGCTGCGGTTGTGGAGGGAATTCATGGAACTGGAGAAACACACAGGATGTGTTCGAGAGAGAGAGCTGAGCCACCTTCCTGACAGCTTAGGATGCTTAGAAGCTAAGCTTAGGCCAGTGATTCCCACAGCAAGAGGCAGAATGGCTTGAGATTGGTACTGAACAGCCCAGAAGGGCTGTGGCTGCCCTTGAGAGGGAAGGCAAAGAGAGCAATGGTTCTGTTTGGTTTTACCTTGATTGGTTCTTTTTGGTTTTACCGTGGTAGCTAAAGATCATCCTGTTGCCTCTGTGAAGCTCCCTGCACAGAAAGTGATGTTACACAGGTTAATCCAGGGAGAGAACCTGCCTGTTCACCAGATCTTCTGTTTTCTGAGAAGTATAGGACTTTTTAAAACAGCTTTGGACCTTACTAGATTGCCATAACTAATGTGGAACATAAAAGGATCATTTCTAATGGGAAATTTGGCAAGGTTTGGGCATTTTCCAGCATCCATACTGCTAATGTTGATGGACTGCAGGAGCTGGGTTGTCAGTATTTCTACTGCACTCCTCAGTCTGCTGTGGTCTGAAAATCCCCAGAATTTTGGATCCATACTGGCAAAGTTATTACTAATATTATTTTTTGTATGTTATTGTCTGACTTCTTTCTTCATTTGGGAGTGAAAACCATGTAATACTTATTCGAAAGAACTGAATAATAATGTGGTAAAACTGTTGTGATCACTTGTTTTCCTAAAAGCATCTGTATTCATGACCTTTATGCTTCTGGCTGAGATTTTTTTCTGATATGCCACATAATTCGGCTTTATTTCTTTGTGCTACCCCTTTTCTTTATTCAAAGGCAGTGTCAGTTTTGGATTTTCTAATTAAAAAAAAAATACTGAGGATGTACAAGTCAAATAACAGGAGGGAACTTGAATACCCAAGTCATTATTATTGTGGTGGAAAGTGTGAAAGCATGTAGGCTTGGTATCATAGCTGAGAGCTATGCCAGCAAAGCAGGGAGATTTCCATTTGGGAATGACCTTGAGCATTTCCTTTTCTCCAGATTCCTGAAGCCTGGAGAGGAAAGTGATGGCTTTGAAAGTGCTTCCTTGTTGCTGATTTTTCAGCATGGCCTGTGTCTCCAAGGAGCAGCTCACCTGGAATTAAGGCAGCAGCAGAATCTCTATTCACAGGGTTCATGTGGGAAAGGTTCCCAGCTGGGAGAGAGAGAACAGTGACCACAGAGTGCAGGCACCACAGAATTTCTCACTTTTAGCCTTTGTTCCACCCTTGGTGTGCTAAGGTGCAATCCATGCACAGATAGACAGTCACTGCTATCAAGAACCAAAAATAGATGGCCTCTTAAAGAAACAAATTTACCATGTGAAGTGACTAATTACACTTTCATGGCAGTCAGGAGGGCAAAAAAAGACCAGTGTTTGCATAAAGCATGATAGGCATATTTTAAGTCAGGTCTTGCTCTGCTGTGTCTCGCTTCCTCTTGCTCCGTTCCCAAGCCACACTCCCTTTTCACTCTTTTTTTTTTCCCTTTTTTTTTTCTTATCTGTGACATCTGCTTGGAGCTTGTCCCTCCTGTGATACCACACTACTTGCAGCTGTTCAGACCTCCAGCTCTGAGCTGTGCATGGGGTGCCCTGAGCATACGGCCTTTTTGATGTGTGATAAAACAGAACCGAGCCACTGGGGGTATGGAGAGGGAATGCAGCAGAATATCAATAAACCTGTTCTGAACAAAGCTGCAGCTCTGTGGTGGAATAGACATTTCACTGAAGTGTCAAGTAGATGGATAATGTATTCTAATTAGGGACTGACTGATACCCTGCAACTCGGAGACCTTTGGAAATCAGCTCCAAAATGCTCACTATTTCTGTACTGTGTGTTTATTTTGCATTTTTTTAATGCCTTAACACATATTTGCTGCAGGAAGCTATTTATTGAGCTGTGTTTTCCTAAATAGCCAAAACTTTTCGCTATAAAATTGCTTATTGCTTCTTTTAAAGACCTTTGAAATCTGCACGCAAACCTCTTGAAGTTTCCTGTGCATTGTTAAAATACAATATTGTGTTTGCTGCCTGTTGCACGTTATGTGATTTGAGCCATAAGCGATGGTGACATGAGGTTTTGTGGCGTGGTTTTTGGGTTTTTTAAAAATTTGTTTTGTTTTAGTTTCCAAAAGTGTTGCACTTGGACTAGAGAAAATAAGCCAGGTTTGCAGTCTGTGTAAATTGGCATTGTTTTATTTGCTTCAGACCTCACATGCCATTTCTCCCTAGAAGATCTGGGCCTATATATCTATATTTTGTACACAATATATTCCGAACTAGTGCTGAAGTTCCTGGCACAGCACTACAAACATTGTGCAGCTTTGCCTCCTGCAAGTCCCAAGGGATAAATTGATTTCTCAGCACCTGTGTGACCTTAGCCAGTGGTTCATTCTAATTTGGCAGAGCAAACACTGGGAGTGGCAAAAATGGCTTGCAGTTCCTTGAGTCTCGTATTTTCTACAGCTATCAGCAGGATGACATGTTCCTGAAACCAGGCTAATTAAGGAATTTTAAATAGTCTGCTCTATTTTCTTGTGTAATTGGAATGGCCCATTCCCTCCTACAGAAGTCCTGCAGATAGGTTTCCCTGAAATACTTGGAAAACCTTTGGACCCCATACTGACAGAGCACCAGATTTATGTGGGAGATGATACTGATTGCCAGCTAATGCAATATTAAAATATCTCCTTTATTTCAGTGCAAAGATGGCTCCCAGATTTCCTGCAGTACCACAAAGTTGTTTTGAGGGATGGGATAGAGCAGCAAGGACACGTGTGGCCAGGCAGCTAACAGATAAATTAGGGAAAGTTCAGAAGACTCAGGCTTGAGACTGGGAAGTGGATTAGATTTCAAAAACTGCATCAGACAAAAACTGAGTGAGGCTGCAGCTCTCCTACGGTATTTCACAGATCTGTAAATGTTTTTTTAAAGATGCTCAATCCAACACTTAGCTGGCTATAACAAGGACTTAAGGGAGCAAAAGGCTCTTTTTTCTTTTTTCTTTCTTTTGCTCTGTTGCTTCATTAGCTCTGGGAACGCTGGTTCCATTACTGTGAGTTTTCCTGTATAATTTAAGAAAATAATGAAAGCGTGCATATTTTCCTCAGCATTCTTGGCATTAAATCTGTCTTTAGATTTGTTTAGCTTCTTTTTTTTATATACACAGTGTGGGCTGGTATCCTTTTGAATATTTCAAAACTGTAGAAATTGTTTTGGGTTGTTTTTATTTGAGATAGAAGTTGTTTTGTTTTGTTTTTTTTAAAGATTGAAACATGAAAAAAAATCATTGCTACAATCCATAAGTTCCCATTGCTCTGTGGCAGTGGAATCAGTGCATGCATTTCACAAAAATATCAGTGCTCCATGTTTGCTTTCTTCTCTCACAAGCATCCATGAGAAATACTGTGCTGTGGAGAGATCAGAATGAGGTAATTTTTGTGCAAACAGCACTGATATTTAGTGTTAATTTTGGAGTTCTTTCTCTTCCAGGATCAATAACTGTTTCATGTTTTTGTTCAATAGGGATGGATTTTGGAAGGCTTCCCTGAAAATCAGGAGCAGGCATGGATGCTGCAATCATCTGGCATTTTTCCTAGGCATGTTGGTAAGCAGTGCAAGGTTTGTGTGTGATTGTATCCAGTAGGGAAGACTAGAAGGGTTTGTCCCAAAAAATCCTCAATAAATTCAATACCAATGCTGGAGACAGAGTCACCAGACAGCAGAATATTTCAGTGGGGTTCAGAGTCACTTGAAAGCCTGAGGTAATCTGGGAGACCTTCAGCCCTGACTTTCACACCCTTTTCTGCTTCCACGTCAGAGCTCTGTAAATTCCAGACCCTGCACCAAGTATCTCTGAGCAGCTACAAGTAGCTTTGCTTCTGACTTGCATCTCCAAAAATCAGCTTTTATCCTCAGACTAAATCAGTTCCTCATGTACTAAATACAAACTCCTGCTTCTGTTGAATTAGGGAATGTGAACTTCACCAAGTGAAGTGGAAACATGATTTTAAGCTTGACCTTTCAGAGAGAGGGTGGATTCTGGCTGGAATTGGATGGGATGTTTGTTTACTGGCAAAGGGCTGATAGACAAGACCTTGACAGCTGCCCTTGCCATACAGGAGAAGCCAAATGTCCCAAATTATAGTTAAAGGACCTATTTAAAATGCAAGAAATGACTGCAATTGTGTGGAATGCAGTGTGAAATGATAAATGCAGAGCTTGCCAGTGCACAGTGAACAGAGTGTTATCCAACTTGATGAATTGTCACTTTGGATTTGATTTGGATGATATTCAACTGTTAATGAAGAATTCAGAATCGCTGCAGTAGAGTTAGGCAAAAATGTTTAATGCCTAGTACTTGCATGTATTTTTAATATACCTAATAACATCTGAAGTTGAGTTTTGCTCACAATTATATCTGTGCCACCAAGACCTGAATGAGAATCTTAAAGCTCAGTCTGTCTAGTTAATCAAAAAGAAGGTTGAGAGGAGATGAGATTTATGGTGTGTGAGTACCTTAATAGGGAGAAAAGTGCCTGAAAAAGCTATTTGATACAGAGGAGAAAGTCATGAAAAGAACTTGTTTGAAACCTGTAATCAAATGCACTGAAAATAGTAATTAAATTACAGTGTTTAACTGTGAGCATGATTAGCCAAAAGCAACCCAGGGATCTGACAGGTTCTCCATCTTTTGATGCTTTCTAATCAAGTTTGAACACTTTTCTGTGAGATTATTAAAAAAATTAGTTTCACTGGTCTCACCACCAAGGTACCTGGGTAAAAAGTGATGGTCTGTGGTGTAGAAAAGAATCAGTCTCGAGTGCTCAGTGGGAACTTCTGTCTGAGGCTCCAGAGACAATTCTTTATTGGTGGTGGTGTTCTTTGGATGATGGGGACAGTTAGTGCCCATGGGTACTGGATTCATGGATATTTTATCCCACTGTATTGTATAGCAGGTGAAGCAAAATTCTGATTAGAAGTGAAGTAAAATGTTTGCAGGGAGAACGCTGGGAAATGAGAGCAGGGCAAATGTGCTTGAAATGCATTCAGCCACCTTTAATATCAGGAAACATCTAAACAGTTAAAAACAGGAATAAAGCAAGTAATTAACAAAAGCTGCACTTTTTTCTTTTTCCTTTTTTCCCTCTTTGTTGCCTAGTTATGCTTTATGCCCCAGACACTGTGCTGATTGAGAGGAGCAGTGGGAAAAGGATTGATCCCCTCACACAAGGTACAGTATGTTTGTTCCGGACCTCTACTGCAAACTGGAGTCTTGCTTGGTCTCATGAACATTGTAGTACTGATAGGGTTAAAATTTAAATGGGATCCCTTTAAGAATTAGTAGGAAATTATAAATTTCAGCTGTTTGGAAATGGTATTTGTTGACGTTGCATTATTTTCAGTGCCAATAAAATACAGGGAAATGTAAAGCTCAGTATTGAGCCTGCAAACAGTGAGCTATGGCAGTACAGAATATTTGAAGGTTAGATCTGTGCTTACAATTTTGCTGTGCATCTCTGCTAGTTCCTGGTTTGTTTCTGAAGTGCAGCGATGCTTTTAGCTATCTTCCATTAAATAAAATAAACTGTCCAATTGATTCAGCTCTGCACTGTCGAGTTTTATCATCAATCATCCACCACAAGATAAAATCCTGACGTTTCTCAATAGAAAATTCAGCTTGGATGTTTTTAGGAGTGGAATTAGGAGGGACATTCTTAACTAGAGGCCTGTTAGATAATCCTCTTAGTTCCTAACCACATATTCCTTGCAGAGGTTTTCCACACAACCTTCGACTGGCCAAGTGACCCCGAGGTGCAGCAGAGGTTGGTGAAACCAGAAGATCTCTCTGAACAGGAGGTGTCCAAGAAGCTGCTGGAATATCACAGAAACTTCCCAGAGCTTTTCCACATCTACCAGAAAGTTCTGAAATCGATCAATGCAGACCAGCCTTCCGTGGATGTCTTCTCCCAGGGTAAATATGTGCTTTGTGGCAAGCCTGACAGTTGAGAAAGTCCGGTTGGAGAGGTAGTTCCTGGCTGTTAGAGTCAGTTTGTAGGGTTAGGCGACACGGATGGCTCCCAGCTGAGCTGTGCTCTCTCTAGTACAGCATTTGGGCTGTTGCTGGTAATTATTTTACTGAAGTAAGTGCAGATAACTGGAAATTCTTAGTTCACAGTCCTGCCAAGGAACAGCTGACTCAGTAGAGCAAATGTCACCATCATTTCTCTGAGTGTCTCTTCTAAAAGGGAGCCCTGTGGCTCAATTGTTCATCTCCCAAAGGGCCACTACCTTCCGAAGGCTGAGAACAACAAGTAGGAGTAGTTCAAAGCAAAAAACATTTCATTGTTTAAAAGCTGTTTGTGCTGGGAGCTTTCCTGTTCAACAATTCTTGTTTGCCTTTGCTTGACTGTAAAGCAATCTGACTTTTAATGTTGATCCTTCTAGAAGAGAATAAGGAAACTGCCAGAAAGACCAATTGATGATGTACTTTGTAGCTGTCAGTCTGCAGATGATCTGTTATATCCCAGTAATTTTGCATCTCAAAAAGGTCTTTTTTTTTAATAACAAGTGCTGCACTTTTAAGATAAACAAGTAGGAAGTTTATATTCTGAATTTACACATTAATTACCTCTAAATTACTTAATTAAATTTAAAAGTTCATATCATCATTCATAAAGAATTCATGCCTTGAATTGTAAATAAAAATGTGAGTGCCTGAATATTAATTATTATTAATTAATAATGTAGTGAGATAAATTGAAAACTGGAATGAAAAAATCCTCTCTAGATCTTTTTTCTGCAGTGCATCAAGCAGCCAGATTTTTTTAAAAGAATAATTAGATGTGGAGACTGTCTAGGGGATCATTACTCCTAATTAACTTGGTTATTTACTGCAAATTAAGCATCATTTGTAAGCAGGGTGCTTTGCCTGTAATGTTTGTGCTTTTCAATACACTGGGTTATGGAAAATGTTCAGAATAAGTAGAGCACTGCTTGGTAGCTGATACTCGGGGTTTAGGAAGCCATGCACCAAACACGCTATTTTCTGTTAGGATTTTCCAGGTTTTTTTGTTAAGTATTTTTTTATTGCCCCAGCTAGAGTTAAAAAAGAAAGAGGAGATCTCTATAAATATGAGGAGTACCATGGATTGTTCCACACAATTATAAAATGTTGTGAACTTGCTGCAGTTGCTGCTGCCCTGCTCTGGGATGTGTGACACCCAGTTCCATTGGCCAGTGCAGGATTCCAGCACAGCTCGTGGCACTGCAGAAAGAGATGGATACAATCCCATGTGGCTGCAGGTTCACTTTTGCAATACTTTAGATCTGCTGTGTAGAAATTGGAGTTTGCCAGAGGTGTTTCTTTATTAGAAAAGATTTTATAACGATACCAAGGTGTCTAAGGGAGGGTTCTCTGAAAAAATGTTGGTACAGAGCAATGTGTTGACAATGGCACTTAAAATCTTCATCCTCAGGATGTTCTGCACCAATCCTTTCGTGCTTTTTTAATATAGCTTATGATTCATACAAACATTCATGTTTAAGCTTGTCCTATTCCTTAGACTAAAATACTTTTTTTATTACAAGGACTCTTTAGAGAGTCTTTTATTGGAATTGAAGATCTCACAAAAACTGGGAGAGGCTGCAGCTCGTCTGGGCTCACCTTTACTTGTATCCACAGCAATCCCAGAGGAATCAAAGCCTGTGCAGGTGTGTCCTTGCTGCTTTAACCATGGCCAGCCACAGCAGGTGGGATCAGTGCCATGAAGTTTAGCCTTGGCATTTGACTCTCTGATCCCTGGAAAACTTGCATGGCTTGAGCTGTTCCCTTCACTGCTATTCCGAGCCATCAAATGGGTACAGCTGGGTCCAAATACGATCCCAATTTGTCCTCACAGCCAAAGCTGGGACATCTTTTGGCTTCTTGGTGATCTCTCAGCTTCTCTTTTGAGATTGTAACAAAGTCCAGATCTCTATAATGTGGCACTGCTGATGATGCTGTGGTCTTTCCAAAGCTTCATAACCTGCAGATTGACCTGCAGCTGCTATTTCCTGCTTGTTGCAAAATTTAGGACGACGATGTCCAGAAAATTAGTGGGATCAGGTAGAGAAGCTCAAATATTCTGTACAAGTTACACAAAAAAGATGGATAAAATAAAAAAAATCCACACTCAGTTCTGTGTTGTCAGTGCTGAGCAGTGTCATGACACACTATGCTATAAGTCTATAATATTGTAATTAGGAGTCTTAATCACACACAGCTGGATAAATGTCATTAATTTAACATCCTGAGTTTTTATGCTTAAATATTTGTTCAGAAACTGCAGAAAGTATTAAATGTAATTACAGCCCTCTATAATTTGCATGGTAAAATTGTAGCTATCAAGCAAAAATTACTTCTGCTAAAAACAACATGGTAAAAGAGCAATTATTAATTGAATCTGCTCTTTAAAATGGTTTGACAGGCACTGATGAAAGAAAGAGGAGTGTAATGATAGTAAGATTTCTAAAATGCCTCTCAGAGTAAATTGCTGATAGGACAGTTTTATCAGAGTCCTGATTTTGGTTGCAGAGTCTCGATGTTTCAGTGATAAAATGAACCATGATCAACATGACAGCATTTTTTTTTAAGAGAGAAGTTAATCAATATTTATATTTAATTTTTTTAAGAAATAGGTTAAACCCTCTATTTTTTGCCTTTCTCTCATGTTCTAGTTCTTGCCTTTGTCCAAACCCGGCACCGATCTGCTGCCCCCTTTACACCACGGATTCTCTTTTGTGGCCCCCCAGGCAGTGGGAAGAGCCTGCAGGCAGCACTAATAGCTCAGAAATATGATGTTGTCAACAGTAAGTTCTCAGTAAATATGCACTTTGCTCAATTCCCCTTTTCTCTCTTTTTGATCATTTATCTTTTGCTGTCGGTCTTTCTTACTTGCTCATAAAATGTCTCTCTTTGTCCATTGCTGTGGATGTCAAATTTTTGAGGGAAGTGAAAAGTATTTGAATGAAGAAGTGTAAACCAAGTATATATGGCACGACAAACCAGCTCTAACATTTTTTTAGTCATCATTTCATCATTTTTTATACCCTTTACATCTGTATTTTTCTATTGTTAGACTCCTGTAGTGCTCTGAATTCTTCTGTGGATCAGTGGATCATGAGTAATGTCTGCAGTTTCAGCTGTCTGACCAAAATTGGGGCACTTTTAAAACAGAATTTACTCTGAATTTTAGTGAAGACTCAGGCTCTGCACATCTGAAGTAATGTGTGAGAAAACGAAGGAATTAGTTAGAAGTGCATAATTTTCCTTTTGTAAATGCAGTAAAAAAATTCTGCATGAGACCTGTTCATGGTTAGCATTTAAATGTTTAAAAGTTCTGTAATACCAAAGTGCAGCTTGGTGATGGGATCAGTGCAATATTTTCCATGTTCTGTAATGTCTTCTAACAGTGGAGTAGCCATAAATTATTTTAAACAAATGTCTGATAGCTGTAAAATTTGCTGATTAGTCACATCCTCTTAGTTAAGCAAAAAGCAGGTTTGATAGAATATTTCTACTGTCAGTTATTGTGCCATTGCTGTATTTTAAAGTATCATATGAAAAACAAAGATTTGTAGATTTATTCAAAGCTGTGTTTTTATTAATTGTGTAATTGGCTTAAAGAAAAACAAAACATACTTGAATATTAAAAATTATTTTGTTCTTGTCCTTTTGAATATTTTTTAACTCTTTTTTTCTAAAACTTGCAAGTTTCATAGTGTTCCATCTAGGTCAAAATTTGCATTTTTTTTTAAAGCAACTACTATATGAGACAGTTGCAGCTCTTTTTATTAAAAATCATTAGCACTGCTTTACCCATATATTGAATTTTATTTTAATGTTCTGTAACCCAAATATTAGAAGAATTAAGTATTTAATACAGAGTTGGAAGACCATCATTTTTCAGAGTAATATTCAGCATATGCTTCATTTCTATTAGGCCATTTTGCTTGAAGCACAGCTCAAAAATTTAAATCTGTGTTTAAATAGTCTTATGAATTGGATTGAATTTAGGTGTGTACATATTAGGTGTCTTAAATTGGGGTTTGTGCACTAAGCTTCTATTATGTTTTTCCACTATTTACTGTGAATGTGAATTTGCTTCTCCAGGACAACTGGTGACTGTTAAAATTGTCACTTAAACATTAAACTTTTAATGCAGATTAACAGCAATAAACAGATGAAAGGGCTCCATCTTTTTCTAATAAAGTCAGTGCCTGTTGGTGCTATTGATTTCAGGAAAAAAGGAATCAATTTAGGATTATTAATTGAATAATTTACAGGGGGATCTTTACCTAATATTTGCCAAATTTGAGTTGCAAATTTGGATTTGTGCTCTCATGTTGTCTCCATGTCTTGGTTCCCTCTCTGTAATTCAGTCACTTGGGGCAGCCAGTGCTCTGCAAGCCCAAATCACCAATATTCCATGTACAGCTGTCCTGGCTCAGACTTGAAATCTGCATCTCCTGGTGCTCTGTGTGTTTGAAATCAATGATAATATTCCATTAGCACAGTTTTTTAAATGTCTTTTTCCTGCATGATCACTAAATGGGGCAGGGAGTCCCTTCCCTGGGCTGTGCATTTTCCTCACCTCCAGCAGTGTGGTTCAGGTGCTGTTCAGCAGCTGTAACTTTATTCAGTCATTACAAGTTTATAAAAAGTGAAAGCCACTAGCAATCCCTTGAGTTGTTATTTCAGAACTATATTTGGTTAATATCATTCTCTCTATCTCCATTTTTAATATGTTCTTTGCCAAATGTATTCTTTTTTCTTTTTTATTCCATATCCTCAGTCTCCTTGCTTTTCACTCTGTTTGCCAAAAAAAAAAAAAAAAATCCTATCAACAAACTCAAAAAACATACAACTTTTATTTTATTCAGTGACCTTATTCCAGTATGCAGCTTCTGGGTTGGTTTTTTTTTTTTCCTTTTCTTTGTTGCCTCCTTTTTAAAATTTAACCTTGTGTCTTTTTTGTTCTTCCTTCCTGTTAGTTTGCTGTGGGCAACTGCTAAAGGAAGCTGTTGCAGACAACACAAAACTTGGAGAACTCGTTAAGCCTTACATTGACAAAGGACACCCAGGTAGGGCACATTGTTGTCTCATTACACTGTAGTCACAAATCTGTGGCAAAAACTGAATTGTGATTGAATTTTTGTTGGTCAGATTCTAATCAGAGTAACCTGAAAGTCGATTAATTCTGTTCACTCCGTGGGATTTGTAGCACTGCATAACAATAGTTAGATTTCTAAGGGGTTTTTATATCTTCAAAGCAAATATTCACTGTTCCAGTGAAATTCAGCCTTCTTGTGCACATTTCAAAGTTTGAATTCCATGTTTTTGTCTCTAAATCAAAATAAGAATTCTTACATCAGTTTAAAATGTTTAATCTGTTTTTAAAGTACACTACTGTGTTAAACTGGTTTCAAAGCACAATATTGTATTTCATTTTATATTTGGATGTTGACTCTTAGAATGCTACCGTCATTTCCTCTACGTTCATGCCAATATTTTGAATTTAAACAAAGTTTCTTTGTGCTTCCTTTCTATCAGCATTTTTGGTGGTGGGAGGGCAATGTTGAGCATACTTTGCTTTTAGAAGGCTCTGCAGTGATTTCAGATAAATCATAAATACTGTAAGCTCCTTGGGGCAGCAGCTTAAACCTATCTGCCTGTTACAGTTGTCCTGCTGTCTGTGGGGTGGGTGTTAGAAATCAGAGAGGATCTGATGAGTTATATTTCAGTAGAGTGGAAGAATGTTTATTTTGCCAAATTGCAGTGGCTTGGGAGAAGAAATTTCAGTCCCGTTTCTGGCAACAGCCCAAATGGTTTCCAATGGTACAAACACAAGGAGACAATTGTGCTGAAGATGGGGAAATCTCAGTTAAGCTTCAGTATTAATGGAATTTTCAGCAAACCCCCCTTGAGCAAAGAGAAATCGTCATTGTCCTTTACTTTTAGCAAAGAAGTCTATTTGGTAAGGTGGAAAGCTTGAAAATCTCCTTGTTTTTTGCACAGTAGCTTAATTCTGAGGCTGAATTAGACAGTTCTGGAACATGAGCCTATAAAATTAACTGAGGTTCCCTTGATACCAACCCAAGTGATTCAGGACTTTTCCAGGCCTTTCCAAAGGGCAGCCTGCAGTTTTGGGGGCAGTTTTGGGGGTGCCATCCCTCTGCCAGACGCTCGATGAAGCCACAAGATAATGCATTTTAACTCTGAACTTCATCTCCAGTGAATGGATTGCATTTATTCCTAACACAGTACTCAGTTCAATGCATTAATTTACTGTGGCAACCACCACATTGCTGGGAGTAGGAGCTGATGTGGGAACCATGGCAATGGAAAGCAGGAATCTCTGCAGCATGGAAGAGAGAACTTGGGTCCTCTGGAACAGCACAAATGTCTAGGAGAGGATTTTCTGATTTAGAGATACTCAGAATGGCCATTTCACTCAAAGGCAGGAAATTTCAGAGTCTATCATGCAGTGGATCCGAGGTTTCCCTGCTTGGAAATAATTCCGTCCTATGTAATCTGGTTGGCCTGAATAGAGCTGGTTTTGTGTGCAGCTCACTCACACATGGAGATAGTTTTAAGCTCTGGGCCTGTGTCTTTCATGGTATCCATTAATTTCAGAATCTTATTTCTGTAATTTCGCTGTCTCCTCATCTCTGTGGAGAGGAGGATTGTAAATACCTCACTCTCTAAATTTCAGTTATAGCTGAGATGGAGTTTGGATGATCTGTTTATTCAGAGGTCCTTTAAGAGCTTCCTTTACTAAAATGTTCTTTGTGTGTTTTATAAACTTCATCTTAACCATTAAAGTTCCTTAAAGGAGATGCATTCCCAGTAGAGTAAAGTAATTGCACAGATCATAATTTTCAGCCAGTCCTAAAAATATGCACATCCTTAGTCCAAGGGAGCTGCTTTCATTTCAGGAAAATGAAATTGAAGTTGTAATTCTTTTCTTCCTCCAAATTAGAAATTATTTCAGATTTAGATTAATTTTTTTAATACAGCATGCGTGGATAAAGCTGTACAACACTTCTGAATGTTAATAGGGATCATAACTATATTTCTGTGCATTATGCTAAAAATTCTCCCTTAGATTTGCTGGTATGCACATATATATTTTATTTGGTGGGACACAACACAAAATTAAGGGCCGAATAAAGATAAACATCATCTAGCAAACCCAGAAATAATAAGTTCTGTCATTTTGCTAATCCTCCTCTCCCAGGGATAACAAAGAATGAATTTACATTAGTAAACACTAACAAGAATTCATTACTGCCCTCACTAGAGGCTTGGAGAAAATGGAATAACACAGCGTACTGAAGAGGAAAGGTGGGCAAAGAATCTTTGCATCTTTGCTCTTTTGCTGGAGACCAGGTTAAAACAGGGGAAAGATTCTCCTGCTATTATTGACTTCATTCAGTTTCTGGAAAATCTCACTCGAAAAGACTCAGCATAGTCAATAGCAGACAGCGTTGTAAGTGGAAAAGCAATTAGAACTTCAACCTTTTCATTACATTTCTGCTTGCAAGGAGCCCGAGTTGTTCCTTTGGGTGAGGAATCATGCAAGTGATCTTGGCACAGAGCAGTGGAACCAAAGGCCGGCCAGGAAAAACGTTGTTCTCAAATCATTAGTTGTCAAAACGAAAGCAGTGCCATAAAATCTTGAGGACATGCCTCATATATTCTTAAAATGCTCACCCAGGGGACTGATCTCAGTGTGTTTCCCTTCCTGTGGACACCAGTGATTGCACACAATTAGTCATTTCAGAGATGCCAACGGGACTTGGTGTGGTGCTGTAACAAGGCTCAAAGCCCAGCCTGTTCGGAGCGAACTCAATAATGAGTTATTGAGGCTGCCCACTGTCTGCTCTGTTCTAGTTCTGCTTCACTAACCCGGATCTCTTCATGGCTTTAGGATTCATGAAGATTCTTTGCGCTGTTTTTCCTCTTCTGCTGCTTCACGTGTACATCATGTATTTCAGGAACAGCCCAGACAATTCTATTATTCACCCCAAAAGGCACCCCTGTATTCCCATTTTCTGTATTTTCTAGTGTTTGATGTCTCATAAAGACCTACTTTATGTCAAAATCCTCAATTTTCTATATGGTGATTTATTTTGCTTAACAAAGGCAGCATAGATATTTTTGAGCCCATTAATTTTTTAATTCCCAGGACATTCTAGTCTACCGTAGGTGCACACTAGATATTGAAAAATGCATTTTTGGTGATAAGTTCAGCAACTTGACAGCTTTCTGCCTGTCATAAACATAGAGTTGTGTTTTGGACAACCAGTCTGAAATGCAGAGACTGTTCCTTTAGGATATTGTGGTTGCACTGAGTACTGGGCAATTATTACTAACTATATTCTGAGCAGAAAATTACCAACATTGGAGTCTGAAACCCGGAGTTGGTCACTAACTCCAGTTAGATTAAACCTTCCTCAATAATGCAAAATTCAGGACGCACCATTTGCTTGGACAGCCTGGGAAGAAATGGAGTAAGAGGTGAGTGCAGTGGCCAGAACCCTCCCACAGAAAGCAAGACAACTCCCATAAATTAATTTATTTGGTTTGATTCCTTCTGAAATTTTCTGAGGAGGCTGTTCCATAGTCTAGTCCTCCCATGGACAGATGATGGTAGAAATTCATAGACCCCACAGGCTTGAAGGAGACCTTTAAGGAGAATTCCTGTCCCCAAGTTGCTTTAATTTTGGGGAGGGCTACACTACCTGCTGGAGCTTCTCACTGAAAACATGGGCACACATTAATTTAAAGTTCCGTCTGCTTGCCCCTTGAGGTGTTTGCATTTTGTGAAAAGAGAAGCAGAAGCATTTTGGCATTGGGGGCATCACAAAAATAGGAAAGGTCGTCAGTCAGTTGAAATTTGCACGTGATTCTGGCCAGTTTTTGTGGTGAAATAGCATGGAGTGATCACTGCTAATTAATATATCTGTTCGTGAGGCTGTAATAAATGGAGCCAAGGAAAGTGAGATGACAGGAAAGTAGCATGAAGGAAAAACCCAAACCAGTAAGATTCTGCTTTTCAGCTGGGAGAACTGCTATTAGTTTGGGTAATTGGGTTTTTTCCCACCAAAATGAAGATTCAGGTGGTGAGAGAACTGATTCATGGCAGACAGATAACATTGCACTGTTTGCAGCCTGTTAGAGCTGAACACACACAATCTGTGTTGGTTTTTTCCTCTTCCTTTTTCTATTTTTTTTTTTTAAGTTGTAATATCTGAAGCTGTCCCCAATGGCATTCTGCACGTAGGGGGTAAAATCTGGAATTCCCTAATTTCTCCTGTTTTCTAATGAAAACCATTACTTGTACAAATACAGATTTCTTTTCCCCTTATTTTAAATTGCAGTGGTTTTAAAGGGGTGCTTTTTGGTGCAGCCTCTGAAAGTTGGGGTCCCCTGGTAATTGTGATCACAGTCTCACTGAAAACACTTTGCTTGGTTCGGTGGGTTTGGTTTTTTTTATTTTTTGACATCAAATTAATATTCTCATCACCGAGCGTGAAACACAGATTTGACAATAGACCAGCTTCCTCTTTGTTAAAAACTCGCCAAGAGTTTCAGAGTTGAAAGGCTGAGTAAATCTTTATATCTGAGGGGGTAAGCTTAGTGTTATTTCTTGTTTTTAAGAGTGCTGTACTGGCGAGCTGCAAGCTGTCTGAACATTGCAGAGACCCTTTGGGAGCTCCATTGGTTTTCAGCAAGTCTTTGCATGCAGTGTGTTTGTACTGGCTGAAGACAGCGCATGGCTCTCTAAATAATTTACAAGTTGATTAATAGACTCACATGGGTATAATTAGAAGAGGGAGAGACAGCAGCTACAGTAACGGGTACAGTGCTTGGGGGAACTAGAGACTTTATTTTTTTTAAAGAAACTTTCTAGGGTGCTGGGCGTTTGAAGATAAGTTGGGAAGAGCTCAGTGCCTCTTCTCTTTTGAAGTGGAAATAGGACAGTTTGAATCCGTCGAGTTTAATTTTTCACAAGCTTTAGGGGCCCTGCAGTGCAACTCCCTTTTTATTATTGAAAAAAACTCTCCATTTTTCTTTCATTTTTCACACACATGCACACACACACACGCACACACACAGAGAGCCCAAACAGGAGCTAATAAACAAATCGATTTTCTACTTTATTTAAGTTAGTTTTACCGCGATTCTATACCTCCTCTAAATGTGCATCTTGCTCGCAAATATACTGCGTAAAGTTACAGAGATATTTATGAATACACCACACTTTAATTTATGCATTTTTAAGAAACCTTCACCTCTGTTTGACAATGCTTTTGAAGTAGCTCCGTTTTTCAAGTCAAACTTTTGACTTTTCCTCTGGGACTGCTACAAAGGTTTTTTTATGGAAAATAGGTAGCAGTCTTTTTTCCTACTAGGAGAAAATTGGTGGTCAAGAGAACAAAATAAAATCTGATTTTTTTCTTTTCTGTTTTAGGTGGCTGTATTTTTATAAGAGATGCAAGGTTGTAGAATAGATAGTTTTAAATGCAAACATATAGGCAGTAGGTCATAATTTTTTCCCCTGAGTTTTACTTTTTAATGTGATGAATCACTGCAAGAGGATAAATTAGAATTCCCTTTATCTGAAAACCTACAATGTATTTTTCTTTATTCTACAATCCAAATTGGTGTATCTCTCCAGCAGATACTCAAAGCTGGAGGGAGCCTTGGTCTACAAAGACATTTTTAAAGGCCACCCTGCTTAGGAGTAATAACAAAGCAACCAAGAAATCCACCCTATAAAGCCAACCCTGGAAGCCAGACCAGGCAAAATAAATGTGATTTGATTTGAGAGAGGAGTGCAGTTGTTTTCTGGAGCAATTGTGATGATCAGTCAGTTAATGGGTACGGTTCTGCCTATATAAACTGGTCTTGCAATGGCATTCACCATTCCTACTGTTGCTGCAGGATCAATATTTCAATATTAGTGCCACAAACCCTCATGGATTTGAGTGAAGATGTGGTCCTTGGCCGTTTGGGGCCTCGTAGTTGTCAGGGGCTTTTAAACAGCAAAGTACAATATAAATGTGAAGTATTAATCTTTTATATTTATATCGATCTTCACTGCTGACAGTCATTCTTTAAAATTGAGGGAAGTGGCGGTTCCTTTCCTTCCCTTGCAGCACTGTCTCCTCAGCAAAGGGCTGCTGACTTGAATTCTGTGTGGTTTTCTCTTTGGGATGGAGATATCATAGGAGTTTTTATACAAAAGCCAGAAGGAAAAGCACATTGCATATTGTCAGCATCCCCTTTTTTTTGGAGTTTAACATAAAATCCTCGCTTTGGCTCTGTTTCAGGAGGTGTTATACAAACAGAACCAGGCTGCTGTATGAAGCAGACTGTTTTAATGACAAGCAAAACATTTAACAGCTCTTGTGCTCCCTTTACATTTTTAAATATCCCTTTAATGAGGCTGGGAGGTGTCTGGAGAAGGGGAGACACAGGTCTGGGCAGGATCCATCCCTCTGTTGAGGACCTGGTAGAGATAAGGAACCCCTGAGCATCCTCTCTTCTCATCCCATGGGGGAGCAGGATTTGGTGTAAAAAGCCAAGATGTTTTTCACCGTGTTTATCAGACCAATTTATTCTCCTTTTTTTTATGTTATCACTGTCAAAAAGGATTTGTAGGTCAAATTCTCCACCATTGCAAGCCCTGTGTTCTTCAGTAGAGCTGAACTTTTGGAAATAAGGAGAAATAGGGAACTTGGTGGATAATGGCAATGATGCATCCAATGGGTTTGAAGTGTAATTGCTCTCTCTAACTGTAGCCCCTCTGTGGAAGCCAAAGGAGTAAAAAGAAGTACGAATACACATTTTGTTACTGATTTTAGAAACGGTGAGCTTAGACACATCCCTGGGAGGTAGCTCAGAGCAGCTTTTGTCTCCCAGGCAGGTAAACTGAGGCAGAAAACCTCGTTGAGCTCGAGCCCTGCCACACTCAGGGAGTGTGGATGGGAGCTCAGGTGTGTGGCTCCTGACCCTGGAGTCAGCCCCTGCATCATCCTGGGACTCCCTGCGAGCCAGGGCCATTAGGCAAATCCGTGGAAAACAGCACAGAGGCCATTTTTAGGAGGAAAAAAGCTTTTTGTTTGCATGCTGGATACTCAGCTTGGCCTGAATTTCCATTGCTGCTAACAGGTAAAGTGGTGTCAGGGGCTGGAATCTTACCTCGACACTAAATGTGATCAGATTCCTGAACGTCTGGTTTGATACCTGTGAGGAAGCAGTTTTGAAGGTCTTAATTTATCCTGTATCATATGATTTATGATGATTATATGATCGATAATTTGGGATTGTACCTGCCTTACAAATAGTATCATTTCCACTTTAATATAGCTAATTCCTATTTTAAACGACCAAAAACCTAAAAAAGATTTTGAAAAAAACCCAAAAAACCCGAAACACAGAAAAACCCCCAAGACTGATTCTAACATATTCTAACAAGCAAAATATTTAAAAGATGGAAATGAAATGTTTTATCGCATTATTTATTTTACTGTATTAAAATAATTACTCTGATTCTTACAGCAGCCCTTCTCAGCAGTGCTGTGAGTGTAAAACGAGCGAGCAGAGATGGGATTTCTGTAGGAATGGTGCCTTTGGTGGATCACCTCCCACGCCGCGTTCGCAGACCCGCGGCGCTGCCGTGTTTGCTGCGCTGCCTCTCTGTCCCTGCTTCCACACCGGGGATGCTCTGAGTGTTTCCGTGCCGGCCCGGCGCTGTCGGGGCTCGGGGAGGCCTCAGCAGCCGCCGGAGAGGGCTGTTTTTCCCTCAATTCCCGGGATTTCGGCACCGCCGTGGCCGGGGCTGCCCGCGGGGCGGGGACCGCTGCACTGCCCGCCGTGACCGCGGGGTGGCGACAGAGAACAGCCAACCGGGCCGGGCCGCGCGGGTGAGACCCCCGGGACCACCCGGGACAGCCCCGGGACAGCTCTGGGGACAGCCCCGGGACCAGCCGGGACAGCCCCGCGACAGCCCTGGGGACAGCCCAGGGGACAGCCCCGGGACAGCCCTGAGGACAGCCCCGGGACCAACCAGGACCACCCGAGACAGCCCTGGGGCCAGCCCCGGGACCACCCGGGACAGCCCTAGGGACAGCTCTGGGACCCCCCGGGACCCCTCGGGATCCTGCGGGATCGTGGGGCTGGAGACCCCCGGCAGAACCCCTAGACACTCCTGCACCCCTCGAGTGGGCGAGGCTGGAGCCCCCTGGGACCCTCCGGACCCTCTGGGACAACCCCGGGCCCGTCCTGGTGCTCGGGGCTGGAGACCCCCGGGACTCCCTGGGACCCTCCGGGACCTCCGAGGTGCGCGGGGCTGGAGCCCCCGGGACCCTGCGGGACCGCAGGGCTGGAGCCCCCCGGGACAAGCCTGGAACCCCGCTGGGTGCACGGGGCCGGAGCCCCTCGGACTCCTCGGGACCCGACCCGGGTGTGCGGAGCCAGAGCCCCCCGGAGACTCCCCGGAGGAGCCGATCCCTTCCCCGACTCCCGGGAGCAGGACCGCGGTGTTTTCCTGCCGCTGCCACTGCAGCGCACCTGGCTCGGCGTTTATTGACGGTATCCGAGCCGCTGCACGCAAACCTGCCCGTCCTCACCCACCGGCAGCTTGGAGGATTAGCCTAAATTATCGATCAGCCTACGCCATGGTAGCATGCTAAATCATTCTCAAACACATTAAAAACCGATTTTTACAATCGCGATTGATACAATCTCCGAGGACCTTAATGTGGGCAAGAAAACAGAATAGAAAAAGCCAATTACTCATCGTGAATCATCCAGAGTTCCTAGGGCAATAAAATAAGGAAATCTCGAGCTTTGCTAATTTTGGGATTTCCTGGACAATTCAGGAAAGTAGCCTTTGGCAGTAGCTTATACTCAGGACAAGATGTTAACTGTCAACTACTGGGATCAAGCCTCAGGCATCTGAATTAGCTGGGAAAGTCTTCAGACCTTGCTAAAAAAAAAAAATCTCTATGAGCAGGATAAAGCATAGATGGACAGTAGTGTCAAAAGGACCTTTTAGAGCACAAAGCTGTCAGAATTTTTATCTGTAAATGCATTTATGCTGTACTTAGAATCGAGGTTTTATAGGTTTGGAGAAGTGAGTCGATACCCTTCAAAAGTCTGTTTTAAAGGGAAATATACGGAGGAGGTATCAATTTAAATATTATAATTGTATAGCTTGGAGCACTGACAGCATTGAAGTTATTGGAGAACAGTGCCCTGTAATCTCTCAAGTGGTGTTTTTCCCTTTCAGACTGTGCCTTTAATGTTCTGTTACTTTTGTCTGGGGCAGATGGTTTGATTTTGTACCTGATTGCCTGATCCGGGTTTCTATTAGTCCTGCAGATCCATGGATTGGGGCAGAGCTAATGGGCCACACTCCTGTGAGCTTCACAAGGAAGTCCTTTTCATGAGAAGTACCTGATACCTGTGAAAGCCTTTGAAGCTCTGAGAAGTAAATTTATTTTTTTAAATGTTCTGCTGGAAGGTGCTGATTGACAGCCCCGAAGATGGGAAATCTCTGGGTGTCCACTCAGCAGTTCCAGCATGAACAGCAGCACTTTAAGCCTCAGTTCCTTGTCCCCTGCCTGATCAAACCCCTGAGCTGATTAGATCACTTCTTAGGTCCACAGCTGCCAATTTGGGGTGTAGTCTTGATCATTCATGTGGTGGAGACAGGCTGGGAGATAAAGGAGACACAGAGTGTGGGGCTGGTGTTCGGCGTGAGCAAATTCCATTTCCATCTGGAGCTGGTTGTGGCCTCATTGTGCTGCTGTTCCATCCTGGGGTGCACTGGGATCCTGTTCCATAGCTGATTGTGGTGCTCTCGGGAATCACTGCAGCTCAGTGGCCCTGCAGCTTTATTTCTGATGGGTGAATTTTACTCCTGTGCCTTGATTTCTCACCCTAATAGAGACATGCTCCCACCTTACCAAGTCTGGATATCTCTTCGTAGCAGCACATTGTAATTTTTACAAGAAACTTACCTTTGGACTTCTCTAATGATAAAGTAAAATCTCTCTCGAGTCTCATTCCCCCAACTTTCAGAGTTGGAAACTCACACAAGCTTATGTTGAAAAGGAATTGATTATTCAAAGCTCTTGTGCTTCATAATCTTCTTAAAACATGTAGATTGACTGTCTCATCAGGAAAGCTCTATATTTTACTTTGCTATATGCCCACTGGGTCGTGTGCTTAAGGCCAGGAGACCTCTGGCTAGTTCCTCACAGGCTGTGTGCCCCTCCAATTACAGGTTATTAATTTGCCTTACATTCCAGAGACAGTTCCACATGAGTGAAAAGGAATTCTGTACTGCAGAGTTCTTCATTACCTACTCTGTCTGTACTACAAAATAAGAATAATACTGATCTTTTTTTCTCCTTTTTTTTTCCTTTCCTTCCCTCTGGTCTGTGGAAGATGTTTTACAGTTTTAATGCAGCTGTTTTAAGTGTGACTGTTGCTGTTCAAGGGCAGCTGACGTACTTTGTAATGCCACCGAGCAGCCAACAAGCTCTGTTTCCCCATTGTGTTGAAGTGATAGGTATGTTTGCTAATCAAGAGGAGAGCAGAGCTTGCTGTCTGACTTGTTTATGTTTTATTTCTCACCATCAAGCTTTAGAGGGAGGCACAGAAAATATGTAAGCGTCTATATTATTCAGTGATGTACATGTGTACATGGGTTTACAAACTGAAGGGTATTCCTGATGTCTTGCAGTCACTCCTGGCTGAAGTGACAGAGGTGTCAGGTGTCCCCAGCATCCCTCAAAACACCCCAAACCTGGCATGTAATTAGTTAAACTATTAATTAATTTTCACTGCATCTCGATTTTTTTCTCCCCTCTTGTGTTTGCTTCAGTTTTGTTCAAAAACAGTGACCACAGTGGAGGATTTTGATCCTCAGGGTTCACAGAAGGCCTGTGGGAAGCGCTCAGACCCAGGAGATGCTGCCAGGCTCCCATCACAATTGCTTTTTAATTTCCTTGTAGGCTGCAGTGTTTCTCCTTCCCGCATGAAGGATGGAAGCAATCTGGGCCCCTGGACCTGGGGAATCTCCCAGGATCTGCTGGAAGCCCAACAGCACAGGATTCCCATCTTTCTGTGCCATTCCTGGACCCTTCAGCCTCTGCCCAGATCCCCTGTTCATCTCACAGGATGTCAGCTCTGGCAGAATCCAGCTGCAGTTTTACTCAGGGGTTTGTAGGCTTTATTCCGATTCCGTGCGAAACCGTTTTGAGCATTCTGAAATTTAAAAATAATTTTAAAAAAAAATTAAAAAAGGAATTTGGCATCTCTGTAAATCCATGTCAATGATTCCAGTAGGAACTGTCATAAAATAACACACATGAAGAAAGTTTTAGTGCTGCAGCCAGAAATTCAGGAGTATGTGAAAATTCCACTGGTCTTTGTATGGAATACATTTTTGGGAAAGAGAAATAGAGTTAATTTGTTTTTCTTTATTCCTACTAGGATGTGTTGGATTTGTATGACAGTGAGGAGAGAAGTGCCCTGGAAAGAGCACTGAAATTCTCGTGTTATCCCTCCTGTGCCTGCCTGCAGCTCAGGTCTTGGATAGAGAAGAGCATCCATCTGATACCATTCCTTCCTGCTGCTGCGCTATTGTACAGTTAATTTTATGAATCCCATTTTTAACAGAATACCCAATTTTGCATTGTCGTTTTTCTCTTTGTCAAGTGCGTGGGTTTATTCCGTTTCTTTTTTTTCCTCCTTTCAGCAGATGGAGAATATTACTCTCTTTAACTTGTTCTTTTATAATGTGAAGTGGATATCCTCAATTAATACACTAATCTGTTTTCTAATTAATTCCCTGCGGTTTTCCTCCCTTTTTGCTGGTACATTGAATCCTGAGTGCAGTTCTGTAAACTCAGTAATTTGATTATTCAAAGGAGAAGCCATGAATTTCACGGCAGAGGTGCAATGTTAAATTCCAGGCAGCAAATGCATTCTATTACTGCAGTTTAAAACCTGCTTGTTCCCGGGGTGGAACTGTGCACTGCTAATAATTCACTCTGCTAAAATACAGGCAGATTCCTGTCAGCTTGTCCTGAAGAGAAGTGCAGTGTTAGAAATCTGACACATACACTCTCCTACAAGCACTTGTTGTATTTTTGTATGCAGATGTGATGGCAGGGTGAGCATCAAAACATCAACCTGCCATGATGGGGATTTATGTAGCAATTTCTCTGTCTTGTTTGCAGTAGAGGGACCGGTGTATTAGACAGATGAAGGGAAGGGGCTCTCCTTGCTGCTTGGGAATTGTTCTGGCTGCTGCTTTGGGAAGCAGCTCCAGGTGATTTTGCTGTCCTTTCTTTGGGGTTATTTGACACTGAGCCGAAGATGTTACAACACTCACTGGAAAATTTATAATCACTCTTGTGATTAATAATTTAATTCTAAACACTACCGCCCCCCCCCAAAAAAAAAAATTACCTATCTTGATTGAAATATTTTACTTTTTGAAGACTCTAGTGAAAGTGTGCAGGATAGGTCCTTACCACTGTGTCCCATTAAACAGAGTTTTAAAAGCTCCATAGTGGTTGTAATCCCAGTCAGCATCTTGCTTATGTTCTCTTTTGCCCTAAAGAAAAATAATAATAGAGGAAAAAGAGCTTTTAGCTCTAAAATTATGGGTTCGTCAATATAGTAGTTAAAGTAGTTGAAATTAATTTTGGAAATTATATTCAGTTATAGAATCATCAAGCCTTTGGGTATATTGGAGCAATAGCATATGTAGCCTGTTGTGGCAGAACCATTATCACCTGCTGAGTTCAATCCAGAGTGCTCAGAAATTTCCTTCCTCTTTTAGGATTTCTTTTCCACAACTTGGGTCATTGTTTTTGCATTTTGGTAAGACTGTGTCACACACGTCACTGTGACATCAGTCCAGTGTGGCTGAGAGGGAAAAGCACATTGTGAAATTATGTAGGCCCCAGGTTTTACCAAATAATTTGGTTTTGGTTCCTTGTGAGTTTGGGATAGCAAAGATGCAGAAGCCAACGATGTCCAGTATCAATCAGTCATAAATGGCAATAACTGTGAGGTTTCGTTCCAGAAGGACCCGTGTGCATCTCCCTCCAGTGCAGACTCAGCACACAAAATAAATGTCACCTTTTTCCTCCTCTGCAGTCCCGGACAACCTTGTCCTGAAGCTGCTGACAGAACGCCTGAGCGCCCTCGACTGCCTGACCAATGGCTGGGTGCTCTCTGGCTTCCCCAGGAACACTGAGCAGGGAAAGCAGCTGCAAAAAGCACAGATTAATCCCAACAGGTAAGAGAAATTCAGCCATCACGATATTATAGATATGAAAAATCTGCTTGTAGAAAGATCCAGATCTTTATTGACATTGTTTATGCTGTTGCATCTTATTTATTTCTTCCTTCGCAAGGAAAGGGGTCTTGCTCCTGGAGAGTAGGAAATAGAGCCCTGGCCTGACAAATGCTCCAGATGGCCAAACCGTGGGAGAGAGAAGAGGTTTGTTGTTCTGGTTATTTGTTTGAGTTGCCTCTAAAGCCAAACCATAAGAAATGGATTAAAGTTTGGATTATATGAGAAGATGTATTTTATTTGCAGCAGGAGGGGGGATCTGCATCTTCTTTCTTCAGCATTGACATAATGCCGTGGAAATATATTGGTATTGCAAGGAGCTCATTATGAGACTTTTGGGTTTTGTGAAATAATTAAAAACAACATGAGAATTACATTTTATTGGAGCTATAATGAATTGTTCAGAAATGTAATATGAGAGGCAGCAGCATCCAAAGAGAACTGTTACGAGTGCCAAGCAAATAAAATGAGTTACTTTTCATCAGCTGGTCCAGAGGTGGCGAGGATTTAAAGCACTGGTGCACTCATCAAAGCTGAGAGGGTTTTCCGTTCATTTCCCAGAGCCCCCTGGTTCTGTCCATCCCCCTGGCTGCCACAGTGGCCATCCCAAAGGCACGCATTGGAAATCTGTAGTCTTGAGGTTTCCGAGGAAGATGTTCCTATCTAAACAGTGCTGGTAGGAAAGGAGTGTTAGCCACGCCAAGGTTTCATTTGGCAAAGTTACTTTTCCTGGATCCCCTCCTGTGCAGGGATAGGAGGAGGATGGAAAAGGGTGAGGCTGAGTTGGAGAGAAAGTAGAGGGGAGTGCAGAGGGAGGGAGCTGGCAGTCATCCATCAAGGTTTGAGAAGGGAAGTGTGTAAGAACAGCAGTAACATTATTTATCCAAAGGATAAATAATCTTAAACAGGAATCCATTTAATGAAATCAATGAAGAAGGAACCTCAAAACTTATGCTGGACTCAGTTAAACATTTCCCACAGCTTATTCTTCTTGTGCATTTAGAAGGAAGGTGCTGAATCCCTGAGCACGTCTGAGCCCCGAGATCAGTGTGAATACTCGAGTGTGCCCCGTGTGCTCCTGCACAGCACTGAGACCTCATCAAGTGAGCAAGAGCAGCTCATTTCTAAATTGGATGTGTGGAAATTCAGCACTGATCCATTTGCTCAGCCTTCCTTCCCTTTAAAGAGCTCTACACGTTCACATTTGAGTCAAGAATTTGGTCCCTACTGCTTTATACAAGGGTTGCAGTGAGGGACAAAATTAGACATTGAGTCTTTGATTGATCTTGGAGCTGATATTTTCCATGAAGCTGAAGTAGTAGGGATGTAAGGGAGAGAGGGTGATTATAAATAAAAGGACATATTGCAGCATAGGATAGCAGGGCAGTAATTCAGTTTCAGTTGTGATGCTAGTTATAAAATACTATCTGCAGAGGTGGTGTTTCTGACATCAGGAGAAAAATCTGATAGAATTATAGCCTTGAAATCAATCTGGGAATAGGATGCAGAAATCTATAAATCAGACGCAGAACAATCTACAAAGTCTCATTTTTAGGAGGGCTCTGTTGATGAAATTAGATTAAAATAAATTTACATATATATCAAGTTTATTATTAAAATCTAGTCACATCAGTAAACAAAATTATTTGTGAAAGAGAATGTTACTCTGGTTTTTGAACTCAGAGTAGACCTCTTTGGCTGATCAGAACACAGAGTTATTGTCTGCTTGTCAAGTCACAAATCTATTCCTTAGAGCTAATAAATGGTTAGTGTTCAAATACTATGTTTTATCTGACTCCCGCCTCATAAAGCTACTGCACATAATACTAAATTATACAGCATTGAGCAGGATCAGTCTCCTGACTCCTCCATCTTATGGAAAGAAAAACAAACCTAGTAATTGATGGTAGAAAAGAAGGAAAATAAAGTTATTTGAAAACAAACAAAATGGGCTATAAAGTTTGTTAAAATGTAATAATAAAAAAAACCTCATACAGCATCAGCTACTGCATCCGAAGAACTGCTCTGGAACAAAAGGAAAAAAATTCAATTCCCACTGAAAAAGTTAGGGGGTTTCTTTAAATTAGAATTTGCAGTAGGGTGAGGGTTTGGCCCAGGAAAAGCAGCAAACTCTTTCTCCCAAAGAGCTGCTCCTCCTGAGCCCAGGGAAGGCAGGAGCTGCGTTCTGTGTTCCTCCTGTGCAGCAGCTCCTGCCTAAGTGGACAGGATCCTCATGGCATTGAATCGGGGCAGCCTTTAGGGCAAATAAAGAGCTGAATCTATTAAAGGCCTCCCGGCTGAGGAGTAAAAGACACCATTAACCACTTAGTGCAGGCGTGAATGGGAATCCACAGACAATCACTGGGAGGCTTCTGAAGCTCCAAACCACTCACACAAAGGACTGGCTTCAGTTCCTCACCCAAATGAGTGCAAATGGGTATTTTAGCTTTTTTAATTGTTAATACTCAAGCAACAATAAGAAATGTATGGTATAGCCATAGGTGGTTCTACTGAAAATTCTATTTGATATCCATCAAAATATTTTTTTTTGTTTTGCTCTGTCCCAAAATTAGAGCTAAACCGAGATTCAGCAGCAGCAGTGCCATGTGTTGTGAATCTCTGGCTGTCACCTTCAGCTGGTTCCGATCATTCCTCTGCTGGGTTCAGGCCAGCTTAAGGCAATCAGCAGTTTAAGGATTCCCTGAGTCAGAGGATCCTCTGGACACTCCTAATCACCCCTTTTCCTTGTCTTTATAATCTCTTTTTCAATTCTGTACTTTTGACCACCAAATCATGCAGAAAGGAGTTTCACATTTTACCGGGTGTCATATGAAAACACTTCATAATTCTTTTCCTGGTGCATTTCTTCTTCTGAGAAACAGTTACAGACATTCCCTGATCATGTCTCCCAACACTCCCGATGTTCTAAGCCTCTTGGATTTGCCCTTCAGTCATTTTTCTCCCTGTTCTCTCCCTTCACTGGTCATTCCAGCCGTTTCTTTGACGAGGTGGGACAGCCAGAACAGCAGCCAGGTTTGAGAGCAGCACCGTGTACTGGAGCTGTATATAACACAAACACTTTTATTTTGCTCTTAACTCCATTACTCATAAATGCTGATATTCTATCAGATGTTACCGTGATAGATTTTGGAAGAACATCTTGTGTGTGTTGACTGTGGGAACTAAACGTTGTTTTTTTCAATGAAAATATACCAAAAATTTATAAAGTGTCAAAAACCTCCATTGAGTGAGTCCAAACTCTTTAACTCAAGATTTCTGGAGTTCAAATTGCAGCCGGGTTTGTGTTGGAGCTCTCCTCACGCTCTCCCACCAGTGCCAAAGGGCTCTGCCTGTCCTGGGATTGCCCCTTCCCCTGCTCCATTATTTCCTTGGTTTTGTCCCTCTGATCTGAATCCAGGGATGGTTTTACTTTTCACTATTGATTAATTACATTACAGCCTACAAATAATACAAGAGAACAGACAAAGCTGGGCAGGGGAGGGATGAGCCGGAGGATTGACCTAACAATACATCTATAATATATTTTTAATACCCATTTTTTTCCAAAATTGAAGTTGTTTCTTTCCCAGTAGAGAAAATAAACAGCAACAGCTTCTCCAATGCAAGTTTTCCAGCAGGGTTTTATTTGGTCTTCAAAATGATGTGGCTGCGTTCCCAATTATGTCATCTTTTTACATAATATATTTAAAGCTTCTTTTTCATCATGCTGCTGAGAACATGTATTCAAACAGTTTAGGATAATGAAGTTCCTAATTTCTAAGGTAGAACATGTGAATGTGTTGAAAAGGGAGAAATCAGAATGGAAAAAAATAGATTTTTTTTTCTTTTTAACTATTTGGTCTTTACATGGAGCTTTCTTATTTCTGCAGCTGATCCCAATGTGGATTAGGGATAATAAACAGCCTATTAATGGAGGCCTGAACTAGGAAATGGAGTTTGAATCAGCAGCAAAATTCAATGGCTGGCGAAGGTTAATAACTCCATTACTATCAGCTCTATTTTTGAGCCGTTTGAAGAGCTGGGTGTTAGCCTTATCTTACTCCTCATTAATTGAGCTAATAGAACCCCAGTGACCCCACCATGCTGCCATTATCTGAGAGTTTACCAGACATGGACTGGAATACTTATCACTGAATATGTGTTCCTCAGATTCATTTTTTATATCAGAAATATTTTTGTTAAAGATTGGCTGCCTTCAGGTCCCTTTTTGCCTTTTCATTTCTTTGCTGCCTTTTGTAACAGTTACATATTTGGAAATTACATGTAAATGACTTAATTAAATCCATATCAAGGAACAAGCTAAATCCCAAAATAGTTGCATCAATGAAATATGATAGTGATTGAATTACTCTGACATGGAAAAATCTTACAGAGCATTTCTAAAATTTTGACCTAATTTGAATGATGGATATTGTGTATTTATAATAGATGTGGTAGTTGATGGCATACAAAAATCTGATGAATAGCAAAGAAGCAATGCTATGATTATATATTATTTTTTCCTCATTTTCAGGAAAAAAAAAAAAAAAACCCAACAGAAAAATGAGGTGATAATCAAGGTACTAAATCAGTACCTTGCCTGCACCAGGGAGACGGAAACAGTAGGAAAAGTCCAAGTGAACTATGTAGGATTGGCCTTTATTTGTAAAATGGTATAAATAATAGGCAATACAATTCTCTGTTTCACTCCTTCTCACTTCTTTCTCAGCTCACTCTTCCCAGTCCCATTCCATGGCTGCTGGTTTGGAGACTCTTGTCTTCACTAATGCTAATTGCTTTGGCTTTATTATCCCTTAGCATATCCGTGCTCCCATCTCAGCTGGACTCTTCCTCCTCCATCACGTGTTCAAACCAAGCAGACTTTTGGTAAAACCCATGGGGCAGTGGGGCTAAAGGAGCTGGGTCTTCCAGAGTTCTGTGATGTGCTTAGGAAATAGAAACCTGTTTGGAAAGTGTGGTTTAGGTGATGACTCCTGATCTGTCTTCCCCACCCCAGCAGAGACACTGCAGCTCTTACCTGTGCGGAGTGTGCACCCACAGGTGTGCTCTGAGGGACCACAGCACCTTGGCCAAGAAGAAAAAATAACCAGTTTAGTTCCCCAGCCAAAATCCCAGTGTTTACTGGGCAAAATTAGCAAATCTTCCTCTCACCTGACCTTGCAAACAACTCATCTGCTTCACTCAGTGAACAGGATCGGTTTAATCCACGTTAAATTTCCATTCCTGCAGCCTTTCCCGAGCCACAGGACTAACTCAGTGATTGTGTTCTCTCTTGATGCAAGTCTTTGATTAACTCATTTACCTTTCTTTCCTGATCTGCCCCCAGTGCAAGAGGCATCACTAGGCATGGCATAATGGGCAAAATATATCTGGGAATCACCCATTCCCTCTGTTCTGTACTCCCAGGGGCTACGTGTAGTGCAAAAATTCACCCACACAGGCTTTTGCCCACACAAACCCAATGGAAGCAGCTCCTTATTCAGATTTCTGAGGTTTAGCCATTGCTGGGGAATCCTTATTCTCCATTCTCCTCCTCCTCCTCAGCAGACTGTGCTCTCTCTTCCCTCCTAACACTAATCTGAATAGAAGCTCTTGCTCTTAAATAATCCAATAGACAGAAAATTGGATGATTACAATAAAAAGATTATGTCACTTCTGCTGCACATTCTGCCTGACCTATATTGGTCCCAGAAGAGCCTTTCTCTCCTGGGGAAAAGCATTAATATGCATCTTGAGCCAGCAATAGCAAAACATCAAATGCAGTTTTAAAATCCTTCCATGGGCTTTCTGTAGGATGCTGCATTTGCTGTCACAAGCTGATTCTGCTCCAGCAAGAATAGGAGGTATATTTGGCTTCAGTTGTGGGAGGTAGGGATTATTTTTAGAAGTTACCTCATCTCGTACAGGCTTCTTTTGATGGCTGGAGTTTGTGTGGTGAAATCCTGGATGCAGCAATTAAGGAGTGCTCTGATCTCAGCAAGCTTCCAAAGTCTCCAGGAAGAGAAAGAAGAAAAGCTTCTACTTCTAAGTCAGTTTTTTTTATATTTATTGTTATTTTAAGGACCCAAAACCACATGCACAACCCTTTCATTCTTTATGCTGCTGAAAGGAGGGAGATTTTCTGCAGTAACTATCTCTCACAAATGAGGAAACATTAGGAAACCTGAATATTTTCTATCCTGGTTGCCCTTATCTTGGAACCATTTTTCCTGGAAGTTGCCATCAACATCAAGGCTGCCTTTCTGAACTCAGCACCGAACTGGAGCAGGCAAAATCTGTAAAAGCAGCAGAGTCTGGGCTACTTTTGATGTCTTTGGCACTGGCAGCAAGTTTCAGACAAGACAAAGCCAACCAGTCATGTCTCAGTGCAACAACAACTTCTTTGTGATACCAATCTCTGCAAATCAGCCAAGGTTGTTCAGGGCATTCACCTAAGACATGACTTTGGTTTAAGGAATGAAGTGAAACAGCCATGGAAATCAAAGTGTTACCATTTAAACAGCAGCCAAGTCTAACCTGTGCGTTTCCCCTGTGCCCTCTCTCTGCTTAAGTTTTTATTCACACATTTTGGAGCATCCCCAAGAGCTCCCTGAGCTCTCCTGGTTCCCTCAGGTCCCCCAGTTTGATCTCCATTCATCTCGCTCTGCAGGACTGACTCTGGGCTGGGCTCCAGCAGTGCTGGAGGTGCTGAGTGCTGTGGCAGTGCCCTGAGGGCTCATCCTGCAGCTCTTCTCGAGGCTCTCTGGTGCACAGTCCCTTTGAACCAACAATGCTGCCAAGATGGGGACAGAGCAAAGCTGTGGCTGCACAGTCATGCGCCATCAGTGCAACGCTGATTGGTCTCACCGGGTAAAATATGATGTGCTTTGTCAATTCTGACTCTTTCTGCATGGTCTAAAGCAGTCATTTTCAAAATTTCACCTTAATTAACTCAGTAGTTCACACACAAATAAGAGCCATGTACATGCAAGGCTGATTTTGTAGCATTTAGGAGGTTTTTGTAATGAAGGTGCTGGTTTCGAAATCTGCCTAGAACTAGAAAAACTTTTGAAAAATAAATGAGGGAGGAAAGCTTTATATTTAAAGGTGTGGCAGCATTTTAATTTAATTTACCAATGCATTTAGTTTGCACTGGGTAAGAGAATATATATAGACAAAACTAAAGAGAGTTTTGCATGTGTGAGAACTAAAAATGAAGTCATTTAGTGTCTGAGGAAGCACAAGGGGAAATCAGGGCTGGCCAGTGTTGTCCAGCATCTCCCATCATGCCGATATCTTGTTGATTACTTCAGTAGCATGGTAGCAAAATTTGTCTGAATATTCTTCTGAGTAGATGCAGTAAGGCCACCCTTACGTCTTGTACAAGTTAAAACTGAGTTTATGAACTCCATAACTGCTGGAATTCAGAATTTCTGGGGTAAATCATGGACAGGGTTGTGCCAGCCGTGCTCTGATTTATTGATCTCTTTGGATCTGGGACTAATCCCAGATTTAGGCTTTACTCAGAGCTGGGGTGGCAAAACATTGGCAGAACAGGCATTGTGCTGCTTTTGCTTGGACTCTCCAGGCTGAAGATCTGGGGAGAGAAATGCATCAGTCTGTAGCAAATATAATACAGTTTTGGTGATTAAAACTGACAAGTAATATTGCTTATTGAATGGAGACTGGCTTGTCATTACCGTGAGGATTAGAAAGTGTAATCTTCATTAAAACATCAGTGGATTTACTGCTGTTTGCCTTGGAACAAGATATTTGCTCAGAATTTTCTAGTAAGTAAATTCAGTAAGTGCAGGGCAATTTAAGAGAGGGGAACTGAATCCTGCCGTAGTTTGCTCTGCAGGAAAGGTGTAGGAATGATCCCTGAGGTCTGACAGATGCACTGCATCTAATTCTATGGGCCTGGATCACCTGCAGTCACATAAATGTATTAATCACTATCACTTCAATTGGCTTCCTTTGGCTCGGGTGTAAGGGCTTTTATGCTGTGCAAGGATCATATTTTCTGTCCCTAAATTCATTATGTTTACAAAATTCCATTTAAAATGTCCTCTTAAAGACTTGAAACACATTTTGTGAAAGGCTTTTTTCTGTTCCACAGAGGCTTTTAAACATTCCCCTTTTCTAACAGGTGCTGTATCTCTTAGCTCAGTAGGACACTGTCATGCTTTGATAAAAATAATTCTTAAAAAATTGTGGCCTAATATTCTTTTGACAGGAATGCTGATTAATATCCCACTGATATTCACTGAGTGAACAATTCTGTTCTTTTGAGAACACTGACCAAAGGTCAAGATACAGTAGGTTAAAAGAATAATGGTTTCATTTAACCTTCTAATGAAAGCTGCTACTTCAGTGAACCTAATTTAAGCTGATTTTCAGGACAAGTCTACAGGAAAAGTTCCTCCTCTCGTACTTGGAGTGAAATTAAAGGATTCCTACTGGCCATGAATGTGCCCCAAAGTTAAACAAATACAAAATAAAGAAATAATGTGTTTTTTCAACCCTTTGAGTCCTGTGAAGTCTTCAGATTGACCTTTTTTTCCAAACGCTTTTCAGTAAGACACTAAATTGTCAAAGCTAAGTGGTGGTGAATATGGAGAACTTGCCCTATTTTTTCCTACTGTCTATCTAAACATCCTTTGGCTCAACTTGAGACCATTTCCTGTAGTTCTTACAGCAAGTAGCTGTTACTCAGAAAAATCTTGCAATCAAACACAGCCAACCCAATGGTGGCAGGAGAGAAGGTTAGACATAGCAACCTGGGAAATGGAGGAACAAATTCAGTTCTTAAGGTCTCCTCTATGGCTGCACATTTGCATCTCAAACCTGGGAATTTTGATCAGCACAGCTTTCCAGTTGTCCAGTCTGCAAAAGCTTGAGAGGAGCTGCCTTGGATTCATTGAGCATCACTTTATTTCACTGCTAAGGGCAGGAGAGCTCCAGCATCAGGCTGGATGTTTGGGTTTAGTTCTTGTCATGTAGAGAATTTCTCCAGTGGTTCCTTAGTTTCTCCTGATGGAGAAACTTCTTTCTTCTGTCTTGCTTCCCTCCACCCCTACCTGACCCTGCTCTAGATCTCAACTGTTGTTTTACCTTGTTGATGTTTTGTTTATATTTGCTTTAACCAGATGCCCCTCTTTGCATGCAGCACTGGGACTCATCCCCTCTCTCCTATCAACAATAATTAGCCTTGTAAGACTAATGGAAGAAATCGTGTCTAATTACCCTGTTGAAGGCCCAATTATGTTATTAACATTTGTGGGCTATAAGCTAATGATGAGGAGAGTCTCTCATTTGCATAGCATTAAGTTAATTGAGCTGGAAGCTATGGGGTGGATAGCAGTGATGAGAGCAGGATTCTGTTACAGAATGGATAATGATGACCGGAGCAGGACGATTCACCTGACAGGTTTATTAATTAACGGCTATCTGATTACCTCAAAGAAATGGCAAGTGGCAGTGCTTCTGAAAGGCACTGCAGTATTTTTTTTAAAGAAAGGTGCTCTATCACTGTGGATATTCTAGGGTCATTTATGGTAATGGCAGTGTAAGCTCTTTCCTGGATGCTGACACAAAAACGTGTTCTGGTTTCTTCCCTGCCCTTAACAAACATCTGCAAAGAGATGATATTTGTGAAAATACCTCATTCTTACAAGGTGCACAAAGTCTGTGCTGTTGTCAGAACTGTGCATTTGGAAAATCCTTAATTGTTGGGCAGCCTGGAAGTTTTGCCCTCAGAAGAACCAGAGGGTTAGATTTTGTAAAAGGTGTTTTTCATTTTGGTGTGAGGCAGGATTCTGTGTTGTGTTAGTGAGGAAATAATATAAACATTGAGCTTTTCACATTTTCCTGATGTGTGCAAGCTGCAAGCGGAGGTGAGTGCCCTTACCTTCCGTTTATTTCTGTGTACAAACAGTTATGCAAAGTGGTTGGGCCTTTTAAGGAACAGGAGTCTTCATTTAAAACAGTTCTAAGAAGAAAAGTCTGTCTTTTTCTTTTTTGTTAAGTGTCAGATTCTATCTGATTAATTCCAAACACACTGTAATTCACAGCAGATTCAGACAGAGTCCTGTTTGAACTAGAGTATCTTTTGGAGGAAAAATCACTCTGTTTAAGAGTTGCCTGTGCAATCAATCCAGGAGTGAATAACTTACTCTGCAGTTACTCATCATTAGAATCCCACACCTCAGTCATGAATATATCTGAATGTCAAATATAGTTTCTAGTCAGCAGATCTTTTATATTTTTCTTCATCTACTCTGAAGAGCCCATTATTAAATCCCATGAGCTCCAGACCTTACCTAGTGACTAAAATCCTCAGTTCATCCTCAAAATACCTCTGACCAGACTTTTCTCAGGAAAAAAAGAGAATACTACAGATTTTAACCTTTCAGATAATGACTTTTTATCCATTTAAGTGGCCTGGTGATTAAGTTTCAATATGAATAGACTTGTGTAGAGCAGAGCCTTATAGATAAAATATATTCACTGTTATTTTCATAGAATCACAGAATGTCAGAGTTGGAAAGGACTCACAAGGATCATCCAGTCCAGCCCCTGGCACTGCACAGACACCCCAACAATGCCACCATGTCCCCTTTGTGCCAATCCTCCTGGAGCTCTGGGGCCGTGCCCGTTCCCTGGGGAGCCTGTTCAGTGTCCACCACCCTCTGGAGGAGGAAACTTTTTCTAATTCCAACCTAAACCTGCCCTGGCACAGCTCCAGCCATTCCCAAGGACTCACATGCACAAAGTCTCCCAGTATTCGGTGACTGGTATTTGTTGGGCATCAAGGAGCTGAGAACATTGATCTGATGTTGGTAAAGAGGGCAAAATTTTAGTTTACTGACTGCAGAGAGACATTGACAAATCATTAAAGGCACTTCTGGTCAACAGCAGAAGAGAAAGAAAATGAAAAATCAGAGTTTAGGGAAGAAATGTGGAAAAACAGCTCCTGGTGTGAGCTGTTCACTGGTCCTGGCTCAGAGCTGCCAGCAGGAGCAGATTCCGAGGGATTGAGGGCTGATTATTCTGTGTAGCTGAGCTGTTGTGGGCACCTGTGCGAGGTGGAGCGAGCCAGGGAGAAGCATTTGTGTGACATTTCCTCCATCTCCTTCCAGCCTGTGATGGGTCAGAGCCTCTGGTTGTGTAGAAATCACCAAAAGAGGTTGTTCAGGAAAACCAGCACAATGAATAAAAGCCTTTAATGGAATTTAAACCCTCCATCCTCCTCGTCCTCATTAGCTTTCTGTAATCAGCCCACACAGTCAGTGTGGATAGAAATATCTTTACCATATAAATTAGATTTTCTGTAAGGTGTTCTGTGGTTCACCACAGTGTCTGGCTGTGTAAAATAGACAAACACAGCATCGAGCCAAGATCTGATAGAGCAGGAATTATGTATTTAATTCAGAGTTCTGTACAGAGTGCTCATAAAAGCTTGATCATGATAGAGGGGCCAATAAACATTTGGGAACATAAATATTTCTGTAGGAAATGGCTTTGTGAAGCATTTAGTTGTTGAGTAATAAGAACAACAGAGAAAATCAGAATAACAGAAATCTCTAGGTACTGATCTGATGGGTTATATATGTTGCAATGATAATAATGTTGAGGGAGAATTTTTATGGAACCAGCAGCAACAAATACCTCGAGTCCTGCAAATTTACTAATGAATTCATTTTTCTTGTGCTTGCCCCACTTGCTATCCCTGCTGTTCAAAATTCAGCTTTAAACCTGAAAAGCAGTGGATGGCACCTCAGGGTGCTGAGCTACTCTGAGTTTGTGTGAGCTGAGTGTTTTGAGCAAAGCCTCGGAGTTTGGGCCATTTCTGGAACATCCATTACGTGTGTATTTAGGCATCAGTCCAGCCAGACAACACAGGGACATATATTTTAGGAAAGCACACTTCAAAAAGTGTTTTAAATGGCCAAATTGTAGAGCAAAACATTCTGGCAACACAGCTGGTGCTCTGTCAGTCTGTGGGCTAGAAAATAAGAAAAGAACCTGTAAGGAAAAATAAAAACAACCTAGGAATAGCTAATCAGGTTAGAAGGGATGTTTTGGCTGCAAGGATTTTGAGGGCTGTGGAGAAAAATTGTGTAAGATTAAAAAATGTTTGTCCATCCTGTCTGACAGATGTGGGGGAAGATGGAATCGTTTGTTATTTCTCTGTTTTTCCTCTGAAAACAGCAGCAGCAATGAGCTGGCAGGCACAGTGAAATGCAGTTAGCAAAAGTAATGGGAGTTGAAAGTTTGACCTTTTGTGATGGAAATTTGATATGAAAAAAGGGTCTTTTGATAATTTCTCTGTCCAATCAGATGTGGGAGATGTCTTGATCCTGTTTCCTTATTTGCATGCTGACTGATCTCATTTGAAAACCCAATCATTCAGAAATATTGGGACGTCAACAGAAATGTTACAAACAAGAAGTTGTTTTATCTGAAAGGTCTGCAGGATGTCATCTCTTGTTTTTCACTCCAGTGGCCTGATCTCTTCTTCATGATTCCATATTTTTATTGGCAGGATAAGCTGAACATATTGAAATGCAAATCGCCCTTTCCGCATTGAACCAAAATATAGGAGGTTTTTTCTGTATGATTGATTGTATCCAGGGCACTTCAAAAGACACAAAGAAAATACTTTCTGCAGTGCCTCTGATTCCTTGACATTGCCAAGTTCTGACGTTTCCTGTTAGCAGTCACTGGCACAGAGTGATTCCTGAGCCTGCTCTCCCCTCTGCTTTTCTCCCATGTGATGCCCACTCTGTTCCTGGGACAGACTCTGAGCTCAGTTTTTCTGCACAAACGCTTTGTTGTTATTAATGAACACTCTTTGTTGCTGTCCCAGGTGCTGAATGTCAGAAATGCAGTTTAATGTGTTTTACCAAATTGCAGAGGTCTTTAATCCTACAATGAGTGGTTCAAAGCCTCCCAAGATCACATGTTGTGTTTAGAACTGTCCCGATCATTATCTGGAAAGTCAGATTTCAGAGCCGAGGCACTGCCCACTTAGGTGAGTTTAGGATCAGCTTTATCTCCCAGACAATTTAACCTTTCTGTTTTCTAGAGCAGGCAATCCAATTTCCATTTTACTCAGCCTCCCAGTGGGTTGATGACAAGTTTTCCTGCAGTGTGACTGGTGTCATTATCCCTTATTTCAGAGCCTACCTATTAAACTAATGTCTTCAGCCCAAGTTTTATATTACTTAACCCAGAAGCTGGGGGAAAACTATCAGTATATGGTAGTTCTGAATAAAGGGATTTTTTTTTTTAATGCTGTCTTTTATATCAGGGTCAATCTACAAGAAATGTATTTTCTTTAGTACCCCAACATTTTTTTTTTACCCAGACTTCCCCAAGCCTGCTAATCTCAGTGCTGCCCTGGCAAATGGGATGTGCAGCTCCTTCTTTCTGGGGCCACTTAGGTTTGCTCTGCTTTTCAGAAAAAAGTAAGTATTCACTGAATGTAGGTCTCTTGCCTCTCTGCTGAACACCTGCACTCACTTGCAAAGACATTCTGCTTTTCTGGTGGAGGGCACTCCACAGGGATTGCTTTCCAAAACCAAATCCTGGAGGGAACAGGTGCAAGGAAAGGGATGAGCCAGATTATAAACTTTACATAACAACTTCTCTTGGAAGTTGCTGAGTTAGTGTTTGTACAACACTTGAAGTGTAAAGCCCCAAATCAGACAGGTCAGGATTTCCCGCAGTGTCCCTCAGGTGGGTGACAGTACACCTTGGCAGGGACACATGGAGGTCTGCAGCCTTCATCCCTGAGCTGCAGAAATCCCATATTCACCCAGCTTATTGTTTGCTCAGTGGATCCCAGGGTCTAACCACAAAACCGTGCCTGTGTGTGATGTTTATCTGATGGTACCTAATTTCTCAGCAGTACTTCTGGCTATGGGCTGGGGATTTCACTGCTGGAAGAACGCGCCTGTTTTGACTGAGGAGTAACTTGACTGATAGGCCCCTTCAAATCCAGAGAGTCTGTTTCATCAAATCCTGTGGCCTGTCAGCTGTGGGGGAGTGCTTTGTGAAACAGCAGGAATGGCAAATTCCCCCGTTCCTCGTGCAACAAACTGGAGTTGTTGGGATGAGCAGCTCGCACGACTCAACAGTGCTCTGAATTAGACACTGAGCGTTCTCCAGGATGGGAAAGCAACCTCCTTCATCTCTCATGTGTTTTAGAATATCAAACCGTGTAAGTTTAAACACGAGGTGTTATTCTTGATAACTGCAGCAATCTAGCTCTTCCTTGCTGTTTTTTCTTTTTTTTTTAAATATTCTTCCCTCTCCACCTTCTTCACTTGCTCCTCAGTATTAAAAAAACAAAAAGCAGCTCAGCGCACCAATATTTTCTCTGCGGTGAAGTCAGCATAGAATATTAGTGTCCAAAAAGTTGTAAAACAAAAGACTATCATATGTTGCACCTTTTAATCATGTAATTGCTGAGTGACATTTAACTCTGAGGCTTTAAGTTACTCCTTTTCAGCCAGCCTGCTCCTCGTGCCCCTCTCGTCCCTCCCTCCTCCCAGAGCAACCTGCTTTTGCAGAGTAGTGCTTTAACTACACTGAAGTTTGGCTGGGCTTCTACATATTACAGCAGCAACACGAAAGCAAACAATTGAAGTATTTGAGAACAATGAAATATGTATGGCTATCTGTGACAGCCCTATAAAGCAGAGCAATTAGCCGCGTAATCCGAGAAAGCCAAAGCGCCCGGCAGCCCACGGTTCCCTATTAGTTAAATGCTTTTTGTACGTCCTCATCCCATCAAATCAACTAACACTTCCTTTAATTGGTTCATGAATTATACAGCTCGGCTGCATTATAATTTAATCACCAGTAAACATTCCTGGGGCCTGCTGTAAAGTGTATAGCGCTCATTAATTCCTTAATTTCAGCAGATGGAAGGGGAGATCGGATGAACGGTGGCAGTACAGAGCGCCTTGGGCAATGGAAGAAGGAAAAAAAGGTGGGGGGCCGTTTAGATTTTTTAAGGGCTGTCAGAAACTCAATCTGTGAGCTGTCAGCAGCCTGGACCTGCTCCCCCCCACCTCCCCCTGCCTTCACCCCACCTACCGCTGCAAGTGACTGACGGATTCATATGGAGCCTTGTCAAGCCGTCTTTAAACATCAAGCCAGCGGGTAAACCAAGCCCAATGTAAATTAATTCTTGTCTTACGGGCCCCCCTTTCTCTGTCCCCATGAATATTTCATGGCGGGCAGCATAAATATTAATTCTAATAGCTCTGCACAGTGGTTATTATTTCTGTTTTATGACAAATATTCATAAAATATTCAGGACCCTTTTTTAGAACATTTACACACTTGATTGTGAAATTTTCCAGCTTCCTGGGGACACAGTAAACATATTGGGGTTCTCTTGATGGACTTTTTTCTCTCTTAATTAATACTACGCCGCATTAATATTTAATCAGATTTAGTTTTCCTTTCCCCAGAAGTGAACCCTATTACATTTGAGGATTTATTTGACAGTATTTAAACAGGGAATTTTTATTCCCTATTATGAAATTGGTTTCCTTTGACACATATATAAAATGACACATTATAATCCATTCTTTTATTCCCTCCCCTTGCCCCCAAATCATACACTTTCTTGGTGTCAGTTCTTTTATTTATTTTTACATACCAAATACCTTACTAACGACAAAAGTTAGTGTTTAAATGTTGGGGGTGGGGGTTAAACATCATTTACTCTAAATTTGATTCCCTTTATTTAATAAGGAGGAAAAGTATGGCTTTCGTTGTTAGGAGCAGGAGGTGAAGGAGCAGAGCTGCAGACAGGTAGCAAAAGTGTCAGTCCTGAGATGAGTTTGCTGGTGCTTAACCCTGGAGTTGTTGCTCCACTCCAGATTTGCTTTGCAGAATCTAATTACGGCAGGGCAGGGTTGCAGGGATCTGAAGAAGCACGGCTGCATTTGGGGAGGAGGGTTCAGCTTCCTGACCTCGGGCCTCTGGGGCTGCAGAGGCTGTGGATTATCTGAGAAGGGGTTTGATTAGCCTCGTGCAGGGCAGAAATCGTGCCAGCCACTTCTCTAAAGCACTGCTGGCTGCCATCTTATTCTGTGATTCATAAAGCACCGCTGGAATGAACTCCGGGGGGAATGCAAAGATGCTGGAATAACAGCTGAGAGTAAGGAGGAGGCAGAGAATAGAAATGAGGAGGGAAATGTAAAGCAGTTTTGAATGGAGGTATTAATGCATCCAAGCCACTTATTGCACACAGAAAGAGTTAATGTTGCCTCCTCAAAAGAAGCTTTAAAAATGCATCGAAGCCACTCCTACGAAAACATTTGCTCTGTCTGTGTGCCTTTCACTGTGCTCGGTACCATTTACACAGCCCCGAGTCCTGCAGACCACTGCAAGGCTCTGCTGCCCAAAGGCCTGGGGTTCTCTGCTGTGAATCCATGGAGCTGTTTGCTTTATCCCAGCTCCAGCCCCAGCCCATTGTTCTGTCAGACAGGCAGCAGTGCCTGTTTCCCCTGTGTGAGCTGCTGTGACACCCACTGGGACACTGCTGAGCCACCAGGCTGGTGGGGTGGGACACGGGAGGGACCCTGTCACCTCGGCTGTCTGGGCTGGGGGGTGGAAAACATCTAACAGAGTCATTACTCTGCACTGCTGGCAAAGGGAAGGAACATCTGCAGCCACGAAGGATGTTGTGCATCTCACTCCCCTGGCCAGAAGCCACGTCCTGGGAATAGTGCCCCACTTAGCTGCCTTTTGTAGTTATTGGACAGAAATGCATCCATTTGAAAAGATCCAGTGTCTGGAAATAGCTTGTCATGCCATGAATCATTGTAAGAGCTCAATGAGCAAAACACTTGTGCTGATTAACCTGGGTTTTAGTGCTTAGGCAGTGTGTTTTCCCTTATGGGCGAAACCTAGAGGGTGAAATTACTTCCCAAAATAGAATCAAGCATCTTTCATCAGAAGATATCCCAGAGTTTGAAAGAAATCAGTGAATAAAACCTCCCAACAGCTCCTTCCATAAATAAGGATCATTTTATCCATTGCAGAGACATGCAGGAGGAGTTTTTAGGGAAGGGAATAAACTGTGATTCATGTCCAGCCAGAGCCTCTGTAGTCTGGGTACCCATGGGCAAAACACCTGGTGTAGAGCTGCAGTGAACCTGAACAAGCCTGGGGAGAAGTTAGATGGGATCTGTGTAACTTTTACTTTTCAAGAGGGGATTTGGGGATGCAGAATGTAATTGTGGAAATATAACATTCCTGGGTTCCTGTGTCTGGGCCATAGTGCTGGAGGAGAGGCTTAGCCAAGGTTTCGGGTTCAAGGTGTCTTTATAGCGTGGGAAAGGGGACATTTTTGGGGGGAACTGATGGATCCAAGTCAATATCTCTGTCTGGAAAGTCAACAAAGACAAGATGGTCAGGGTTTTATCTGGGATTAGGCACTTGAAGTCACATCTGAACCTCCTTGTTCCTGTCAAGTTGGACTTTATTTGTCATATTGTTGTGATCACTCAGTGGTGCTACCCAAAGAAAAGACCTTTTTGCAATGCAGATGTTTTTTGTACCTTGCCCAAAGCTGCCATCCCACTCCTGTCTGACTTGTAAAATCCAGAAGTTTGTGCAGTTTTGTGCATTTTTGGAAACTTCATAACCAAATAATATGGTCAGTTTTAACAACGAGAGACTTACAGTTTTTCCAGTTCAAGACAGTTTCTAGAGATGGTTTTGTCCCTCTGCCTGTTCAGTCCCTGATGCCCCGCAAGGCTTTTCCATGCATTTGTGGGAACTCTGTGATTTCCTTCCCCGCCTGCTTTGGCTGCTTTAGGAACCAAAGGGAGGAGCTTGTGTTTGTGCCAGGGATCACACAAGGATTTACCTGTGGTGGCCTTTTAGGGAGAAATGCATCCTTTCACTTCAACGGCCTCATCTCTTTCCCAGCTTTGTATTTCAATTACTGAACTTGTGGCCAGAACAAAGTCCTGCAGGAGAGTTGTTTTCCATGGGGAATTGTGCCATAGCATCAGCTAACACTGTTGATATCTCCATCTGGAGTAAGATGTTCTTCGCCTTATGAAAAGCACAATTATTTCCAGCCTTGAATTTGACGTTTTCTATTTGTCTGCCTGGAAAAGGAGGGAACTTTGTGTCTCTTCCCCTCTCTTCCTGTTCTCTTTCATTCTGATTTAGCTGAGGTTCTGTCAAAGTTCTGCCAGCAAAGTTTGCTGTAACTTTGAGATCACACAGGCATCTGATCTTCACATTCTTTTTTTTTTTTAAAGCAGACTGATGTGGTGCGTTGTAAACTGCCAGGAGCACTTGCTAATTTAGTAGTTAATGACAGTCACAGAGAGTGTTTTTCTTGCCCCTGGAGAGGTTTTAGACACAGCTGGGGTAGATTTGCCACTATCAATTATGCACAATTTTAAACAAGAATTGGCCAGCAGGGGCCTCTTTTTTTTTGCAGAGTGCAGAGCGTGAAGAATGGGAATATGGCAGCTGGTACCTGCCTGCGACGGAGAAGATATATAGGAGTCAAGAAAATAAGGGAAAGATTAATAGCTTACTATTTTTAAAGTTGCAGTTTCAACTCAAAAGTTTAAAAGCTGCATTAAAATGACCCAGTGTTGGCTGGTGGTGTATTTTTGTTTTAATTCGAGCATCCTAACTTCGGTGCAAAGCTTGATCTGGCCCTGGTATAGCCACAAGCAAAGCCAGGTAGGGATCAGGATCCTGTCTCAGATATCACATTGTGTTGTCTTTACATCCTTAAATCAAAACAAGGTATGAATTTGATTCGATTTAATGGTATAAATCTAATTTCACAGGCAGTAGTTTAATAAAAAGGGCTTGGCTTTGGGCTTCACTCCACCAGTGTCAATCCAGAGCAACTCCAAGTAATGGGAAATGCCAAGGATGAGAATCTGCCCTAAGTAAATAGCTCAGGTCTAGAACAGCCAACATCTGGATCCATCTAGGTCAGCCTCATACACCAGCTGTGCTTAAATGACAGGACCTGGCTCACAGGCAGAGCTTCAGCTCTCTGGAGATGTGAAGGCAGCTGGCAGGGCAGCAGAGCCATCCCAGGAAGGGACTGTCCTCAGCAGGAGCATTCCTTATTCCCTAGCGCAGGGATGGCAGGTTCAGGCACACAGCACCTGCTTGTCTTACAGCAAAACTCAGAATTTTTCCACTACAGGTGTTTGAAGTCAGTGTGGTTTTATCCAGAAAAGAGGAAAGCCACCACCAAATAAATTATTGTGAGGACAGCACTGAGCACTGCCAGTTGTTAATAACTTGGATTAAGTGGGTTGGTTGCCATCTGGAACAAATGCAGCTCAGGATTATCCGAATGCTGTTGTGTAGGTCACAAATCCTTCTTTCACTTATGGTGTGGTTGGGAGACATTTCTCCAAAAATGCTGTCTCATGATCAGGGGTAAAACAACACCTCTGCCACCTCTGCTCCTCCCTCCTCTCCCTCCATTTGCCAAGGGGAGCATCAGGGTGCCCTGGTGACCTCCAGGCTCTTAGATGGCTCTGTGAATAGTCAGAAGGCAGAAGTGGCTGGAATGCTCCTTTGGAATGCCAGATGGCTGGTAGGAAAACAGCGTTATATTCCAGCTGTTAGGGCTGGAATACATTTCATCGCCATCCAAAGGCAGCAAGTTCTCATTTGACTGGGTACACAGTGAAGGTGTCATCATCATTATTAATTTGTTGGAATTTAATCTCTCTAATGTATCTGGAAGCTGCACTAGATTAGATAAGTGATGTCAAGTACAGTGAGGAAGAGGCAGGATTCTGACACATGGATTTTTTGTGCCTTTTAACATTTGTGTTCACAGTTTTATTATCTGTAAAAGCTGACAGGACTGGACCTTTTCCCACGTCCCTCTCCTGGGAGATGGAACAAAGGAGAGAGGACAGAGCTGTGCTTAGGAATCCCTTGGTTTCGCTGATGGGAGTCAGGGTGGTGTTTGTCCCCAGAGACCCCAGAGGCTGCACCAAGCTTCCCCCCAGTCTCCAGCTGGGTGCCAGTGATTTTTGGTTGCCCACAGGTGGATCCTGTGGCACAGCAGTGAGGATTCCTGGTGCTGCTCTGCCCAGCCCTGCCCTCACCTCTCTGCTGCCTGACACCACTCCTGTCCTGCGGCTGAACTGGGAGCTGTGGAAGAGGAGCTGTGCTGGATGCTAATCCAGCAGGGTAATGTCGTGTACTTTGATACGAGGCTGTGTTTCCTCACCTCCCTGTCTACCCATTCTGATGACATCTGTTTCATATTTCCCCTTGATAGGAGTTGTGACACATTACAACATACAAAGCCTGGCTGATTCCTAAAGTGAGCTTTACAGAGGGTGCATTTATGTGAGAAAATCACACTCGCTGTGTGAGAGGGGCCAAGGTCTGCTTGGAGAGGAATCCAGGGCTTGCAGGGAGTTGTTCCAGTTCCTGCAGGATCAAGGTCATGGGTGCAGCCCTCTATGTCATGAGGATTTCCAAGAGAAATCCAAGAAATGTGTTACCTGGACAGTTGGAAGGTCAGGTTTGTTATGTGATATCAGTCACAGAAGCCTGAGAAAGGGACAGGGGCCAAATGTTGCTCAGAAGTGCCTTGAGGAGCTGCAGGAGATGTATCAGATAGCCAAGGCTAACACTTCCCAGCCTGCATCCATGTAAATAGGCTTTACTCATGTGAGTAAACCTCCTGGGGCTGCATAATAGACTGTGTGGGGTATGTGTCTCCTTCAAAATGGTAATAAAGCTTTCTAATTGGAAGTATTTTAAGTCTAGACTGTAGTTCTGTCAGTGGTTTTCCCCTTCATCTTTTTTTTTCCCTGCTTCTGAACGATTTTAAACTGACAGCCCTGGGGAGTGTTGTTTTCTCTTATCTCCAGGAGATGTGTGGAGTGGCAGGGTAAGGCATCCCACCTTCCCCTGGAAGGACCCTTGGATTGGGAGTTTGTGCTGCCGTGCAGTGAATTCTGTGTGTGCTGTTACACAATGCGTGTGGGGGGAAAAATCCATATTAGCAGCGATGTCTACACCCTCCCACATCTTCCCCCTACACTCCTCTTTCATGGTGACACCAGACTGGATAATAAGCAGCATCTCGTTTCCAAGAGAAGGGAATCTCAGACAAGGCTTTCAGAGTTCATTTTGTTGGCAGCTTTTTAAGTGGAGTTTTTTAGGCTCTTCTGTTTCAAATACCATAATACTTTTTGTGTTCCTAAGTATGAATTACGACAAGCTTTCTTGATATGCCAGGTTATAATCCTTCAGTGGGTTTGTTTATCTCAGGATATAATAGGAAACCGTATCAATTATCATGACTGTATAAATGTTGTTCCTCTCTACTAGAATATTCATCTTGAGACATATCATCAGATGTTACCTGTTCTGACAATCACGTTTTTGTGCCATTGTTGGGCAACAGAAACAAAGAAAAACAAAATGTTAAGAGTGTAAGGGATAAAAGAGTGTTGAAACTGTTGTTCTTTTCCTGTCTTTGGAATCTCCGAGATCTTGAATGTTTTATTCCTGGCTGTTATTTTGTTACCACAGTGTGAATAGAAGTCATTATCTGTAAACATTTGAAAAGAGAGATGATTTTCATAACTTTAAATCCTACAAAGGATTCTAGTAATCTGCTATGTGCATGCCAAGGTAAAGCTCAGCCTTTCATCTGGTCTGATCCCACCCAGTCAGTGTAAAATGTTCCTTTGGTGAATGTCTAAACCACGCAGTATCTCCTGTGAGAAGCAGACAAAAATGAAAACAGGAAGCCTGGCCTTGAAGGCAGCAGCAGGAGAAGGTGTGTTGTAAAGAAAGATGTATTTACAGACTTCAGGTTGTGCTTCGCTGGTAAAAATTATTTTCATAGGTTCAAAGGGAGCCTTATTTTTGATTTTGTTCTGAGCTAATTGTTGAATGTGATCTTTGCACAGATCTGCTTCAGTCTCCAATAGCTGGGGGCAGGGGATTCATGTCTGCTCAAGCTCAGCAGTTTGTCAAGAATTTTCTGCTGAAAAGCTTTCGAACACAAATATAAAACTAACAGGACCATTATAACACAAACCAAAAAGACAAGGAATCAACATGAGATGGGCACAACAGTTGATACACAACAGTGTGATGTGTCTGGGTGCATGTGGGGTGTGTTGTTTGCTGGTTCTGCGTCCTTGACCCAAGCCAGGGCATTTGTGTCACCTCTGTGAAAAAGGCTGGCAAGTCCTGCTCCATCCTCTGGTGAAAAGCTGCTCCTGGTGTGGACCCCCCCCCGGTGACACATGGGGCTGCCTCTCTCAGATGCTGAGCCACTCTCACTTCCTCAGGCTCAGTGGGAATTGCAGATTTTGATGTTCAAATGAAGCATTCAGCCTTGATATTTCCTTTAAGCAGTGTCACCAGCAAGGCCCAGCCGTGCTGAGCTGCTCCCTGTGCCCTGGCAGTGCTGATGGAAGGGACAGGGAATTGTCAGCAGCACCATGGGGCTTGTGTTATGTCTTACACTCATCCTGCTTTGAAGGATGCAGAGCAGGAGTGGGAGAGCAGAGGACTCACTCTGTGGGGAGACAAGGGCAAAAGAAGTGCAAGTGGACTGAAAGAGCAGGGGGGAAATCCCTTTCCTGGGCACTGCAGGAATGCATAATTCTGGCAGACAAGCCCTTGTTCTATCCTTGACAGGAAGAGAAGAGATTTTTTTTATTTACCTTTTGGGGCATGTTGTTGTGATTTGATTTCCTGGTTGGGTTGGGAAGTGGATCCAAAGAAGATCAGAGGGTGGAGAGAGGGCTGGGACAGACTGAGAGAGGCTCCAGCTGCAATTCCCCTCTGCTGCCCACCCACACTGCATTGTCCTGGGCCAGACACTTCTGCCTTGCTGAGCCTGGAGACCAAAAAAACCTCAGGAGAAGCCACAGAGAAATCCTGTGCTCATTTTTCTGCCACTGCAGGTTTGGGGGGACTCTCACTGCCACAGCCCCTCTTCATTTGGCTCAGGATTAACTCACTCTGAAGGTCACAGGTGATGTTCTCAGGATGTGGATGCATTAATTGTTGTGTTCTCCACAGGGTGTTTTTCTTTAATCTCCCCTACGAGTCCATCATGGAGCGCCTGTCCCAGCGGAGGACTGATCCCGTCACGGGGGAGAGGTGAGCACTCCTGGCTCGTGTCTAACGATTTTCTGACTGCCAGGGAGATGAAAGCACCAAATAGACTTCTTAGGAATCTAAGGAGCTCAGCAATATGCACTCCTGCTTAGGGATTCCTTAAAAGGAAAGTTAAAACTTTCATGGATCCTGAAGCACCAAGCCACCTTCCTGCTGCTGCAGCTCCTCAGAACAGGAGGTTTTAAACCCTGGTGCCTGAAATCTACGGTAGAAAATAGCTCAGGTTTAACATTTTAATGGTAACTAAATTGGTTGGTAAAATGAGGTTGAGAGAAGATGTCTGAAACCTAGCCTAAATGCAGATGGTTTCAGGCATTCCCATGGGAATTTTGAAGGCTTCCCAGCTGGGGAAAACGGAAAACTTGCTGCGTTTTACTTCTCCAGGCTCCTGTGATGGACCTGTCTGCTGGGAGGTATTCATGCATTTCCTGCTCATAGAGCAAGCTCGTTTGAGTCACTGTGGGGATGGTTCATCCCACTGGTGTCACATCACCTTGTGTCACCAGTGACCTTCAGCTTTCCTGCCTTCTCCATCCTCGATTTCCAGGGAACAAGTCACGAATAAATTTATCTTCCCAAATCCCTGCTGGAATTGGCACGTGTTCACAACTTCGCTTGTGGTCTGGTTTTACAATTCCCCCCACTTAAAATTTTAAACCCTGATTTTTTGCTTTTCTAAGGGCTGGATGCATCCTCTTGCATCAAAGACAAATCCTGAACCCTCAAAGATTAAGGCCATAAAGAGTGGATTTGTCCCAAAGTGATGGATGATTACTCAGACATCTCACTCGAGGTGCAGCATTAACTTGTGACAGCAGCAGTGATTTGCTGTAACTGCTCTCTTTGCTTTGGTAATGAGCAATGTGGTTGTTCAGCAGGAAGAAACAGGCTGAGGCAAATCATTCCCACATCTTTGCATTTCTTATCATCAGGATTAGGCTGTTCAGTATCTGCTCCAGTTCACACGCTTCCCTCTCCCAGGCTCTGGGGTTTATTCCTCACAAATTCTCTGTGAATTGAATTGTTTTAGGCGCTGTGTCTAATCCCTGGCATGGTGTAAAGCCTGTCCCTCTCGCTGCAGGGCAGGGGTGGCCTTCACTGTGCCCTGAATGATTCCCACGTGGAATGAGCTCCGTGTCCATCGCTGGACAGCTCTGCAGAGACACAGGCTCTGCTTCTCTCCTTGGTTTTGCATCTGTCCCAAAAGTTTCAGAAAATTCAGCTGTTCAGGAAGAGGGATAAACCGGTTTTGTGTTAGGGCAGAGGAGACATTAACGCAGAGTTAAAATTACCAATTCTAACAGGGAATTTAAACGCTTGACTGCAAAGGAACTTTTGGAGATTTGGCAATGCAGGAATATAATCAGAATTCCTTTGGCGTCAGCTGAGCTGGGCTGTGGCACTGCTGCAGGACTCTGAGGATGAAAATCCTCTTTTCTGCTGAAATAACTGAATGAACCCACAGTGGTGAATTCAGGGAAGCCAAATTCTGGCATTTGGAAAATTAAAAATAACCAAAACGTATCTCAAGTGAATTAACCTCTTTTTATCTTCAGCTACTATATAGAGATGTTAGCAATTAAACACAGTTTAAGGTCCCAGCAATGCTGGACACAGGGCTGTGTTTAAGTTTAGGCTTTTTTAGATGCCTTTTTAAAGATAGGAATCAAAAATTACAAGTGAAAGATCTGGAAATGCTTCTGAACCTGGAGCACTGGGCATGTAATAGGGATTTCTCCAGATAAACTACCAGTGTCACCTCCAGAGAAACTCCTGGCCTTTGAGGATCCAGGAACGACAGATTACCTGCCTTGAAATTTCTAATCTTTGTTTTAAAACCCCAGTCTGGAGCGGAAAAAGGCCAAGGGGCTGTGATAGGCAAAAGCATGGAGTGTCTCCTGTGTCCTCAGGCTGAGCTGAAACCGTGGCATTTCTTCTCCTCTCCAGATACCACATCACATTCAGACCAGTTCCCACTCCAGAGATCCAGGCCCGTCTCAGGCAGAACCCCAAAGACCGGGAAGAAAATATTGAGAAGCGCCTGGGAATCTATTACAGGAATGTCAAGGACCTGGAGAATTTTTACCAAGATGCCTTTCATGTCAACGCTGACCAAGACCCTTATGTTGTCTTTGAGTTCATAGAAAGCTGTATCATTAAGCCCCTTCCTTGTAAAAAAATTTAGAAGTTTATAATTAAAAGGGATGGTTTCTGGAAGGGTTGATTTTAAATTTTTCCCTGTAATATTTGCAGTCTGGTTGCTGCAGTGGCAGGTTATCACCAGGGAAGAGGAAGTCAGCCAAGCTGTGTTCAATCTGAAGCTCACCAAGGCTGAGTGAAGTACAGAGGGTAAGAAATTTGGCTTCAGGGGAAAGTTTTTTGGCTTTTGTTTCATGATGCAAGATGTGAAACACTGTGGCTGGGGAAGTCCTGTGTTTAATTCAAATATCTTTTTCTGTGTCTGAATAGTAGTTTTGTCTTCACTGTGTAATACCCATGAAGCCAATTTGGAGTATTAAAGCTGTTAGATGTGTTTGTGTCTTAATTCACCAAGTGCTCTCCACCAAAACCACCCAGAACTCCCTGCGAGCTCTGTCCCTGCGAGCAAACCCTAAAGCAAAGAGAAAAACAAAGCTCCCAGCTCTGCAGTGAACTTTCTGCACAGTGTTTGAGGTTGGGAGCAGAGGTTTTCCCTCCCTTGTTAACTCAGATTGCTTAAAAAGTGCTGACAAAGCCCTCTGCAGATGCACTGACCATCCCCGTTCTGCTGGGCAGAAAGGCTCAGCTGGAAAGGATCTGCAGAGCCATGGAAAACTGACGGCAGGTTCATCACTTCCAGAACCCAATCAAGGACACAAGGAGCTGCAGTAGGTGAGTTACCAACTTCTGTTTTTCTGGGGTTGTTGGTGCTCAGGTGTTTTTTTCCTCTGGCTGGATGTGGCAGCAATGAATACTCAGGTAAGTCTTTTTTACATGGAAAATCTCTGATGGAAGGCTGTTGGCTGGCTCAGGCTCTGGCTGTGGAAATGCTCATCCTTAATTCCTGTTAGAAAGGAGAGTGATTTATGCTGTGGCTGAGAACTGAGTTTGATGCCTTTGATGCCTCTGTTATGTCTCCCTCTATTCCTCCCCTGTGTGTGAGTGTGAATTCCCCCGACCAGGGAATGGGGAGGAGCCTCAGCTTTCTCCTGGAAGGTGCAGCCAGAGAGAGCAGGCTTCCAGAAGGCTTTTGGGTGTTGGTGTCTCCCCTGGTCCTGTTGCTGTCAATAGATTTGGGTCTTTGTTGCTGTCTTTGGCTCTGTGTGTCTAAATCTATGTGGAGAAATGGAAAGTGTAAAGGCCAAATTTCCTTCTTGCTCCTGCAGAGTAACTTCAGGTGGGGAGGCCCTGGTTGTCCAAGTGTTCTGTTATTTTATAAGAATTTAAAGTCAGAATTTTCAATACTTTTGGGAGGGGAGGGGTATTGATGAATAGGAATTGGACTTTCCAGCCTTAAGAGCAGCTCTAAAAGTCTCATAACAAATTTCTTTGAAACCTAAGAAAGCCAAATCCAAGCAATCTGTGTCCCTGGTGCGTCTTGAGCTGAGCAATTCCAGCCTGAAGCACCAGGCTGAGGCAGAGGCTGCTCCCAGGCACAGGGCCCAGCCACAAACCCTCGTGTTCAGCTGGGCAAGGACATTTTTAACAGCCCTACCTGTTACTAATGTGCTGGTGGGTGACTGCTTGGGCAGCTGGGTTTTATGCCATTGCTATGAAGATGTGCTGCAGCATTCGTGCATAATTGGGAGCCCTTCTATTAATAATACATGGGGAGCTCATCTTGCTAATATCACCTTCATCTGAGCATTCCTACTAAACATTTTGATAGATGAAATGGGTAGAGAGTGTATTTAAATACTGTTTGTACTGCAGCTAGGGTACAAAAGGGACAGTGCATCTTTAATTAGACAGGTACATCTGCTTAATTAATTTAGCTGTAAAGCCCTTTTTCCTCTTCATTCTTTCATCTATATGCGGATGCTATATTAGTTCCGCTCCGCTGGTTCCATAGAAACTGAGAAAAAGAGCTCAGTCTCATTGAGATGCACTTGGCATGTCTGGGTAGGAGTCTCAGGTCAGTGGTCAACCCCCAAGGGTTTGCAGCAGGCCTGAAGTGCAGAACGTCAGGGTTAGCAGAACATGCTAATACTCATGTAGAACTCTCCCTCAGAAACAACTAAAACAATTGACATTCATTTAATTACTGTAAACGAAACAGCCCCTGCATGACTTTGCATAGTAAAGCCTGTTAATACCAAAAAGGTTCAGTGGGTGGAAGGAGGAATTAGGCTTTTATAATTGGAATGCAACACTTGAAAACCAATTTGGTAACTAGGCGTGATTTTATTAGCATCTTATTCTGGCAAAACAAATGTTGAGCAATGGGAAAAACAAGGTAAAGAGGAGGTGGTAGAAACACAGCGGGGATCAGACGTTACTGATTGCACAGCTTTGCCCAGGTCTGGAATGGACATCTTCCATCACTCTGCTTCCCAGAGACACTTTGTGGAGAAGGCTGCCTGGAGGTTGTGCTGTACCCTGCAAGTGATGCTGTTCATTATGTGGTTTAGCAACAAAGGGACTTTGTCCAACTGTTTCACAAACTTTTGCATCCACCTGCTCCAGACACCAAATCCTTCCGTGGTGGAAGGGCCCTTGAACATTCCCAGGCAGGAGACCCTATCCTCCAGCACCATCTCTGCAGGGACCCCCTGTAGCTCTTGAAGGATTTCCCTGCTCTCACCTTTCCCTGTGAGGCTTGGGTGCTGCTGAGGGAATGGCACTAACCCCGACCTGCTCCGTGGTGAGGGCTCTGAGGAGCAGGAATGCTCTTCCTCCTCCTCTCTCCAAAAGAATATTAATTGTCTTTATGTATGCATTGACAATCACAGTGTTTCCTCTCTACAAATACACAGTAGGGTTGTCAGGATGAGGAAACACCAAAGGAAAGAGTGACTGAGTGAAAAAGTCCCCAACCCTCAACTGAATTGAGGTAAAAGGCACCAATGAGGTCCCTCATCACCAATTCCAGAGCAGGGGGTATGATTTGGAGACACAAGGCTGAGTCCTTACGACCCCAAACTTCTGCCTGAGTTCCAAGAATGGCATCTAGCACCAAGGCACTAAGACACTGCACAATCCAGAGCTGTTCCAGTTATCCATCAGGCTTGGATTATCCTGGATTTCTTCATCCCAGTGGAGGAGGGATTAACTCTGTTATCAGCATGAGCAGCAAATCTTAAATGATGTCAGAAGGTCCTCATAAGGACAATGACACCTTAGCTCTGGATAAACAGCATCTCTGGCTGTTCATTCTCAGCTGCAAGTATCATAGTCCTTAAAATTAAAAAAAAAGGCAGAAGAGCATCAGGAACCCTCAGTCTCTGCTGGAATGTTGCTCTCCCTCTGGAGATGAGGGTCCTTGAACAGCCAAAACGTTCACCACCAAATGGTGAAGCAGCTGAGAACCTCCAACCATCCACTTGTTTGAAGAACCCTGCAAAACTTAAGCAAAAACTTAGTGAGATAAACTCCAGTTCTGTGGGGTTTGTTCTTTGAACACTCCAGTCTGTGTCTTAAAACAGATTGGATCTTGATACGTGTCAGTTTGAGGAGGAAACTCTGATAATGGCAAAATGAGGATCTGGCAGCAGGTGCTCATTCCTTGCTCCCCTTCCCCGTGGGATGGCAGCCAGGTTGGATCAGGACAATGTGTGGGACAATGCTCTGAGGTGCTGCTGCAGCCCTGCAGGAGAAGAAGCAATCCCTGTGTGCCCAGAACTGCCCAACAAGAGGCTGAGGCATAAAAGGATTCCTGGAGCAGCCTCAGCGCTCACTGGGCAGCCAGACCCACTCAGGTCAGCACCAGGGGTTAAATGTTACTGAGTGAGGTGGGCTCTGCTATTCTGGTTAAAAATGCACTTAGGGACAAGTGCTGGTTTACACAAAAATGGAATTACAATTCCTCTGCACCTGTTGTGAACAGGTCAGGGTGAGGAGTGAAAGCTTTTTGCTAAAGGATCTGCACTGGCAGACAAAGACAGCATTGTCGGCTTTAAAATTCCGTTTTCCCAGCAGTCTGAAACCAGGTTAAATAAACTGGCAATGGCAGACTGAGTATCTGCTGCCTAGAAAGACAGGGAAAATAAACATTAATGCTGCAATGTTAATGTGAGGTGTGCTAGAGCTTGTCCATGGCAAAGTATTAAAACTCAGTCCAGGGAAATTCCAGAGAACTGCCAGAAGTGATCAACAGGAGCCAGTCCAATCGGCTCGAATGTGAACCTTTGGGTCAGCCAGACTTAAACATTTCAGCAGATCAGGATATTTTTATGGTTTCTAAGCCACTGCCAAAGTAATATTCTCTGACTGTTTCTGAAAGCACAGGGACATGGTTCTGCAGGGCTCCCTCCCCTTCTCCACAGGCAGGAGGATTTCTAAATTGGAACATTTACTGATGAGCTGGTCACGACTGCCAGGGCAAGGACTTGCAGCTTCCACTTAAAATGCCTTCTCAACCACCACAAATAAACCTCTGCTCAGCTTATATGGAAGTGGATGTTCTGCTCCCCCCAAGCCCTATCAGCACCGGGAAGTTTTGTCCCAGGTACCCCAAACTCCACACACGTTGGCTATCGAGGTTACTCCTTGTTTTACTGGATACCAACATGAGCTACATTTCCTTCCTCTGCAGACACACTGAAGTGATTTCAATTTTCAATGCACAGCAATAAAAAACTAAACGTTTCTTTAATACAATTATGGTATCACTTCCAAGGATATTTACAAACAAGGCTAATTATTTTACAGATGAATGTGCTTCTGCTGTTTCTAGGCTACTATAATAATGTTCTTCTCAGTCAATGCATGATCATGCTTAATGCATGAGACGCTGAGCAGAAGGACAGCTGTTTTATGTTTGCTGAAAAAAATCTGCTCCTACTAAAGGTAAAGGAACATGAACAAAATATGCATAGTCATTGAATCGAGGAAACAAGCACCAATCACACATGCACTGGTGGGAGACTGATACTGTCAGCACAATTCCATGATTTCTCAACAGCTGTAGAGCACTTCCCACACAGTGAAAGTGTCAGGAATCACAGACAGGGCGACACCTCTGCCATTGGTACTCTGCAGAATGGAAATACATAAACTCAGGATTATTTGACAGCACGGATTGAAGTTAACAAGACAAATTGTACCAAGTAACCACACACATTTGGGAGGTATTACTCCTCTAACACTGCATAGGAAGTTTAAAAGATTTTCCTGCTCTCTGTAGGAACAGATAGCAAAAAAAGATTTTTCTGATAGGACAGTTAGAAGGCAAAATAAATTTCTAGGCTCAGCCATGTGAGATGGAGAGGGACTTTTTACAAGAGCCTGGAGTGACAGGACAAGGGGGAATGGCTTTAAAAGGGTTAGATGGGTTATTAGAAAAAAATCCTCCCCTGTGAGGGTGGGGAGGCCCTGGTACAGGTGCCCAGAGCAGCTGTGGCTGCCCCTGGATCCCTGGCAGTGTCCAAGGCCAGGTTGGACAGGGCTTGGAGCACCCTGGGATAGTGGAAGTGTCCCTGCCCATAGCAGGGAGAGGAATGGGATGAGCTTTATGGTCCCTTCCAACACAAAGCATTCTGGGATGCACAAACAGCTCCACGAGCCTCCTTGGCCTTACCTAGGACATGTCAGCCATGGTGGGCTTGGGTTTGGGGTGTTCTGTTCATTTGGGGTTTTTTACTGAGCTATTATGAAAATAAAAACTGTCAGCGAGGAGTGATTCCTTGTGTGTCAGACTTGGGTAAAACTCAACTCCTGTATGAGGGAGACTCAATTTAATTGACAGTAACTTTTGGTAACTGAGTTTCTCTGGAAAAGAGGATTCCTGTTGGTATAGGGTTAAGTGAAACAAAAGGCAAATACATTGGGAAAAGCTGGGAAGGAGTTAGAACTTAGTTCAGAAAAAAAAAAAGTGGGGCAAGAGACTTAAGAGTATTGGAAATTTTATATATATATATATTTATATATTAGTGTTTAAGCTAATTGTTATTAGTTTAATAATTATTACATTTAAAAATTTTTCGTACTGATCTCTATTTGACCCAGGCAGCCAATATCACCCTTCTGACTGAAACACTTCTGAGGCAGTTACTCTTGTAGACTTTCAGTAAAATTCATGCAATAGCCAGTTTCTTTCACATGGCTGTAACTGGCATCTGCTTCTCTGGGCAAGTAACTGGAACCATGGATTATTTGACAGTTCAGTGTTCTACAGCAAATGCCAGTGCTTGTTAAAAAGCAGAGTACTACAAGCTGGAGCCTTCTCTACCCACCAAGACCATTCAAGAGGCAGCTCCGCTGTTCCCATCCCAGCTTTGGGAAATGACACTGCTGTCAGGCACAAAGGACAATTCCCACTGGGCTCAACCCTTCAGTTCCTTGTCAGTGTCCAGCTGCTGAGGCTTCCACGGGTGCATTTCCAGACAGCTTTAAACTGGCTCTCCCAGGTGTGCTCCTGTTTCTGGAGCATGGAATGGGCTCTGGACTTTAGGAGTTTGTAGAATCTGTGATGTTCTATTTACAGGGCTGTGGACAATGTCCTCCCCCTCCAGCAGAGTCTGTGTTCCTGTCTCTCTGTCCTCCCAGGCTGAAGGGAGCTTATGCAGTAGAGAAAATACTTTAGATCTTGACACAGCTTTTCTCTAGAACACAGGAGAATCACAGAACGTGCAAGGTCCCTGCAACAACCTCTTGATCCATTCAGGATCTGCAAATAAGAAAACAAGTTGTTTAAAACTGGAGGTAGAGTTGAACAGAGGAATAACACCTGAGATGCACAAACAAAACACGAATCCTGAACAGTTTGTATATATTCACGTGCAGGAGTGACTGAGGATTCAGTGAAATCCAGCTCTGTTTCTGTCCTGAAATTTCAAGCAAAGCCAGTTTAAATTCCACCTCAGCAGGGGACAAAATTAACGTGAAACAGTCCATACTCATAGCTATACATGAAAAAAATTTAAAGGATGACTGTGGCACAACTGTAGTGTTCTCATTTTCTAAACTGAAATTAGATCCCTCACATAACACAGTCCTTGGATCCTGTCTCTTTATCCCTCTTGCAGAACTGGATGCTCATATATCCCACTTGAATATCAACCTAATTGGAGCATTCCAGCACAGATTATGTGTTTGCCCAGCTCTCATTAAAATGTGGGATTTATACATCAATTTCTGCAGTCATTAATTTATAATTAACACATCACTAATGTCCAGACAACACTAGGGCACTGCAAAATGCAGAGCTTCACATGGTGACTGCCTAAAAGAGGAAAGTCAGTGAAACTAATTCAAGCCATTTTGCAGATGGAAGTTAAAAAGTCCCAATCCTGCCCCTTTTGGCCCCAGGGATATTTTACCTTCTGGGGTTGGATGCCGTGCAATGCTGTCGTGAAGCAAACACCTCCTGTACACCAAACTCTGGCAGGACTGGTAGGTTAGAAAGCACCTGTGAAAGGACAAGTAGTTTTATCAAGAGGTTTGGGGTTTATTGTTTTATGACCTGCTCCTGTGTCCTGACTGGAGGTTGGGTTCTGTTGACAATTTGCTTTCTGAGAGTAAAGGCAGTAATGAACCACATTAAATATGAATATTAATAATTTATTAATTCAGGTAAATGAAACTTCCCAAGTGTACCAAATTGCATAAGGACACAAAAAAGAAAGGCAAAAAAATCAATCTATCATTGGCCAAAAATTTGGCCATACAGCAGAGGAGGTGAAAAGCCTGAGGCCCTACTGCCCAGGGAAGAACCAGGGTGTCCTTAATGACTATTTACCCAAATGAGCACATAAAACCTGTTAGGCACAGCTTTTTCTTTGTGACAGACGAGTGACTTACCAAGGCTCCAATCTCCATGTAACCCACACATTTGTACAGGAAAATTTAATTTTCCAGATGTTCCAGAACTTGTCTGACTTCTCAGTGTGCCTGTTCTCAATCATTTTTTGTTAAACTGCTTTTGTTTTCAAATGCTGAAGGAGCTTAAACAAACCCTCCAAGTGATGTTTTAAAGGATGATTTGTCCTTGATTTTCCCTTGCCTGCTTTCTCCCTGACTGTGTATTCCCCAAAAAGCGGCACTCAAAAGCATTTTATTATAAAAACACTGTACTGCTAAGAGAACCAAATCCAACCTCCAGTGCCCTATTTCTTATGGAAGACAATAGGTAACAGCAGAATGGATAACATGAGCCATGCCTTTTCTCTCCAAAGCTAACAAGTGGTTTAGTGAGCTCTTAAAGCATGTTTTAACTATCCAGAGAGGGGAAAGCTCTGTCAGAGCCCATTACCTGAGCCAAATGTGGCCATTGGAGCACACAGCCTGTTTGCGGTCGGTGAAGGGCAGGATCTCCTTGCACAAACTGCAGTGCTCAGGGAAGGTCTGTTTGTTCATCTTCTTCAGGATGTGCCCAATCAGCACCTGGAACACACAGGAGGCACTCAGAGAGACAGCCCAGGGTGGGAACACCGCACTGTGATTTCAGAGTGTGACACAGAATGCACTGAATCCCAAGAAATCAAAGTGTAAGAAATACAATATATCAGTAAGTATTAATTTATCCTACTTTTGTTCTCCTAAAGATTTCTGTACCACAGTAAAGGGATACAGACCTTAAAAGCAGTAATTCCTTGAAAATTTTAAAAGTACTGAAAGAACTGGTATCACACCACTGACCATTACAGCAATGCTTTTCCTCATGCCTATCACAGTGGATGTGCTAAAAAAAATTCCTGTTCAGAAACTACCTGGATGTCTTCAGCAGTCATCTGGGAGTACAACATTTATAGCAGAACATTTACATGATCAAATTTGTCTGTGACATTTCAATTGATATAAACCACATCGCAGGGACCTTTAAAGTGTGACAGCAAACTGAATAGATAAAATACAATTTAAAAGTCGCTTTTCATCACCATAAAAAGAAGAATGTTGTTTCTAAGGTAAGAAAAGCAACCTCTCAAACCTTCAATTCACAGTACTGGATGCTAGCACAACCCAGCAGTTGTGCCTGCGTATTTTCCCAGTGAATTACTGATGGCCACACTTGGCTGTGATGCCAGCAGGGAGAATGCCCCACTAAATCAGTAACGGACATGTGCTTCCTTCCTCTGTCCTTCTGGATGCAATATAAAGGTTCATTTTTAGAGTTCAAGTGACTTAAGGACTTGGGTATGAAAAGAACTGTTCTCTGCTCATACAAAGAGGTGCAGAGACACCTGAACCATTCCTGTCCTTTTAAGAGCTGGGAGGCTGATGCGGAGTGCTCCCACCAAGGCTGCTTTTGTCTCCCCTCTGTCTGCAGAGAACTTCATTGCCCTGCGCAGGCTACACTGGCCACAGATTTCCTGCCACCAATGCTTACTCTGCACATTGCAATGGTCAGGACACTGACCTTGCAGCCAGGCTTTGACAATGGTAGGGAGCATTGCAAGTTTGGGAAGAGTTCCTATCATGGCCAAGTATTCAGCTACGCTTATTAATTGCAGTGCAATAAGTGCAAGTGTGACTCAAAGTTCTGGCCATGTCTGTTGCAACAAAGGCTTTCAGTCAGCTTGGTTAATTGAATATCCTGATTTAACTCATAAAACACAACCACTTTCTGACCCTCTGACACTGATCTTTGCACTGAAGACTTAGGGAGCAATGACAAGACCATTATGAACAATAATTCCAGAAGAGATACTTCTGCAGCTCTTAAAATTAGAACTGCAGCGTGACTGACTAAAGGAAATACATCTGAAATTTAGTTTTGTAAAGATGATGGATTAAGTAAGCTTAGTCATGAAAGCAGATATCACTCAGTCAGTTCATGCTCTAAACTCACTGACAGCAGCAGAATAACCCCAATCCTCTCCCCTGTTCTGCAAAAACTCAGGCATCATTATTCTTTATTGCACCTGATCCAAATTTCAACACCTGTATTTATATTCCCTCCTATTTCACAATATCAAGGAAGGACAATTCAAGCTGAAAGCTCTACAGAATCTGACTGGCAAGGATGACATGACCACAGCTCTCCTTCCCAGCCCAGCTGTTTTTTCAGGAGGGGGGAGAAGGAAGTGACAATGACACAGAATCCCCCAAGCAGAGGTGCCACTTACTCGTGCTGTTCTGTCATCATAGCCATCATCAGACATTAAGAAGTCACAGACTCCTCTGGTGGGAATGCTGGTGTTTTCTGTAATCCACGTGTGCAGATAAACTTCTCCCAACACCCGTTTCATGTGCTCTCGTGTCAAGTGCATCTCTACAGCCTCAATCTGCGCCTGTATTTCAAGCAGCTTCTCAACCATTGGCTCACGGCCTCCAGTGTCACTTGACTGATGGAGAGAATCCTCTGCAGTGTCATCAATGTCCACACCTTTGCCTGTGTCACCCAGGCTTTGCTTGCTGGCTCGTTTTGAAGTTCCTTCCTCCTGATCATCTTCAGTGCTGCCCATCCCAGGGGAATCCGATATCAAGATTTTGGCATCCTCATGTGAAGGTCTCCACGTGACCTCTGAGGGGGCTTTCTGCATTGACTGGTACAAAATCCTCAGGAGAAACAGCTTAAACCTCCAGAAGTAAGTGGAACCACAGGTCTCTATCTTTTTATCCAGTGCTTCCTGCAAGAACTGAGGAATATGCTTATCCTTCAAAATTTTCCAGCGTACAAGATCCGTCAAGTCCACCTGCCGGAAAAGGTTCTGAACAGAAGACTCCAAGAGCTGTGCAGCTGCCTCCTCAAAAGTTTTGAGGGTGACAAACTGAACTTGGTAGTTTTTGTTGACTGGGTGCAGCCCATTGGCCATGCCCTCGGTCGTGATGACCGCCAGGTACGCCCCGCACGGGCTGACAGCGATTCCGTGAGTCCTGACGGAGCCAAACACCTCCGAGAGCTTTATCAGCTGGTGCTCAAACTTTAAAGCAACGTCTGTGAATATGGGGATGAGCTGCCTGACCTTGCCGTCGCTGGAGCAGGTGTACACCGTGCCGTTCTGCTTGTCCGCAGTCATGGAGACAATGGGCAGGGAGTGGAGCCCCGTCACGTGAGAATTGTGGACGTTCAGCCCCGCTTTGGATATCAAGAGGAGGCACCAGAACACGTAAGGGCCTCTTGCAGCCACCACCAGGCTACAGCTGCATTTCTGGTAGGGGTGGTAGAGAGGGATGCACTTGATGCTGTGCACGGGCAGCTGGTCCATCTCCTGCCACAACACCACAGGCTGTCTCAGTGTGAAGTAGCCTTTGACCGCCTTGAGGTTGACAGGGATGATCTTCACTGGGCCGTACGCGCTCCCCACGATCAGTCCGCTCATCTTCCGGTTGTTGTGTTCGTATTCCCACCAGGACAACACGCTGGGGGAGCTTATTCCCGACTCTATGGTATTGCAGGAAGTGATGGATTCCTTCCCCAGGAAGGGCAGCTGGAACTGCCAAACGGCAATATTCCCATTTTCGAAGAGCACGGCCAGGAGCACGCTGCCCACGTCACGGCACTCGTTGTTGTGCTTGACCTGCTGGGTGGTGCAGATGCCCGACCACTCCATGCGCACCGGGGTCTGCATGCTGTGCCGCCGCTGGAACTCCGGGAAATCTCCCAGCTCCCCGCAGGGAGTGTCAGCCTTACACAGTTTGTAACTGGCCTCGAACAGGCGCTCACCATACAGCTCGGTCAGGTCCACCAGCTGCACCCACTGCAGCCTGTTGAGGTTGGCGTGGATGGTCAGGCGGTTGTCCATGGTCAGAGCTGCCAGCAGGCACCTCCCGTTGGCGTCGCAGCCCAGTGGGGACCAGCTGGAATATTTGAATCCCCGCATGGGTGTCAGGGACTTTCCCTCGGGATTGAACACTCGGTCCAGCATAAACGTCTGGCTGACGGTCGGATCCACTGAGCTGGCAAACTTCTCCTTACATTCAGCCACCTCCTTTTTTGGGCCAACCTAAAAGAGAACAAAAAGAACCTCTAAAAACATTGTACAACTGATTTTTAGGAAGGCTTTCCTGGAATTAATTCCCTCTTGGAACAGAGCATCCCCAGTCACAGCCTATACTACACTATTCAAGTGGTTAATTAATGTCACTCCTAAAGACTTCAGCTTCATTAATGCCCTGAATTTGCATAGTTTTGACTCTCAGCTATTGAATTTTTGTCTGCTGAATCAAAGAGCCTGTTTTCATACTTCTGTTCTCTTAAAGATACCAGGCATAATATGTAAATACTCAATATTTCAACTCTATTCCATATTCTCAACATTATTCTGGAAAATAAAATCAGATTCAGAACAACACAAGTATTATTTAGTAAGATATTTACCCACACCTGCCATCTTTGTAAAAAGTCAGATGTTTCCCTGAAAGCAAAAGAAATCCCAGCTGCAAAAAAATCCTTCAGCTTAGGTAGCAAAACAAAAGAGGAGTGCTACTAATAATTGTACTGGAGCTCAAGTGACACTTCAAAAAACTGCAAAACTTTAGAATCCCTGGACATCACTGGGATATGGTTTTCTCTCCCTTGTGTTTTTAGAATGCATCAACAAATGAGACCCTGGAGCAAGTTCTGGGCAGGGCAGGGGCAGCTCCCCCAGAAGGAGATCAGAATTCTGGGATGGGTCAGGCTGGAAGGGACCACAGTGGGGGAGACGCCAGACTCTCTCTGGATTCTGTTCCACTGCTCAGTCACTGCACAGGAAAGAAGCTCTTCCTCATGCTAAGGTGGAACTTTGTGTCTATCAGTTTCTGCACGTTCCTCTTGTTTTATTGCTTGGCACCATCGGGAAAAACCACAGAACCACTAAAGTTGGGAAAGGCCTCAGAGATCACCGAGCCCAGCCCGTGACCGATCCCCACCGTGTCACCCAGCCCAGAGCACCGAGGGCCACGTCCAGTCGCTCCTTAAACACCTCCAGGGATGGCGACTCCGAACCTCCCTGGACAGCTCCTTCCAATGTCTGATCACCCTTTTTGTGAGGAAATTCCTCCTGATGTCCGACCTGAACCTCCCCTGGCTGCCTCTTCTCGCCACCCCCCCTTTAGATATTTACACACATTAAGGAGGCCGTGCCGGGCGCTCACCTTGAGCATGCAGGCGGCGCCGGGCGCGGGCACGGCGGTGCGGTGGATGACCATGTCCTGCCCGCCGCTGTGCACGTCGCTGAGCTGCTCCAGCACGGCGATGCTGCGGGCCGTGCTCACCGACACCCGGTGGTCCTCGGAC